>CM021765.1:21739487-21902914 GCA_011076525.1 Nettapus auritus
TTTTTTTTTTTTTTTTTTTTTTTTTTTTTTTTTTTTAATTTTTTTCTTCCTCAGTTTACATCACAAACACTTTTATACTCATGCATTTTACTTTATTCTTGTGTTAAAAAGATAATGTGGATTGTACAGAGGTTGGATACAAATTACACAAGGCTTAGTCCTTAGGAAGTTCAGATGAGTAAGCAAAACCTAATGTTCAAGAGCTGTTCCATTGTTAGGTCTTGCTGTTTGTCCTGTTAGCAATGGTTTTGTATTTGGAGTAATAAAATCAGAAGTTTGTTCCTAAATTGAAGCACATTGGCAGATCTGCCTGGTGAAAGTTGCAGTTTTGCTGAAATACTTATGATACTTTGAATTCTTCTTTTGCATGAGGTCTAGTCTGGAATGCAATCTGTTCTCAGAGATAGATACATTAAAAACTGCCTATCTTTTCTGAAAATGGGAAGACATTAACAGGTATAGGAGTCTGTATGCTGTATTGCCAGTTCACATGGCAACCAGTTAAGAAAAAAAAAATCAAAAAACAAAGTCATAATATAAAAGGAAGAAATGAAAAAGCAAGGAGTTTGCTGTCTATCTTTAAGGATACTCCATCTTTCTCTTCCACTTTATTCTGTTACTGTTTAGTAAAACAGATATGCAAATATTTCTGAACATGGAAATATTTTTGAATTTGCAAGAGCAGTGGTAAATATAATTTCTTTGCTGTAACTAGGCAAATACTCAGTTTTGGTAAGTTAGGAAAATAATAAAGATTAATCTTACCGGGCTGCCTCAGATTTCTCAATGGAATTATTAATAATGAAAGAAAACTGTCTATACTGCAGTCATAGTAGAGAGATGTCTCCTAATTTAAAGGGCAGGTGCACAACAATGAGAAAAAGTGTAGAAAATTGACTAAACTGTAATAGAACATATTTAAAATTTTAAATATATGCTGAAAAAATTAACAGTAAAATCCTTTGGGTTTTATTCATGTGTCACTAAGGTTAGTGGTACAGTAGTATGCATATTAGACATTTTTCAAACTTTGTATTTTAGCTGCAAACATTTTTCCCTGCTGGCATGAGCTAAAATTAGAGTAGATACATTTATATTGTTATATAAATGCACATTTCGCAACAACTGCAGATGCTGCCTGTCCTTGGAGCAGCTCAAAGAGACATCAGTAAGTACATGTGATGATTAGGGGAACTTGCATATGATACATGGAGTCCAATAAATATTACATATTTATTATGTAGTCATGAAAATTGATCTTCTGTGAATACTTCTTGGTAAATGTTTACCTACATTTATTGGCAAGGTTTCCAACACATACCCTCCAGCCTGGGCACCATACTTAAAATTTAATGACTGCTTTCACCAAGAATGATTATATGTGGTCCTTCTGCAGGGCGAGAAAGGGTGGAAAATTACTGAACGTAGAATGAAGAAAACAATTATTATTATTTAAAATTATTATTATATATTGAATCCCAGCAACACTTGAAAAGCCTGGGACAAAATACAACCAGAAAAAAGAGAGGAACTGATAGGTAGTTTGCCACTCAGTAATCTGTACGTATGTGGCTCAGCTGTCAGTCTCACTAAGGCAAGCTGGGCTGAAAAGACTCCACACCTCAGAAGTAACTCTCAGGATGCACCAAAATGTCATGAAGACAAGCTACACTAAAAGGGATGTCAAACTCTGCACATTTGCAGGACTTGCATGTATCTATAACCATGTATTTTTCATGCTTTATTAGCAATTTTCCTTTAATGTCTCTGCGTTTAATGTTTCTGTTGTGACATAGATAGGTTAATGAAAATCTTCCCTTCTTTGGCACGGGGGCTGGGGAGAGGAGTGGCTGGTGGAGTCAGGTCAGCAGAGGACCATGTGCAGGGAGGGCATTTCTCAGGCAAACACTCCTCGATGGGGCCTAGAAATGCTCCAGGCTGGAGCAGGCTGGTAAATATCCTACCAGGCAGAGATCAGTCAGATACGTGGTGGAGCTCATCTTTGGGACTGCAGCTGCTGCATGCTTGATTGCCTCTGAAAAGTAGAGCTTTAGGAGCTCTTCATGGTTTTTGCCATTATATGTAAGAGTAAGGAAGAGACACTCAAAAATAAAGCCCACGCAAAAGGATGTTGTAAAAGATAAAGTGGTATCCAATGATTTTATGATTCAGTGGACAGCTGAAAATAATGCTATTGCTAAATCAATCTCTTGCTTGATTGCAGCAATATGATGACATTTTGCAACTGCAAGTCTTACTGCAGTTGGTAGACAGCCATATTTTTGATGACTACTTTTAGTGTTTTAGCTTACAGATGTACTAGCAGCCAAGTGGGTCAGAAAGATTCAGTAACTTGTATTCCTCTGTGAACATTTATGGTATCTCCACATCTCATCATCCTGCTTTCTGCAGAAAGCAGATAGACACATACAGCACTTTCCGGTGGTATTTTCCAAAGGACTCACATAGCTTTAACCTGCTTAAGTAGTATTTGCTGATAGGATGAACACCCTCTACATGCTAATGAATAACTAAGCTCTGTGGTTGAGAGAGTGACTGTGGCTCTTTGATTCACCTAGGAGACAGTAGGCTTTGATCTCTGCCTTTCCTCTGATTACACTGATACATAGAAATGTACACACGTCTGGGCAAAATTGCATAAGCCTTGCTTGAATGAACATTGAGAAATGTAAGGGGCTAAACCAAGCTGATGATACTGTTATGATATTTGCACACAAGAACTGGCCAAAAAAAAAAAAAAAAAAAAGTATTGCCAGAACAATATTTACAACCTCTGTAAACATCAGTTGGCTTTGATAACTGACAACTGCAACAGTGAGGGCGTGTCAAATTTATCCCATTCTGCTTTGGCTTCAGATCACTTCCAAAACAATGGATTCTCATCTGAATTACCTTGAGCTAGAGGTGAAAGAGACTACCACCTAAGTCACACTGGAGTCTATTTTATGGTGCTGGAAATCCTTTGAGAACAGTTCTCTTCTGTACAGTTTTGATGGGAAAAATATCCTAAGCCTTGACTTTTGTGTTTCATAATTGGTTTTGATATTGCTTTTAGAATTGATATACCATCCATGAAGGTAGGTAGCATCTTCTAGTTTGTGATTTCCTGACCAAGAGTCAAATTTGCTCATGGACTTGAGAGTGATTAGCATACCACTCTAACTCCCCTGAGGATAATTTGTGTTTGCTTGCTGCTTGGTCTCAATGGGGAATATGGCCTTCTGCAAGGTCACAAGCATTCTTTCACCTTTCTTATGTAAACTTTAATATGCAGGGAAAGTTCACTCTTCTCCATACTATTCTAACTCAACAGAGCTAAGTCTTAAGCGAACAGTTATTTAGCCTAGTACCTGCAGTTGTGGCAAGAGAAAAGACATGAATGAAAACAAAACTGATTCATATATCCAAAGGCCAAGGAAATAGGCTTTTCTTAAAGATATACTGTACATTAACTGTTACTGTGATTTATATATATATATATAACTGTCTAATAGTGATACAAATGAAAGCTTTGGATTTTCGAATTTAGAGGCTTTGCTTGGATTTCTGTTCTATATGATGAAGGCAATTTATTTGAGTAATGAATTGAGTTAGCTTCTGCACAATAGCTGCACATTCTTACAGAAATTAGTTATTCCTGTTGGCCCATATTTTTGCATTTCTTTCACTGAAGTAGAGAATCATTTTTCTAAAATAGCTGGCCATTATGTAGTACCAATAGTTGATATGTTAAATAAGCACTGGACCTTTAAGTTTAGTTGATTGCTGGCTATGTCACACATTGTAATCCTTAGCTAATGCTGTGTTTGTGTGGCTGACTGTTAGGTTGCTTAATAATGACTAAAATTGCCTTTACTCAAATGTGTTTTAATTATGGTTCCCTATAGGCCAAACTACAGTATCAAAGTATATCAGTCTGAGTCTTTTATGTTTTTTTTTTTTTTGTATAATGAGCAGAGGCAAAGTCTTTAGCACAAATGGATTACAATTCCCAATACTAGATGAGAATGCTTTAGAACTGCAGCATGCTTTTCCTTTGTTTGACATCCTCTTGTCCTCAATGTTTTTCTAATCCTATTATTTCCTTTCTTCAGAAGTACAGAATACTGTAGCTGCATCCCTGAGAGGAAAGGACAAACTGACAAGATCACTTGCTGCATTATGCTGTGTTGATAGATTTAAATCCTGCATTTGTAATGCAGATGGAAATAAACAGTTTCTGAGCAAAAGCTGATTAAAGAATTTAGTCAGAATTTTGTATCACAAAGAAATTGCTTACTAAAGTAAAATAAAAACAGTGATGGGACCCAAGTGATTAAGCAAAAACAAACAAAAAACCCCAACCCAACAAACCAACCAACCAAAAAAAAAAAAAAAACCACAACAAAGCAAAGCAATAAAAAACCATAAATGCCTCACCAGATACAAGCCCCCAGAATGACCAGTCATGCATCATGATGAATTCACTCAGCTCTATTAATGTAGCATGAGGGTAAAAGATGCTGAAATGCTAACACCATGGGATCACACAGCATTTAGCAGACTGGAACTTCAGTGTTTTAAAGGCAAGGAAGCCCTATGGTGAAGATTACTCTAACAAGCTCTGAAGCAGGATATGTTTCAAGGAAAACAATCCTGAAAGTCACTGTGTAAAAAAACATTTGCTTTCCTCATTTTCTGTCATTATTCACATGCAGAAGCTGTGGCTATAGATGAGGTACTCAGCTCCTAATTAGAGCTGAACCCTTCCATTCTCGACCTTTTTGCAGGTTTGGGCTTAGAGTGCAAATCCTATATTGATTTTTTGATTATTTGAGTTAGCCCTGGTTTCCATGTGGAGATACTAGAATTCCAACCAGACATGGGTGTGAGCTGTTATTAGCCCAGATAGTGATCTGGCTTCTAAGCTATTGTTTCTGCAGTGCTGTCTACCATCCCCAAACACATCAATAAAGCATATTTATTGAATTTCACCTGTTTTCTAAAATTTTCTGTCCTTTCTTTCTTCTATTTACCATATATTTATAAGCTTTCATAGTAATGATCTGGTCTTTAATGTATTGCATTTGGTTTATTTCAGGTTGTCCTCTGAATGCCTCACAGAATCTTACATTTTTACTTCACTTTCTATACAGATAAATCTAAGTGTACGGTTAAAACTTTAACAGTGGAGGCAATCTGTGAATTTTAGGCTACAAGCTGAATGTATGACTTCAGCTGAAAAGTATGTATAAAAAGTCTTAACTGAATAAGACTGAAAAATAAGCGATCATATCAAAACAGAGGAATACAGACTACTTTAGGTAGCAACAGATGTACAATTTTATACATAGCTTTTTGATATTCTGGCTGACAGTTAAAGACACTACTAAGTGAAGTGATTTCTTATGGAGAGGCAGTCATGACAAAGCATCCATGAGGCAGTACCAAATCTGCAGACGTTTGGTAAACTGCTGGAATGCCAGCCCCAAACTGAAAAGCAGCTGCAATGGTGACAGCAGAGTCGTCCTTTGATGTAGCAGCCAGTGCCAGCTCAGTGCCTCCCAAAAGAGCAGGTGAAACTAAATTTTGTTCCATCGGAGGTGAAAGAGGGGCCTGGCCAAGGCCTTGCTGCATCTGATGTGGGCAGGAGAGGGGGGGGATGGAGATGAATCAGGAGGCTGAGGGGAAAGACCCAGAAAGGCAGTTGTGTTTTTGATGGTGGGGGTAAAGGGGGGCATCAGACATCAGTCCCCTATGCTCAGAGGGGCCCAAAGCTGCCCCCATCCTTCACCCCCCCACACACCCCCTCTGGCTTGGTGCAGCAGCCGCAGTGCAGCCGGGGCTCCAGCCCAGGCTCAGTAGGGAGCAGGACCATGGGCACTGCGTCATCTCTGGCTGCCTTCTGCTCTGCACACTCCGTGCCCTCCTAGCAGTGCTCCTGTCACATGGCCTGAAATGCAGACGCCAGCTAGGTGCGCTAACAATGCTGAGGACCCTGTGCCCATACAAATTGAGATTTTAGACTAAAAGCACCCTGTGAAGGTACTTATGTGATCATTGCTACTTTAGTATCTGAGATCCTTGCAATAGTGATACTTGCACCTACCTCTGAAGGTGTTAAGTATTTCCTTCTGCCACCAATGAAAAACTTCTGGGACAGAGATGTGCCTCAGGAAACAGGAGAGACAAAATAACAGAGCAGGGAGCTGAATCCAGGTCACAGCCTTGCCTCCTGGCCAGGAGGATGGCATGTGTTTGCTTGCAGCATCACACGTCTGCCTGGGTCTGCACTGAGGCACTGCGGGTCTCTGTCAGTGCCCCAAATTCTGACTTGGGCTCCCAGAATGTCCCTCAGCTCCATAAGTGTCTATGAATGACAAACACCAGCCTCTGTCACGGCCATGAGGATGGATGGATGAATGACTCCAGCCATAAACTGACGTGGGCCATTTTGTAAAACCTCTGCGGTTTATTCTTCTCTCTACATCTACTGAAATATTATCTATTTCTTAGCCAATTAAGAAGCTTCTAATTTCCAGCCTGAACACATTCATAGTCTGTCCACTTCTGCTTGTGTTAACATGGTTTATTTAAATAGCCCTTTTGCCTCACAGTATTTTTTTTTTCTCACTGCTGATCTGGGGGCTTTAATTCAGTGCAGAAATTAATCCTGAGTATTTTTTATGGAACTGTTGTGCAGAATTTATGTAGACAAAGATATCTGAGTAACTTAAAAAAATTAATGTAGATGACCTCAGACCCACTTTATTATAGATGGGTATTTTACCATCTCATAGACTACAGCCACTTTGCAGCATTGGTGCATCTCACTCTTGAGAGGCCTTTTTTATTTGACTTTAAAGTTTTTTCTTTCTTTCTTTTTTTTTTTTTTTTTAATATATTATATACATATAATAAATATACATTTTATAACCTAAAAGCTTAACAAAGTTCAAAATTTGAGTACAGTTTGGTACCTCATTTTATGTTTATTGCTGCAGTGGCCCTGAGTATTTGAAAAAAACATCTGAGAATCACTGACTGAGTGTTTAAGTAGTGGTTTTTATGTGCCTCCACTTTCAACACCCAGGAAAATGGCTTAAAATAAGAAGAAGCTGAGATCACTGAACACTTAAAAAACTTTGCACAGTACAAACCATTGCATGGCTACAGCACAGTTCCATGAATAGTGGAACTTAAAAATTGTTTTCCTATGAATTTGAATCTTTACATTAATAGATTTGTGTCAGTGATCTTAGCAAGATTTATCTTCTTGTTCCCACATGTAAATTCCCTGGATTTTTTTTATACATGAACTACAGGTCTGTCTTACCTTCTCATTTCCTAATTTAAAAACACCTTGATAAATTTTGCTGAATTCTTTTCAGTCTGTTTGCCAATTACGAGACACATATGGTAAGACTGCTTTATTCTTAATTCCAGGAAAAAAAATGGGGTTAAGATAGTGTGTTGCATTATATTCAAAGCAGTTAGAGGATGTTATAGCTGGACCCCTCTCAACAATTTACCAAAGGTCATGAGAGTCTGGGCAGGTCTCTGCTGATGGGAAGCTAGCCAACATTATACCCATCTACAAAATGGTCATGAGAGAAAAACCAGAAAACCATAGACCTCACAATTTAACTGGAGAAGTTATGGAGAAGATTAGCCTAGGTGCAATTGAAAGGCATTTAAAGAACAAAGCTATTATCAGGCATAGCTAACATGGGTTCACAAAGGGAAAGTCTTGCCTTAGTAATTGTATCTCCTTCTATGAAAAGGTCACCCACTTGGGTGGATGAGGGGAGATAATCTTTCTGGATTTAAGGAAGGTGTTTCATACTATCACTTGTTATCCTTCTGGACAAATTGTCCAGCTGTGAGATAGGCAGGTTCATGATATGGTGGGTGATGAACTGGCTGAACAGCAGAGCTCAGAGAGTAGTAGTGAATGGGGCTGCATCTGGCTGGCGGACAGTCACTAGTGGTGCTCTCCAGGGCTAAGTGCTAGGGCTGGTTCTGTTCAATATTTTTATCAATGATCTGTCTGCAAGAGTGGATCATATCCTCAGCAGGTTTGCTGATGACACTAAACTGGGAGGTGCTTTGATACCCTGGAGGAACAAGAGGCCTTACAGAGGGATCTGGATAGACTGGAGCCTTGGACAATCACCAATGGCATGAAGTTCACCAAAGGAAAATGCTGGGTTCTGCACCTGGGACAGAGTAATGTGGGACACAGGTACAGACTGGGAGATGAGTGGCTGGAGAGCAGGTCACTGAAAGGGAGCTGGGGTGCTGATCACAACGTGATCCCAACATCTCAGCATGAGCCAGCAGTATGCCCTGGCAGTTTAGAGGGCAAAACGCATTTTGGGATGCATTAAACAGAACATCACCAGCTGGTCAAAAGAGGTGATTCTCCCAATATATTTAGCATTGGTGTGGCCTCATCTTGATATTGTGTGCAGTTCTGGGCTCCTCAATATAAAAAGGATATTAAGAGACTTGAATGCATCCAGAGGAGGGCAACAAAGCTGAAAAAAGTTCTGGAAGGCATATCCAGTGAACACAGTCTGAGGAAACCTAAGTTGCCTAGCCTGGAGAAAAAAAGGCTGGGAGTCAATCTAGTTGCTCTCTAGTTTTCCTTTCTGAGGAGAGGAAATGGAGAAGGAGGTTCTGGTCTCTTCTCCCTGGTAACCAATGATAGAATGTGAGGGAATGGCATAAAGCTGCACCAAGGGATGTTCGGACTGGACATTAGGAAAAAAATTCTTCACCATGAGATGGTCAAACAGTGGTACAGGCTTCCTAGTGAGGTGGCTGATGCCCCATGTCTGTCGGTGTTCAAGAGTCATTTGGATAATGCCCTCATTAATATGCTTTAACTTTTGGTTAGCCATGAAATGGCCAGGCAGGTGGACCAGATGATCTTTGAAGGTCCATTCAAACTGAACTTTTTTTTTTTTTTTTTTTTTTCCTCCTTTCTTTTTCTCTTCTCTTAAGGGTATACATGGCTGTAGAGACAAACAAGGAACTATGTTGATTGCCACCATCCAGGGTGTATTCCCATGCTGTCTAAGCATTGTCAGCGTGAGATTTTGCCTGAAACTTAAACTAGCTGAAAGCATGACTGGTACAGTCCAGTCCTCAGTGTGTGTGGGTGACCTGCAGTAGTTGCTAGCTTTGAAGAGTTTGTAGGTTGTGAACATTTCCCACCTGCATCATTTGGTTGTTGTTATGATGCTGCCAGAGCACTGGACTTCTTTTTAATGACTATAATGAATTTATCCTATGCTTAAAGTTAATCAAATGCAAATGTGGTACTGAGAAGGGTGTATAACACATTGACTGCACAAATCTCTAATATGCATTTGGCTATTGTTAGGTGTTATAGAGGTCTTACAGCTTTCATCTCCTGATGCCATCAGGGCTTAATTTGAATTTAAGAAGTATTTCTTTGGAAAAAAATATGATAAAACAATCCTTGTGGCAGCACAGAGAGTATTACTGTAGTGAGTACTTTTAATATAATCTATAGTACTTTTAATATAATTTATAAATGCGCAATACAAAACTATATGCTCAGTGTATTTTGTAGAGTATTTCAGAAGAAAAATGTTTGCTTGATTCTGAGTTATTAGTTTAACCCTCTGGATGTTGGTATTAAAATGTTTAATTCAAGAAATGGCAATATAATGTAAGCACACTTAGATCTTGTTTAGATTCTGCATATGCCTTAAGGTGCAGAAGAATCTCAAACAATTGAAATGAAGAGGCAGTGTAATGAGGAGGCTCCCTTAAATTATGCAGTGCTAGTATTCTCGTTCCTAAGATTTTTTCTGTGTTACAAAGAAGCTTGCCAACTGTGCTAAAGCAAAATGGGATGATTGAGGAAATAAGTGGGTGGGAGCAAAACTTTCCCTGAAGAAATACAGAAGTAAAGGGAGGGGCAGGCACTCAAGAGGAGGGGGAAGAAAATAAAGTGAAACATGAACGTTCTGGTTGTACAAATGAAGCTGTCCCAGGGGCTGTTTTTCATGGTGTATGATGATCACTTGTCTAAATCCTGATGCATACTCTTCTCAAATGTGTAAGAGTTTTGCATGCATAAGAGGGGCAGGATTTTGCCCCATATGGCTTATCACTTTTATCTTCAAAGGTCAACTTTGCATTGCTAAGCCAATTCTTCATAAGTATCCAATTAATTAGGAAGAGAAAACACTTCTGTTTAGCAAAAAGATGCATCTGCTCGGTCTTTTTTTTATTTTTTATTTTTTTTGGCAATACAGTCATGAATGACAGTGCAAATAAAACAGTGTTTTCCATTGTATTCCCTCTGCCCTTACAGACGAGCAGTAATGCAGAATACACCCTCACTAGCTATTCTGACTTTTACAACATCTAGCCCCACTGAAAGAGTACAATAATGGATATGTCTTGTCTTAGAGAACTCTGTTTTCTTTGGTAGAAAGAAATTAGATTATCCTTAGCCTTTTGCACAGCATCTTTCATATAAACTACACTGCAAAGCACAGTACAGAGTAACAACAACAACAACAAAGAAAGTAAAAAGTAAAATAAAGAATACTAGCAATAGACAGGAAAAATAAAGTCTGAAAAGAAATAGCATGCTAAGGAGATAGGATATTAATTTCACTTGGCAGAAAAGGCATTCACAACTAAAAATACTGAAACTGAATGAAGAAGCAGAAAGGCCTATGTTAGATGAACTGAGGAAAAACAGTATCTTCCAGCTACTTTGCAGTGCTCAGGTGGTTTTTGTAGTGAGATGGAATAAGCCTGTCTCAAAAAACAAAACAAACAAAAAAACACACCAACAATGCAAACAACTAAAAACAACACGCCCCAAAAAGGTTCGCCCTTGTCCTATCACTATCGACCTGTGTAAAAAGTCGCTCTCCACCTTTTTATATAAGCTCCCTTTAGGTACTGGAAGTCAGCTGTAAGGTCTCCCTGAAGCATTCTCTTCTCCAGGATGAACAACAGCAGTTGCCTCAGCCTGCTCCCCAGCAGCCTAGAGGTTCAGGAACTGGAGAGATATGGGAAGCCTGACTGGCACTGAAAACTGAGGCAAAGAATTTTTTGAGTAACTCAGCCTTCTCCATGTCTGTCATTACCAGTTCTCCCTTCTCATTTACCAGAGGGGCTACACTCTTACTTTTCTGACCAATGTACCTATATAATCCCTTCCAGTTGCTCTTTGCATCCCTTAACAAGTTCAGTTCCATCTGTGCCTTGGCTTTCTGGATCCCCTCCCTACACGTTTGGATGACATTCCTGCACTCTTCCCAGACAACACATCAACATGCAAGTTAACTTGAGGCAGTGTCCTGAACAATAAATACTGAGGATTTGAGCCCCTTCCAGCAGAGGACTTATGTGCACATTACTTTAAATATGTTCAGAATTCCACAGCTTCCAGTGCGTGCATGTTCACATGCTGGGAAAAGTTTAAATAAGTAAATTTGAGTTTTATGGTAACGCTACTACTTTAAACTTTGAAGAAATTATGGTCCTTTTTAAATGTTTGAATGCTCTAGAAGAAAATAATGTGTGACATTCTGTGTAATCAAGAGCTTTGGTTTTCCCCACACAAAATGAGTGAGGAGGGGTGGTGAGATATAACTGGATTAAAAGGAACATTCTCAATGAACTGAGTTCAGCTGGTTGCTGTAGATGGTATGATTTACTCTAACCACAGGTATTTCAATGAAGGGGATTCTAAGTGCTATGAGTAGGCATTTAACAAAAAGATTTGGCTACAATAGGAATTTGCTAACTGTGAGTTGTTAAAACATGACATGCACAAGTCAATTACTATGAAAACTCTTGCAAGTGAGCAGAATGTATCACTACATTATCACCAGTCTTTTAAAAACTGGAACTACTGTACCAAAGTTTCCTCACTTATCAGAATGATGAAATCTAGTCAAACAGTTTAAGATATTTAAAATTGCTTGAGTATTGCCACAATAATTACTTACTGTGGAGTAAATGCACAGATAAATTGGTTCTTGAATCAGTGGACTCTTTGGGTTCTGGTCTTCCTTTTTGTGTACTTTATACTTCCCAGAAATGGGTGAAAATGAGTTCCTAAATGCAAATCATTTTGTATGATAAGAATGCTATAATGATGAATCAAGGATAATTTGATTCACATGGCATTTTTCCACACACCTACTCATCTCAAGAAAGAAGGAGAAACCTATCTGCCTTTCCACCTACATAAAAACACAAGGCTCCTGATCTTAGATAAAATAAGCTCCTAGTGTTGATTTAGTTGCTTAGATAGATATATTTATCGTGCTAAGTAAATGTGAAAGAAAATGTGTGATATCCCAAAGGTGGGTTCAGAAATACAAAATGTCTAAATCTGTCCTTATGCTTCCCTTTACCTAGCATCAGCAAGCCAATATTGGATTTTTAGAAAAAAACAAAACAAACAAACAAACAAACAAAAGTAAACCAAATAACTTATCTTTCATTTGTACTTTGTCAGCATACTGGGAACTCCCCTTTCTTATTACTATTAGCTGTTGTAAGACACAGTGAACTGAAATAAGTGCCTTAAAGGAAGAAGAAGTTCTGACTTTGAAACTCCTTTCTTTAAAATATAGCTCTGTGACAATTTTGTTTTACTTTTATTATTTAACATAGTTTCTGATTGAACTCAAGATGGTGGACTAGGTTTGGCCCTAGGTTCATAGACCTATATTTGCACATTGAATATCTTGGGGCAATGAGTAGATACTTAGAAAGTAAGAGGGCATCTCAAACACAAGGGTACTTCAGAAATTATCAGAATTGCAATTAATTACATATATATTTCTGTGTCTGAGAAGCATCTTTTTAATTACTGTCTCTTAGCAGGCAGGCAAAGCTTAACAAACTACCACAAAACAGTTTCCTATTTGAAGTTATCCTGCAGTTTATACTGTGGGACTTGTTAAGGTATACTTTTCTTATTCCTTCTCTCAGAGGGATATCAGCTCTGGGGAAAGGGGCAGCAGAGGGAATCACAGAATCATAGAATGGTTTGGGTTGGAAGAGACCTTAAAGATCACCCAATTCCACCCCCACTGCCATGGACAGGGACACCTCCCACCAGACCAGGTTGCTCAAAGTCACATCCAACCTGGCCTTGAACACTTCCTGGGATGGGGCATCCACAGCTTCCCTGGGCAACCTGTTCCAGAGCCTCACCATCTTCTGAGTAAAGAATTCCTTCCTAATATATTACCTAAATCTACCATATTTTGGCTTAAAACTACTACTCCCTGCCCTCTCACTACACCCCCTGACGGAGTTTTTCCCCAGCTTTCCTGTAAGCCCCCTTTAATTGCTAGAGGTCTGCAATGAGGTGTCGCCAGAGCTTCCTTTTCTGCAGGATGAACAACTGCAGCTCCCTCAGCCAGTCATCATAGGAGAGGTGCTCCAGTCCTCTGATCGCCTTTGTGGCCTTCCTCTGGCCCACACTAACCACATCCTCCTCATACTGGTGGCCCCAGAGCTGAACGCAGTACTGCAGGTGGTGACTCAGAACAGCAGAGCAGAGGGGGGCAACCACGTCCCTTGACCTGCTGGCCACTCCTCTGTTGATGTAGCCCAGGATGCAGTTGGCCTTCTGGGCTGCAAGCACACACTGCTGACTCACATCAAGCTTCTCATCCACCAGAACACCCAAGTCCTTCTCTGCAGGACTGTTCTCAATGAGCTCTCCACTCAGTTTTTAGTTATGTCTGGGATTGACCCAGGTGTAGCACATTGCACTTAGACTTGTTGAAACTCATTAGGTTCACATGGGCCCACTTCTCAAACCAGTTCAGGTCCCCTTGGATGGCATCCCTTCCTTCTGTTGTATCAACCACACCACTCAGCTTAGTGTTGTTTGGAACGCGCTGCCCAGGGAAGTGGTGGAGTCACCATCCCTGGAGGTCTTTAAAAGACGTTTAGATGTAGAGCTTAGGGATATGGGTTAGTGGGGACTGTTAGTGTTAGGTCAGAGGTTGGACTCGATGATCTTGAGGTCTCTTCCAACCTAGAAATTCTGTGATTCTGTGATTCTGTTTGCAAACTTTCTGAGTACGCACTCAATCCCCTTGTCTGTGCCATTGATAAAGATCTTGAACAGCACCGGTCCCAAGATGAACACCTGTGGGACATTTTGTGGATCTTTTCAGGCACAGAAGTTAGTCTGACTGGCCTGTAGTTTCCTGGGTCTTCCTTTTTGCCCTTTTTAAAAATGGGGATTATGTTTCCCCTATTCCAGTCAGTGGGAACTTCACCAGAATGGCACAACATTTTATATAGGCTGGAGAGTGGCTTAGCAACTACGTGTGCCAGTTCCCCCAGTATTTGTGGATGTATCTCATCAGGTCCCCTGGACTAGTGCACCTTCAGGTTCCCCAGGTGGTCTCAAACCTGATCTTCTCCTACAATGGGCAGTTCATCATTCTCCTACTCCCTGTGTTTGCCTTTGAAGCAGAAAGCTGCAGACACAGCCTCTGACCTTGACTCAGGACAAGGTGGGTTTCCTGGCTCTGGGCTGATTTAGGGTGTTTTCAAGGCAGATGCCCTCCTACAGTGGTACATTCCTCTTGCTTCACTGGAGGCAGGAAGGAGAGTAGGCCATGGTTTTCTGACCTCAGGTTGTCCATGCTATATCTTACTGTGAGCTGACCTGGTGTTTGTCTCCTTGGGGGGGACCTGACACCAGTTCCTTTTGGTGCAGGTAAAACGTGCAGCGGCACCTAACTCCAGATATCTCCCCTAGAAAAGCTATCAGCAGTACTCGGTTAGCAGATGGAAGGGAGCAACGAGAAAAAAAATAAAAATCCCTGACATTACTTTTACATTTAAATTTGGACAAGCTTACTCATCTACCTCTAATGGCCACATCTTTGCTGTTCTTTGCTTTAGGTCTGGATTGTTGTTTGGCTTTTATTTATTTATTTATTTTTAGTGAAAGGGCTTACCATACTGCATACAGTCGCTTTGGCATCTCATGAAAACTTTAAATCACTTTCTGTCTGCCTTTATTTAAACTGTTTTCTTAAGATTTATCTGAATATTTCTTTGAGGTTGAGCCTACTAGCAGAGTAAGATACAAGCCAAAGAGGAATGAAGCTGTAGACATCGAATTTTGTAAGATACAAAGATACAAAGATACACTGATAAATTGGTGCAAATATGTAACAGTGTTAAATGATAAGGTACATGTACTGTAAATTGCACTGAAGCAAATGAGAAGCACCTTTGAGTTAAAAGGACAATCAAACTAATGAACACTTCAGAGACAGATAAGCCTGGTGCTTTGTAAAGACCCTTTGATCAGAGGCTGCAGTGGATGAAGAGCTTTGCTACTTTCAATATTTTTTTCTGATGTGTATTAAGAACAAGGTAGATAATTGTATGTTTTATATGTTTAAACTTTCTACATTAAAAAATAAAAAGAAGGATTTCCATTATACTCATTTAATGCAAGTTTCGGATAAATAAGATTAATACAGTTTCAGACATTGCCTATTTCTGTCATTTGGATACAAGAATACCACTGAAAGAGTCTGTTTGCAAATGAGGGTAAAGAATATGCTTTCAAATGAAGGTGTATGTCAGGTGTCAGGGTGGTATGCAAGCAATATAGAGAGAATTTGCCTTAAAAAAAAAAAAGTGACTTCATTATTTTAAAGAATAAAAGGAATAGGGAATAGAATAAAATTAAATAAAGTAAAACGTCTAGAAAATGTTATTTAAAACCATTAAAAATGCCATCTGTTGATCCAATTGATGGATTATTACATGAATAATACTGAGAGCAGTTTGGACTGAGAAAGAGAGCTATGGAAGTCACTTTAGCAAGGGTGGCAGGCTGGGAGGTGGTTTCATAGAACCATTCAGGTTGGAAACGACCTTCAAAATCATCTAGTCTAACCATTCCCCTACCACCAATGTCACCCACTAAACCATGTCCCCAAGCACCACGTCCAGCCTTTCTTTAAACAGCCTCAGGGATGGTTACGCCACCACTTCCAGAGGCAACCCATTTCAATGCCTGACTGCTCTTTCTGAGAAGAAATGTTTCCTCATTTTCAACCTGAACCTCCCGTGGTGCAACTCTAGTCCTATCACTAGTTACCTGTGAGAAGAGGCCGACCCCCGGCTCCCCACACCTTCCTTTCAGGTAGCTGTAGAGAGCAATAAGGTCTCCCCTGAGCCTCCTGCAGGCCAAACAACCCCAGTTCCCTCAGCCTCTCCTCACAGGAATTGTGTTCTAGGCCCTTCATCAGCTTCTTAGCCCTTCTCTGGGCACATTCCAGGGTCTTGATGTCCTTCTTGTAGTGAGGGACCCAAAACTGAACACAGTACTCAAGGTGAGGCCTCACCAGAGCAGAATACAGGGGAAAGATCACCTCCCTGGTCCAGCTGGCTACACTATAACTGATGCAAGCCAGGATGCCATTGGCATCTTGGCCACCTGGGCATACTGCTGGCTCATGTTCAGGTGAGCATCAATTAGCACCCCCAGATCCTTTTCCTCTGCACAGCTTTGCAGCCGCTCTGCTGCAAGCCTGTAGCATTGTCTGGGGTTGTTGTGGCCATGGCACTGTTTCACAGGATGCTGATGATCCAGACAAAGAAATGGTGATACCATACCTTACCCAGTTTCCATCTGAAGGATGTTTTGAAGGAAGGTACTTAACATTTAATTGTGTTCTCTTCAAAACAACTTGTCTGTGAGCAAAGCTTCTGTCTAACCCTATAAATTACTGGTTGGCATATGCCCTGGAGTATAAGAGTTTACTGCCCTATGAAATTGTTTTTGTTCTATCTACTGTAGCATGGTTTGTTCTCATTTTTCATATAAATATCTAATGAACATTCCAAACTATGAAAAATGAAGCCCTTTCAGTGACTTCAGTGGGAGCTATGCAGTGTGAAATAAAACTTCTAGAAGTAAAATTAATGAAATTGATAAATCAGTAACCAGTTGTGTCTTGTTCAATTTATTGGTATAAATACAATTATTCCAGATTTATGTGAATTTTTTTCTTCAGCATCTTGTTTGAGAACTCTACCTTTAAACAGTGCACTTACTGGATACTTATCAGCAGACATAGAGGTAGGAAATCATCATATTTAAATATATAATATGAAGCTGTTCAACTTGTATTTACAAGATCAACTGTCTAGCCATTTCTAATAAGATGCTAAGAAAATATATCTGGGATTATTCTGTGATTAGTATTTTGATTCATTAAAAAATAAAAATATTTTTAAAAATGTTTCTCTCAATTCCAAAACACCAAATCAATTGTTAAATATATCTAATGCCTTGATTTAAGTTGTCCTAGGAACTAAAGAATCTGTTACTTCAATAAGACTTTCATGCAGCCTTTAGAGATATATGTATATGCCTGTACATTCAGATTCTTGCATATGTTGTTTTTCTTGGCCAGTTTTGAGGTCCATGAAAAACCTCTGCAGACGCACATATGGGGATATAAAAATATGCTTACAGTTTTAGAGCTACTCAAATATTCTCAGGAGCTCCTTAGAAATTTATCTAAATATACATTGCAGATCTGTTCATAAAGGAAGGGGGAAAAAAAGTGATTTGTATATATAATGCATTGGACCACCAATTTAACTATAAGAGAAAGCTGTAAAATACATGCAAAACTGAGAGATGTTGCCATGGTATTAGCAGAATCAAAGTATGATTTTTGGAGCTTAAGACTGTAATAATAGAAAAGGTCAAAGGAAAATTGATCTTTAGATACTGTGAAGTTTAGACTTGTAGAGATGTTGAGGGAGAACCTAGAACATCTAACCTAGTTTTTACCCATGATCATATTGACTATATATATTAATAGATAGAAATTTAGAAATTCTATCAAGGTATTTTTTTTTTTTTTTGTTTTTGTTTTTGTTTTTTGATGAACATAAAGACACCTCCTTCTCTTGAGCTTGAGATTACTGAAGGATGGGATAATGTGGTAGCACATATGTTTACTCTGTTCTTGCACTTTTCCATTATGAGTCACAGCCCGGAAATGGACTATCAGGCTAGTTGAACCTTTGGTCAGACCCATAATGGCTGTTCTTCTGTAGAGATTCCCTTGCAGTGGGAAATCCAGTGGGCTCTTTTAGCAAGATTTAATTAAACTGACAGCTGGCAGGGACGTTTCAGCCACAAATGTGGAAAAAAGAAAAAAAAAGACAAAAAAAAAAAAGACTTTTCCAAACCTGAGATGCAAAAAGGAGTGATGCTGTATCACAAGGAGATTTAGGCAAACTTTGAAGTCAACTTTTTGTCCTTCATGGTAAAAGGCAGATAGAAATTCCATGCCATTTCCTGTCATATGTACAATTTTATTTGGAGAGAACCATTTTGGGTTTCAATCATAATAATAATAGATCTTTTTCCTAGTCTCTTCAGTGAGAAAACAAGTGCAACAAATTATTGATTCCTTAAACTTGTCTAATCTTTCTTTATTAATTATTAAAAAACTGATGTTTGCTACCCATATTTGGTCCAAGAAATGTTGGTGTGAGTTTTCATCTCTCTGGGAAGTTACTGTGAAATACTCTGGGGATGAATTTATGTTCAAACTCCACTGTAATTGTCCAGGTACATGCTGTTTTCCTGTGATAAACAGGTTTCCTTTCTGAGAGTTATCCATTGCTCGTAGCAGGTGGAAGTCTGAATACCCAACTTTACATTGGAGTATTATTTTTTTAGTCATATCTTCTCTGGGAAAACTGTACTTGAGAGGGACATTTGAGTTCCATTGTGCTGATTCATTCTCTGAAAGGACAATCCTGGTTTTGTATATGGAAGTAGTGGATGAAGTCTTTAAGACTTGAAGAGATTTTGACAGATAATCTGAAAATAGTGAGAATTTGCTCAAAAGAAAATAGCAGGGATTGTTGGATAAATAAAATATTTCCTTATCTTCCCCTTTGCTAGTCACTATATTTAGTCCTATAAAGTTGGGCTTCTTTCTGGCTAGCTGTGAGAATGAAGTCTCAGTGATCTTTTAGGACAAGATTTTGATTGTTTCTCAGAATTTACAACTTTGGTTGGTAACTCAGTGTACGAACCCTTGTACCATGATAGTTCCTTGCCTTTTTCATTTCACTGCTTCTTTTTGATGGACCTATACTGACTGTATATTCTCCAGTGCCATAAGCATTGCTTCACTGTGCTTTGTTAAAAATGGACAGAATCTTTTGGCTTTGATTTTAAATCATGCTGTCACTGTGCCCAAGTCAGACTTGCCTTGCAATGCCAATCTGAGACATGCAACTTGGAGGAAAGTGTAACAGCACTGTGAGAGCATCAATTCAATTTAGGACATCCCATATGGGATTGCCTGTGGACTTTTTTCATAGACAGCATTGTCCTTCAGCTTCTGGAGGACTGACCTGAAAGAAGCAGCCATGCAGATGGTTAAAGGCGATTGCTGGGACATTAGTATATTATTTTCCAATAGAAAATCAGACAGCTTCAGAGAGCAGATCAATGGCTAATTCTACTTCAAGTAGTGTTGCACTCTTACTGTACTTTTCACATAATGGATTTTACTCCAAAATCCTTTGTATCATTGCAGCTGCTGGAGTCTCTTTGAGTGGTAGATTGCATTTCCTTCATGAAATACTTTTGGTCTTGACCACAGCTGTGCTGATGGTGAGGAAACTAGGCATTCCTATTCTGCTTCACATAAGAGAGCACAGGACAGTGACCTTCTCATGGGACATGTGGGAGGTAAGGTATGTGACAAAGTCATAGGGTTTGTGCAGCATTATAGATTTTTGTGTTTTCTCATCTGAATGGCATTTCCAGAGAAAAATGATATGCTGGCATCTATGTTGGCATGGAGAGTGCAGGCTATTTAGACCGTTAGTCTACTTTCTCTGCTTCTTTTCTTTGCTCCTCTGTCTAACCATAACTTCACGTTTCACGTTTTCTTTCTGTTAAAGAGATGAGTCTTAAAGAAAGTCAGCAGAAGTTTCACAGGTGTGGAAAAGATTGTGAAATTATGAATGGAGAATGGCTGGACTTTGGTCACTAATCCTAAGTCTATTCATACAGTTTACTTCAAATGGAAAACTTGCAAGTAATTAATTTGAAGTAAAGTCTTTGTTAAAAGGGCTAGCCCAGATTAGTTACCAATTTATGATTTTACAACAACTGAGGAATTGTATTTGGACACTAACATCCTTAAGTATTTATCTTCTGAGCCCAGATCTGAAGCCTGAAGTTGAGGCATGTCTCACAGACTATACACAAATATCTGGTATGGGATGTAGCAGATCTCATGTGCACATGCCACAGTACGGAAATGAATGAGCATATCAAGCTCACTGTACCTGACTTGGCCTCTCATCTTGAAGAGAGTTATTGTGCACAGGGTCTTGTGTGTCTTAAATTGCTGTGTGTATATAAAGTATTGCTTTTTTTTTTTCCTTGGAATTAAGTTTATCCTCTAACAAGCTACCACTAGTGCTACCTTGCATTTAATTTCACTTTTCTTCCATATTCATCTTGTTTTCTTTTCTTTTTCTTTTTCTTTTTCTTTTTTTTTTTTTTTTTTTGCTGTCTTTATGAGTTCTTTAGTAAGCTAGTTCATCTGCACAGAAAAGAAATACAAGAAAAGTTAGGACAGAAGTTGTTTGTACTCTTCAAGGCTCTTACTCATTTTTTATTATTGAAAATTTTTTCTTTCTGCTTTTAAATCTTTCCATCACTGTAAACTTTCTAAATGGTAGCAAAACCAATCCTGTTGAAACTGCCTTTTCAAATGCTAAATTCAGTGGAACTTTGCACAC
The DNA here is from genome assembly GCA_011076525.1 of Nettapus auritus. Taxonomy (NCBI): domain Eukaryota; kingdom Metazoa; phylum Chordata; class Aves; order Anseriformes; family Anatidae; genus Nettapus; species Nettapus auritus. Next base: position 21,760,347 of record CM021765.1, read on the forward strand.
CTTTGTCTGCAATGTAGAAAATGTCTGACTATATGTAGAAAAAATAGACTTGAAGTTGTGGCATTTGGGCTCCTATTGGAGTTCAAAATCTGAAAAAGTTAAAATCTCAAAATTCAAATTTCTGGTAACTTTTATTGAGCTTTTCCAGGATTTGAAAACCTGGAAATCTGCCTTGAATATTTCAATGTTAACTACCAATGTATCTATACTATTGATGGCTTGGAAAGAGCTATGTATCATGTTTGTTCCTCTCTTCTTCCTCTTAGCAGAAGTATATGTATTTTATCAATGAAACTTCTTAAACAGGCAGAAAAAGAAAGTTCTTTGGAAGTCTGGAGAATAAAGGATTCATTTGTAATGTGTATTCTTTCCACTTCAATACTTGACAGTGATTAATCATAAAGCATTGCAAACAAAGGTATATTATTATTTTAGCACTAGACATTTGCAGAAGATTTTGTTTTAGGATCAGCACTATTATCTGTGCAATGTACTGAACAATGAGGGAATGTAGCATAGCTCTCCAGTCCCTACTTGTTTTGTTATCTTCCCTTTATCTTCCAAGTTATCTTCATTTTTTATTCTCATTTGCTACTTTCATCAGGCAATATAGGATGGATTTTTTTTTTTTTTTTTTTATTTTTTTTTTTTTGGTTTTGTTTTGTTACTGCAAGGGGTGGATTTTCTTTCTCATGAGTCCATGAGGCTAATCATATGTCTTTATCAGGATATAACTCAGAGTAAATTGAAGTACTTTCATTTTTCCTCTGTTACATCTTTGGACAGATTTGAAGGGCAATACATATCAGAATTAATTAGTTTTGAAAACATCTATGTCTACATTTTTCTTTTATAATGAGTGAGGTATAAGTGCTCCACGGATAATACATTTTTGTCTGGTATAATTTTTTATAGCTTTTGGGAAAAGGAAGAACATAATGAAAGATGGTTAAAAATGTTATATCTGATAGAAAAGTCTTATCAAATTATTGAAACCATGTGATCAGATGAGTAGCATGGACATAGAAATACCCATCAGGCCCTTGATGAGATAGTTTGTTGATCAAAGTTCTATGTGGAGACTAGATTCACATTAAAATTGGCTTTTATTTCAGCCTGTATTAACATCATAATGGTGTCCACTACTGTGCAATGTTCGGTAAAAGTAATTTTGTGCTTAGTGATTGTAAGGTTTCTTGTGTAATTGTTTCTTTTTTCTTTTTTTTTTTTTTTTTTTTTTCTTCATTGTCTACGAAATATGATGGATCTATCAAGCATTTTATTAGAAGGGGGTGAGCTGCAGACATCTTTTGCCAGTTACTAGGCACCTTCAATACCTAATCTATTACAAAGAAATCACTTCAATTTCTTTTTCAGCTAGTGGTGATTTCTTTTAGCAAGACTGTTATTTGTATGGAAGGAGCTGGGGCTGGATTCTTCTAATTTTAAAACATTAAATTCTACCCAGTAACAAAGCCTGAACATCACTTACAAAATTTTGACTCTGGTAGAAAAAAGAAAAGTAAACCTCTGTGGCAAGGACTGAACCATGGTCTACACTAACCCATGGCTGATTTACATGTTCTCTTCTGTTGCATGCACAGATCTTCTGAACATGTTTCTGCTTCTTCCTTTGGCTCTAAGTTCTCAGACCCATTGCAGCACTGAGAGCATCTCTTGGATAGTAACTTTTGACCTGATGATTTTTTTCTACAGGGGTGCTTTTTGAATTAAGCTAATCGTTCATCCCAACAAGCCACAAGAAAAGACTAATTAGTAGATTAGTAGATTGTAAACTTCTCAAGAGATGTTTTACCACTTAGTATTAAATACATAGAGACATCATACTTCTCTCTTCAATTTTATTCTCTGATCCAAGCCATAGAATCATAGAATGGTTTCGGTTGGAAGGGACATTAAAAATCATCTAATTCCAACCCCCCCACCATGGACAAGGACATCTTCCACCAGACCAGGTTGCTCCAAGCCCCATCCAACCTGGCCTTGAACACTTCCAGGAATGGGGGGCATCCACAACTTCTCTGGGCAACCTGTTCCAGAGCCTCACCACCTTCTGAGTAAAGAATTTCTTCCTAACACATTATCTAAATCTACCCTCTTTCAGCATAAAACTACTATGCCTTGTCCTCTCACTACCTCACTCCCTGACAAAGAGTCCCTCCTCAGCTTTCCCACAGGCCCCCTTTAGGTAATGGAAGGTCGCTGTAATGTAACTCCAGAGCCTTCTCTTCTCCAGGCTGAACAACTCCAACTCTCTCAGCCTGAGTGGTGCTTCAGCCCCCAGATCAGCCTCATGGCCTTCCTCTGGACTTTTTCCGACAGGTCGATGTCCTTCTTATGTTGGGGACATCAGAGCCAAACATGGTGCTCAACTGGGGTCTCACGAGAACAGAGTGGAGAGGGAGAATCACCCCTCATAACCTGCTCACCACATTTCTTTTGAAACGACTTAGGATACAGTTCTGGGTTGCAAGCACACATTGCTGGCTCACGTTCAGTTTTTCATCCACCAAAACCTCCGAGTCTTTCTCCTTGGGGCTGCTCTCAATCTTTTCTCCACCCAGCTTTTATTTGTGCATGGGATTGTCCCAGCCTAGGTGCAGCACCTTGCACTTGGACCTCATTAGGTTCATGTGGGCCTACTTATCAAGCTTGACCAGATCTGTTTGGATGGCATTCCTTCCTTCTGTTTTATCAACTGCACCACTCATCTTGGCGTTGTCTGCAAACTTGCTGAGGATGTAACTTGGTCCCCCTATGTCATTGATAAAGATCTCGAACACCAGTCCCAAGATGAATACCTATGGGATATCAGTTGTCACTGACCTCCACCTGGACATTGACCACCACTCTGGATGCAACCATCCATCCAATCCCATATCTATGTAGTAGTCCACCCTTCAAATCCATATCTCTCCAATTTAGAGACAAGGATGTCATACAGAACAGTGTCAAATGGTTTGCACAAGACCAGGCAGATTCTGTCAGTTATTCTTCTACTATCTACCACTGCTGTAACTCCTTTGTAGAATGCCACCAGATTTTTAGGTAGGCACAATTTATCCTTTGTGAAGCCATACTGTATTTCACCAATCATCTCCTCTTTGTTTTTCGTGTGCCTTAGCACAACACAGTGACAGAGACTTTGTTAAAGCTACAGTAGTTATGTAGCTGTAGTGGCTTTATATGGCAAGGTTTTGGTAGTGGGGGACTGCAGGGGTGGCCTCTGAGAGAGAATTCTAGAAGCTGCCCCATGTTAGGTAAGGGCCAGTTTCAGCTGGCTCCAAAGCGACGCACCTCGTAGATACCAAGGTCAGTGCAGCAGGAGGTGCTCCAGGCACACAGCAGCAGTTCCCCTGCGGCCTGTGGAGAGGCCCCTGGTGGAGCAGGCTGTCCCCCTGCAGCCCATGGGTCCTACATGGAGCAGATCTCCACACTGCAGCCCATGGAGGAGCCCCAGGTGGAGCAGGTGGATGGGGCCTGGAGGAGGCTGCGGCATGTGGAGAGCCCCCACCGGAGCAGGCCCCGGGCCAGAGCTGCAGTCCATGGAGAGGAGCCCACGCAGGGTCACTTCTGGAAGGATGGCATACCATGGGAGGGGGACCCCTCATTGGAGTCAGGGCAGAGAGTGAAGCAGCAGCAGAGGTGAAGTGCTATAGACTGACCTTAGCCTCCATTCCCCTGTTTCCCTGTGCCACTTGGGGGAAAGAGGTAGAAGAAGATAGATGGAGGGCAGGTGTTTTTAGTTTGCCTTTAGCTTCTCATCGCTCTAGCTTATTAGTAATAGGTAATACATTTCTCTAATCTCTCAATGCTGAATCTGTTTTGCCTATGACAGTAATTTTTGAGTGAACTCCCTGTCCGTATCTCAACCCTTGAGCCCTTTTCATTCTATTTTCTTCCCCTTGAGGAGGGGGAATGAGAGTGGTTGTGGTGGAGTTTGGCTGCCCAGCAGAGTAAAACCACCAGAGTAGCCAAACTTAATTCAATTACATTTTTTAAATTAAGCTAGGTTTCTGTAGGATTATTTTGTTGAAGGCTATTCAGTGACTCTTCTGTTTTCTTTCTAACTCATTCCTTTATTTTACTGCTGTGCTGTAAAAGAAGGATTGCAGTTTTCTTAATAGTGCTGTCTTCAACTAGTGTTTTGAAACATAAACACCTGAAGCAATATAGAAGACTTCACTTTATCCTCTTCATGTTTTATAACCTCCAATGATAAGTTGAAGTCAGCAGATAAAGTTTGTTATTATTTTTATATCCTAATGGTGTTCTTATCCAAATGTCCAGCTCTCAAAGTACTTTAAAGTGAGATAAATATTGTTAGGTATTAACATCAAAATAGATATATTAATTTTGTAAATATAACCTGAAGTCTAGATACCAAATTAAATAAACTCAGCCTTCCTCACTGATGTAAGAGAAGGTTATTTAACTTATATCTTAATCATAATGTACAAGTTGTTCTGTTGGGAAAAACGAAGGAGGTGGATCTTGATTTTTGATGAAAAAAAGTGTAAGTACCTCCAGTTGTTACAGACTTAGGCTAAAAGAGTAGACTGGTGGAAAGGAACATTTTTATCAGTAATGAGGGTTATAAACCATTAGAGAAACATCTACATGGATGTGGCAGCTTATACCTTGAATGTTCATTTTATTAGCTAAGTACACTCCAGCTCAGACAGAAATGAGCTGGATTCAGACATTATCAGGTAACATACTTTGACACATATGGAACCATTCAGAAATGATATTTCCATTTCACTGGAAATTCTGATATTAACAAATTAAAAGAAAACCTGAATTTTTCCATGAAGTATGCAAAATGTTTATATTCTCATGTTTAATGTTTTGTTTCAGTAATGCTAACATGTCATCTTGTACTGAATTAAGCAAAAAATACTCCTCAAAATCATTTGAAGTAAGTCATGTTTTATCTTAATGTTTTAATATTAAGATAAAAAAGAAAAAAAATCAACCAGTAAATCTTTTAATCATTTAGAATGTCATCAATCAAGTATAAAATATTTCAATGTTAATGAAACCACCTTTCCAAAAGCAAAGTTAGGCCTTAAAGTAGATTCCGATCAACCTTAAATGTGCAAGAGGCCAAGTATTGTCTTTTTTTTTTGCCTGAAGATATTTTCTCTTCTAATCTGATCAATGAATAGATCTTCTCATGACTTGGAAGAAAACTTTGGGTTTGTTCTTATATGAATGAAGTTAGCATGGCTTCTGATGAGAATTTTCATGAAAACAGATTATATCCTTTGAGCACAAGGCTGCAAATGAACACTCTAGCAATGGGCTTAACTTAAGTTTAGGCATGCTCTATGGAGAATTTGTACAGTAGTAAAATTCATTACCACCATGTGCAAGATTTTGCTGTAGCAGACTACCTATGTCATATTTGCATTTTTGGGATTCAATTTACCTAGAAGTTTCTCTGTCAGAAGTAATACCTTGATCTTTGTTCAAAATTTGGACTTAGAATTTCTCCTGTACAGTAAACCACAGAACTCTAAGACAAAATTTAGCTGAAAGTTGTTTTAATTCAAATTTGAAACTATTTTTTGAGCTTCATATTGAAGTTCAAACAGTAATCAAACTCAGATTTATATTCATTAAAGTCTTTGCATGCAAGCTATTTTTAATAGTGAGAAAATAAATATTTTGCAACTTGAGATAACTTAAGCTAAATATCATACAGCTAGTTTTCAGAATAATTCAATGAATTAGACTGCATAAATGAATACATAAAGAAAGCTGGAAATGCTTTTGCCATCAATGTTCTGGAAAACAGTAAAATGGATAAAGGATTTTATTTATTTATTTTTAATACCAGTGAATAAAAGAAATGTGGCTATTTTATAACCACAAAGGAGGTCTTCACTTACAAAAGCAAACCAAGAAGACTCAAAATATTTATCATTGATGCTAATTTTCTTATAAGGCATGATTACAAGTCAGGTTTCCCTGTCTGTGTACAGCATTTAAGTGTAAAGGAGGTGACTGGAGGCAATCCCTGAACACCATGACAGCAGGAAGAAGTGTACAAGGGAAAAATGGGGCACCAGCCTACCATTAACATCAGGCAATCCAGGAGAACTTTGCTGAAAGAGTCTTTTATATCACCGACAAAATATTTAAAATAAACAGGGCAGGGAGTGGAATAAAAAATACTAAACAGAAGATCCCCACTGGGAGCAAATTACCCTCAAAGAAGAAAGGCTATATTTATTTAAAGAACGTTTTTGCAAAATCCATCCCTTGGGGTGGGGTTTCTTTTACACTTGAACACAGTCTAAGGAATGCCAGATGCTTCTCTGCCATCTTCATGATGCTGGCTCCGCCAGCACAACCTTCCAGAACTCGTTTTTTCAAGCTTTATTTTCTGCTGGATATGTGATTTTTACCCATTCATAAACATCTTTACTACAGATTATTTTTAATTTTAGACTCTCAGGGCTGTGAAAGTTAGCTTTCATTTACACAAATAGTACTAAAAAGTTAAAGGATGTGTTGTTTTCTCTGTTTTGGAAACCTGCATTTATTTAATTAGTTTCTGTAGGTTTGGTGGTGGTGAGAATATCTCTTGAAGTTATTATCCATCATCTGTTAAAGGAAAATGGAAGCTGTGTTGGTACATTCACTACTGTTTCTTTGGGGGTAGGGAGGACGGGAAAAAAAAAGAAAAAAAAAGCTTTTTTGTTGTTGAGAATTGAAATATAAAATAACAGATCTCTCTTACTTCATTGTCACCTTAGAGATAGACTCTGATTGCTGAATCCAGTAGCTAGTGATGTCATTTGGAGTCTGTTTTTTTTTTTTTTGTGTGTGGTTTTTTTTTTTTTCTGTTTTAGAATTAATATCTGTTTTGCCCACAATGTAACTATCTGTGTGAGTGCATGTGTTTGTGAAATATGCATAGCTGTATGCTTGTGAATTAATTTAGAAAAGTAAAATACAGTTTTAAAAGCAATGGGTGCATTATTTTTATCCAAAGGTTTTGCATTCTTTCACAGTTTCATGGAAAATATTATTAATTATTATTATTATTATTTAAAAAAAATCCTACAAAAACATTGCTTAGAGGTCTTTGCTAAAACACTAAAATAAATGAGAGAGACTTGGACTCCTAAAGGCTGTTAGTTTTGAGTAAAGGGCTCATGACTGTAGCTGACAGATTAGTGAACAAAGCAACATTGAGCTGCTAGTGCATTAAATGCATCTTTGTTATAAATATTAAGGGTTTTTGAAAATATATGTTTTTACTTAAATGAAAGAAGAAAGATATCAACCTATAGGGTCAAAATACAGAGTATTTTTATCTTTTAAAGGCTCATAACAAAATCTCTCATTCTCCTTTATATTTTAGTGTGTTGGATATTAAGTGCCATTTTTTTTTTTTTTTTCATTCTGAGCAAAGTATTTTTTTTCCCTCTCTCTATTACCTTACATTAAAAAGTATTTCCACAGTTAGCTGAAGAATTGACCACCTTTGCAAGAGTAATTGAATTGTTTGGTGAAGTATTTGTTGAGTTTCTGAGGAAATTAAAAGCCACACGAATTTAGGATATATCCATACTTCTGGTTGGTGACTGCAACAAAAGTGTTATAGTAGAGCAAGATTTTATTTAACTAAATTTGGAAATGAATAGCAGTGAAGATGCATGGACTGCAGTGCAAGCAGCAGAGCCTGCACAGAGCTTGAGATCTTATACATAAAACTAATCTACTGTGAAATCTGTAGAACCACATAGTGTTCATATGGGTTTTTTTGGGTAGTTAAATGAAGGTAGCTCTGGAAAGAATGCATGGCTGCATTCAGACCTCCCAGCTACAGTAGTTTTACTTTAAGGAGAATATTTACGTTTTGAAAAAATATTGCTTGTGAAATTTGATCTTTGGCTTGAAGTTGTATCTTCCGAGGTGCCACTCTCTGTTGACTCATAATCTAGAAAATTATTGTTAATGGCATCTAGGGATATAAAAAAGAATGGTGATAATTTCATTTTTGTTTAAATTATAATTCCTAAAAATTCCTGATTTCAGCATCAGTGAAAGTACCATGCAGAACAATCACTTACCTTATTTTTCTTTTATATTAAGATTTTTTGGCATTGAAATTTGTCAGATAATGAGCTTTGCTTTAAAGGAAGGTATGGATGGATTTACTAAGTTGTGAGGTTTTCCTGCTTTTTTTGTAACCAGAACTTGAGTGTGAAGCCTATGTTTGTAATTTTTCCAACAGTCTTCAGGTTGAATGAGGTTACTGGCAGTTGGAACAGATTTTCAATATAACCAGGTCTAGATTCAGAGAAGAACTGGAAGAGGAGGAGAAATCTAGTTTTTCCTCATGTTCTTATGCATCATGTGATATTGTCAGAAATGAAGAGTCTCATCTCTGACAGAAGCTGTGTCTGTCTGTGACAGCACCCTGCTGACCTCATAGGAATATTTCTTACTGAGGCTTCTGAGTCTCTGGCATCTGTTTCCCTCATTGGAATTAGAACTTCTATGTCTTTGCATATTTCTGCAATGTCTTTTGGAAACTTTCCACAGACCTGCATTACAATTTTCTTGGCTTAGTGACACTGACATATAATTCATTTTAAAAAAGCGTACATTTGAAGGCAGCTGAGAAAGTCCTGCCAGGTAAGACTGGCAGGAATATGCTCTAGAATATGCTCTAGCTATTGCTAGCTATGCTCTTGAGCTTTTTCAGGAACAATGTGATTTGTGATGAAGATGCCATGAAATAACTGGCTTGTAATGATAGATACTGAGTCAGGTGAGGTATTCCTCCTTATTCTAGGAAATAAGACAAAGCAAGTATGTACCTTGATCTCTTTCCCTTTCACTATGATAGGGCTAGGTACCTAAATGGGAAGATAAAATCGTTAAAAGGTGAATTGGTTCTGAGTGGTATGTTTGTGGTCCCATCATGGAACACTCTTGAACTGAAACTCTGCCTTCACCTTTTCTGGTACAAAGACAATGATACCCTTTCCTGTGTATCTCACTTAGTTGGTCCATAATGTAGTGCTGTATCCTAGCCATAGCGGGAGAGAATATGGTCCTTGTAGTTACATTCAGCGTGATCTTTCAGTCTTTAGGAAATTAATTTGTTAGTGCTAGTTTTCTACCAACTCTGCTTGCTATTTTCCAAAAACACATTCAGCATCAATTCTGACACCCACCTCCACATACTTGAGTATTTAATGGTTTACAATTAGCATGCTATCTTGTGACTACAGAACTCATGAGAGCTAAAATGAGTATTTATCATTTTAAAACACCACAAGTTTCACCACCAAAACGATGTAAGTACTACATTTCCCTTTTGTTCTTTTTTATTTTTTTCCATTGGAGGAATCGTTGTAGGAGCACAAAAGAAAAGAAAAAGCCTATTGATCCATCACACTGACAATATCTTCAAAATCTACAAGTTTTTCATTTGGTGATATTCTATTTCCCACAGGTTGTGTTATACAGAGCACCTGTAAGCAAGCCAAACCTAGCATAGAACAATTTAAAATGTGATTTTTATCACAGTGGAGAAAACGACTCAACAACATATTACTGTAGATTAGGGCTGATGATGTCCCGGTTTTAAAAGCACATGAGTTATGAGCTGTTGACCATGGTGTAGAGTGGCTGGACTGAGCCCTGGGTTATGAATGGGGCAGCGCCTGCCTTGAGCCAGTTTCCAGCTCCCAGCTCTGCTCTTCCTTCCTCCATGGTCCCCTGGTCCCAGGTGCTGGATATCACACTTGATAGCTGTTAGACAAAAGGCAAGTAGATACTTATCACTGACATAGTGTTGTCCGTATTAACTGCTTTATACCTTCATTTTACAGATCTGAGAAAAGACAGATAATTTTTTTTTTTGTTTTTTTTTTTTTTTTTTTTTTTTTTAGCACAGAGGAGGTGAAGAACTACCATCCATCAGTGCCATCTTAATATTTTTAAAGTGTGTGACAGGTGCAAACCCTTAATTTCATCTTCTATGTCATATATAATACTTAGGAAAGATACAAGAATGGGTACCAGTCCCTGTTCCTACTTGAGCTAAATGAAATGAGTCTGACTGGCTAACTCGCATGGTCTCAGTAACATCTTTTAGTGCAACACTCTTTGAAGCTCATTCATAAATCCTTTTCTCTGACCAGGTTTGAACATAGAATTTCCTTTTTAAGTAAGAAGACAGTTAGCTCTCTTTTCCTCATACAAATACTAGGTATGTCATGATTTTTGCCAAAGGAAATGTAGTACATCCCTGGATAATGAAGGATAACAAACATCTTGGAAACAGACCTCTGGCTTTTGGTCACCGCCACATTTTGGTAGTTTGAAGTTAGAGTACATGGAACCACACTCCTAGAAAGGTGTGTATAGAAGCCAGCAACAGGGACAAGCAGTCATCTTGCCAAGTCAGTGAGAAATGCTGACAGGGTGAAACACATAGACATGATTTGTTTTTATGATTCACAGCCATAAATCCTCTGTTGGCACTAGGTGCCTGAACTGCCTGTCCTTTGGCACCTCTGCAACAAATGGTAAATCTGCTGGTATCAAATACATGACACATGCTCTCAAACCCTCTTTCTTCTTTATTTGGAGAGATTTCCATTTTTAAAACTGTATTCTAAATACTGGATTCAGAACCCATATTGTTCTCGGTACCACTGCTAAGTATTTTTGGAGTTAGCTCTAATTATTCCTTATTCAGTCTACTGGTTCCTATGAATCCTGTTCCTAGACACTCTGCTCTTTCTGTGCCTGGGCACCTAGCCCAGGCTGTAGATTTAAAAGGCAGCATGGTGTTGAGACATTAGGTACTGAAATGTTGTAAGTACCTTTGTGGATCTAGCGTTTCACCTTTACCTGAAAATTGATACTCTGTTATTTGTTTGAGCAAGAGCAGTGTATGCAATATATAGATACAGGTGTACACAGAGAGTTTTGTATCCCTGAGATAGCTTACACAATTCATTATAAATGTAGCAACAAGGCTCAAGTGCATTTTATTTCGTTCCTGTTCTTAACATCTGGAGATGCTAAAATGCCCAGTACAGTCGTGATTGAACTGGTGGAATGGTGGTGGAATGGTGCTTCTACATCATTTTCATTGAAAATAGCTTTTTGAGATACTGCAGTTTTTTTGTTTTTTTGTTTGTTTGTTTTTGCTTGATATCCATTCCACACAGCTTGTAGATGGCAGTATATAGTATATTACATTTACACATTTTGTAATATTTGCATTTGAATTTTATAAGGAAAGAATTTTTATTTTTTATTTTTTTTTATTTTCATTTTTTCCCTAAGGGCCATTGCATGAATAGAAATGGTTGGAAAACATACTCTCAAAATTTATGAGGTAACAAATTATTCCTTTATGTCATTTTTTTAGGATCTGTTTTACTTCTTGTGCCTGGCTGACTTTGGGGACAATTGAGAGCTTAGCACTGTTTTTCAGTTTTTCTTTCTTTAGCAGTGAATTGCTGTTTCTTAAATTTACAGGATGACTGCTAAATAGTTCTGTAACATTTCACTGATATATGAGCAGCCCCATTACTTGAGAAAAAGACTGCAGTAAGGGACTTTTGAGTGTCTATCACAGTAGCTTAATATCAGTTTAGAAAGTTGGCTAAAGCTTTTCATAGTGTGGCGTCTATCTTTTCATTACTGTATTGTCAAAGACACCTGATGTATATGAGGGTCACCTGCTATATGGTCTCATCTGTTATTGGCAAATTAGCTGTCATGGGGAGCCAGGCTGTTCATAAAAATGTGGAGAAATGTGTTGCCAGAAAAAGGAGCTATATTCCATGTTAAGGCTGACATAGTAAATTATTTATTATATATCTTTGTACTATTTATAGATATTAAAGATATGTGTACAAACAATTTCTGTTAGGAATGGTAGATGTTCTGATTTGCATTTTTTTTTTTTTTTTTTTTATGTGAAGGAGAAAAATTCTGGATAAATCTATGTGGTAGTCTCTGTCTCCCAAACTGATAAATGTAATATACTCAGAAAGTGATGCATAGATGAAAAATGTGATACGTTTGCCTGTGACTAAAACCTGCTGATTTCATTTTAAAGTTGTTATTTTTGTACAGGCAGTTGATAATTCTGTGCTTCATTTATTCCATGTTTAAACTTGATTCAAACTTAGTCTCTGTCTGTGCAGAGAACTATTGAGGTCGATGAGATTCTGCAAAGGTAGAAGACTGTGATAATGAATACACAGCATTTTACTATTTTACATATGATCAAAAGAAATTAAAAAGACTTCATAAATACCTTTTTTGTTTGTTTTTCTTAAAGATTAAATACATTCACCTTAAGAGAACTAACACAAGTAGCTTCTGTAGCTTCTTCATGAAGAAGCTGCATCTGGCTGAATCTCAGTTTTTGTTTAAATCCTATCGCTGTTTCATCTATATATGAGAAATACTTTGGAAAAAATATAAAGTTCATATTTTAATAGAATGGACAAGACTGTTCAGAAAGTTAGAAAGCCTCTCCAATACAATACAGCTAGCTGTGATTTTATTTGTATAATTACGTGCAATATACAGACATGTATATGACTAAATGATCTTATACATCCACAAATAACCACAAGCATCCATTAGAAATAGAACAACTTCTCCAAAGAATGTTTTTATTCTTGCTCACACTGAAGGCTATCTTCAGTGTAAAAGCATTGAAATGTTGGCATGCAAATTTTATCATTTGGTTTCCCTTTCTCAAGCAACACATCACTTTTTGTCAGAAATAAACTTCTCATTTTCTTAATTTCTCTGGTTTTATTAATGACCAAATTCTCCATAAGAGACTCTTATTTTGGGAATAACAACAGGCAACAGCAAACCTTGCTGTTAGATGTATCAGTGAAAATCTGGGCAATAGTTCTTAAAGAAAAAATAATTAAATCAGGAAATAATCACTGAAAGATTGCTCGTGGTGCAGGAAGTTAGTGATAATCTGGACTCTCTTCTTCATCAGGCTCAGTAAATTTATCTCCTAGTCTCCTCAGTATGGTAACTGGGAACCAGAGAGTCTCCTGACCTGGTTTGTGAAAGTCTTTAGAAGTCACTGAGTTTCTGTAGAAAATTGTCCATTTTAGCAGGACAGGTAAAATGCAGATTTCAATTAACATCTTCCTCATGTCAGGAAGAGATATAAATATCATCTCTGAGTTTGCGTTCATTTGCTGATTAGTAATTTCAGTGGCAACCCACACCTCTTAAATAATTAAGGCAACTTAATTAGGAATGACATAATAACAATTTGAAGAGATCTGTATTTATTCATTCATAAATGAAGATTTCAAGTTCCCTATTTGATTCTGTAACCACAACATTTATTGTTAACCTTGTACTCTCCGCTCAAGAAGCAGAGGTGTACAATAGTTTCTGATGCCAAAGAGCCATTATGAACATAAGATAACTGTCAAATTGCAGGTCTATGCTTAAATGCAATCCTAGGACAAACTTGGGTTCTCATCTGTGACAAATCAGGGTAAGTCTATGTAACACAGTCCAGCTGAGCCACAGCACAGTGCTCAAAGTTCTGGCTAAGGATGTTTTAAATTCTATATAAACAATAAAATAATAGGTAACCAAGTTGTAATCTTTAATGCAGTATTAAGAGTATTAATTTGTATAATGCATATTTCAAAGCAGATAGATAAGGCGATATTTGGCTAGCTGTGCTGGCTTATATCAGATGAACATCTTGCTTTTTTGCCTACCTGCTAAAAATGGATTATCTAAAGCTTGGAAAATGTGAATATTTAAGTGTTAAATTATTATTATTATTATTTTATTTTAATTTCTCTCAGGTGGTGTTTGCATTGCTCAGTCACTCAAAATCCCTCGGGAACCAAGACCAGGAGAATTTGAAAAGATCATCAAACGCTTGTTGGAAACTCCAAATGCTCGAGCAGTGATCATGTTTGCGAATGAAGATGATATTAGGTGCCTGTTTCCTAATTTTGTATGTTGAAGATGTTCGCTCTTCCCAGAGATACACAATTGGCTGGAGCAGAATAGAGTAGCATGGGAGGTTTTGGATTCAATCCAGTGTAAAAATGATGGGAAATCTGATGATAAGAAATGTAATTAAAATTACAACACGTGCTATTCCTTAGTTGCATGGATAACTAGAACCAGAGGATCATCTAGGTTGGAAAAGACCCTTAAGATCAAGTCCAATCATCAGCCTAACACTACCAAAGCCCGTTGCTAAACCATGTCCCTTAGTGCCATGTCCACATATCTCTCCAGGCATGGCACGCCCACCATTTCCCTAGGCAGCCTGTTCCAATGCCTAACCACTCTTTCTGTGAAGAAATTATTCCTCCTGTTCAGTCTAAACCTCCCATGGCACAACTTGAGGCCATCTCCTCACTTGTCACCTGAGGAAAGAGACCAGCACCCTCCTTGCTACAACCTCCTTTCAGGTAGTTGTAGGTAGTCATGAGGTCTCCCCTAAGCCTCTTCTTCTTCAGGCTAAACAACCCCAGTTCCCTCAGCTGCTCCTTCTTTGTCTTGTTTTCTAGTCCCTTCACCAGCCTTGTTGCTTTTCCCTGAATGCATTTGAGCAATTCATTATCCTCCTTGTAGTTAGGGACCCCAAACAGAACACAATATTTGAGGTATTGTCTCACCAATACCACGTACAAGAGGACCTTCAATTTCCTAGTCCTGCTGGCCATGGTATTTCTGATGCAGTCCAGGATGTCGTTGGCCTTCTTGGCCACCTGGGCACACTGCTGGCTTAAGTTCAGCCGGCTGTCGACCAGCATCCCCAGGTCCTTTTCTGCCAGGCAACTTTCCAACTACTCTTCTCAGAGCCTCTACCACTGCATGCGGTTATGTACCAAGTGCAGCACCTGTCATTTAGCTTCGCTGAATGCCATTCAACTGGACACGGCCCATCAATCCATCCTATCCAGATCCCTCTTCAAAGCCTTCCTACCAGTCCTGCCTAACTTGGCATCATCTGCAAACTTACTGTTACTCAATCCCCTCAAGTCCATTGATAAAAATATTAAAGCAAAACTGGCCTCAATACAAGTGCAGCCCAGGGAAATACTACTTGTGACTGGCCGTCAACCAAATATAACTCTATTCACAACAACCCTTTGGGCCTGGCCATCCAGCCCATTCTTTTTTACCCAGTAAACAGTATTAACTTGTTCCAAGTTCTTTCCTATAAGTGCAGCTGCAATAGATTTTTTTTTGGTGTCTGAAACTGAAAAGAATGCTAGACAAATATTGCTAAAAATGAAACAAATTAAAAGGTACAGTACAGTAGATTAAGTTCAGTGCACCTGTTGTTGAATATATTTTAGATTGTCCAAATCAAATTAGTGGCTAACTGGTTAGTGTGAACTTTATTATGCATAGCCAGAATTAATGCTGGGGATTCTAAAATTCCTAGTAAATGCAGTTTGTTTAATTAGTGATTTGTTTGTTTATTTTCAGGCGAATACTGGAAGCAGCCAAAAAAGCTAATCAATCTGGACATTTCCTGTGGATTGGCTCAGATAGTTGGGGGTCAAAAATTTCACCAGTTCAACATCAGGAAGAGATTGCAGAAGGAGCAGTAACCATCCTGCCCAAAAGAACATCTATAGATGGTAGGAATGCAATGGCACAAAAAAAACCAGTTATCTGACAATATTCTAGCATCCTAGCTTTTAGGCACCTAACACTCTTATCAGTGTAGGGTTAAAGTTAAATGTCTTTAATTACTGAGCAGAACACCAAAAGAAAATTGAGTGTGAGGCTATATCTGAAATCTGGCTGTCCTCTGGATTTGTGCAAAGCTCTGACTTAAGTGAAGTTTCTATTCATTCAGGACTAGAGCCTGTGTTTATTCTCTGAAGTATAAGCAATTGCTTTCTTAAAGAACTGAGAGAGTACTTGTTTCAATGGTTTTGTTTATTTTTAATATAGTTTGAAGATGCTGAATCTGCAATTAAGCAATCTTATTACTAATAAGTAAAGCACTAGAGTTTCTTACCCGTAGTCTGGTGGTTCTTTTGGACAAAAAAAAGGAGAGCATCAGATGGCTGTTAATGAATCAGCACATTCTTATGGGAGAAGATTAATCTAGACTCTGCTTTCCTCGCCTAAACTTTTTATAACTCTTACTTTAAGAAGCCATTATATTAACCAACTTTATGATGTGGTGCATATAGCATCTTCTAGCAAGTAGAATTTGTTGGTTTGAACCACTTCACTCCAGTGAGGGTGTGAAGACATAGTGAGACCTGGACATAAGTGCTCTAAGCTGGTAAACAACTGAAAGAGCTGGGCATTATTGATGCTGTTTGGAGAATTTACCCCCATGGAAATATTTATGAAGGATTTAATCCCATAGGTATATTGCTCATAATTTCATTAAGGCTGGATATTTGGAGTAAAACTGGTGCAGAAAATGATCAGGTTTAAGGGATTGTTTCTCATCTAGGTGGGAAACTTAGGTGACTTGGAAGTCTTTGGGTTCAGCAGAGAAGTACATAGTGATTTTAGGTGGCCATTGGAAGAAATTTATTTGAATCATGATATTTATGTTGGTAGTACTTAAAGTTTTTCTAATTTTTTGTGTGTATCTAATTCTTTATTTGGGTCATCTGTTGTATTAAAAATTAAGCTGTTCCCTTAACCATCTGCATTGCTTTTTTTTTTTTTTTTTTTTAATTATAAAGTTCTGCTGGAGCTTTATAGACTCGTTAACTACTGTAGATATTTAAAAATATATTGTTCTACGGCAAATATGGAATAGTAACAAATATACTAATTTTTAATCTTAGATATGCACATCAGCATAAATCTAGAATGCACCTAAGGCTTTTTCTTGCTATGAAATTCATACAAAATCCATTATCGTCTTTAAATTAATGTCTTTATGCTGTTTCACATTTTAATACTTTTTTTTTTTTTTTTCTCATTTATCTTCTTGGATGTAGGATTTGATAGATATTTTCGGAGCCGAACGCTTGCTAACAATCGAAGAAATGTATGGTTTGCAGAATTTTGGGAAGAGAACTTTGGATGCAAGTTAGGATCCCATGGAAAAAGAAATAGCAATATCAAGAAATGCACAGGTAACCGTGAAAGCAAAACATTATTTATAAGTTACTTATTGGAGTGCAGGAAAGGAACTACTTTCTGTTGATCAGTCTCATAGCTCCCTTCAATTCTCCTATACAAATTATTGTGTTGTAAGAAAAATATGACATTTTTACTCAGGCCTGAAGAAAAAATTCAAGGGAAATATTTGAGAAAGCTTATAGTTAATTTGTGAAAATCTAGTGATGGTACAGATTTTGCTAAAGACCGTGGTTCAGTTCCATTCATGTTTTCAGTGGCCTTCTCTCTCACCCTGTGTATAGTTGTCTATGTGCATTTTTAGTGAACTGGCACATTACAGCAGTTCTCACATTGTTATCCCGGAAGAATACAGAGAGCAAATAAAATTTCTTTTTAAGCTATTGAGGTCTTGATGGCAGGTCAGGTCATGAACTCCTTATTTAGTTTACAAACTGTGTTTGAGGATGGAGTAAAAATCAAATCAATATGTCCTTAATACTTGTCCTTATGTGAAAAGAACAGAATTCTGTATTGTATTATGAAGTTTGAAAAGTGTGTGTAAGTGGCACTGGTTTTCTCAAACCTGCTTACTCTGGCATCATACCTAGTCACAATGGTTGTGACAGATAATGTAACAGTCATATTAGTAGCTCTGAGTTTCATCTCATCTCTGAAAGGTTGGATTTTGTTTTCCCTTGAGTTAAGTTGCCCCAGATTGTCCCAGAGTTTCCTACATGAGTGTTACCTTTAGTCTTCTGTGACTACAGCAGACTATTTATGTTACTTTTTTGTATATACATTTTTTTCCTAGTGTCAGTATTTCTGCTATCATTTGCTTAATTACAGTTACCACCAGAAACAGTGCTGGTAGAGACCAATATCTCTGTGACTAGTAGCAGCAGCAACTCTCAGTTTTCTGCACTGCATACATGAGAAATCCTAATGGCTCAGGAGCGGTCTGTCCCCACATGCCCAAAGACGAGCCGGCGTGGAAGAAGACCGGCCTGGCTGAACAGAGAGTTGTGGCTCGAGCTTAGGAGAAAAAAGAGGGTTTCTAATCTTTGGAAAAGAGGGCGGGCCACTCAAGGGGACTACAAGGATGTTACGAGGCGGTGCAGGGACAAAATTAGAAAGGTCAAAGCTCATCTGGAGCTCAATCTGGTTACTGCTGTTAAAGACAACAAAAAATATTTTTATAAATACATCAATACCAAAAGAAGGACTAAGGAGAATCTCCACACTTTACTGGATGCGGGGGGAAACTTAGTTACCAGAGATGAGGATAAAGCCGAGGTGCTTAACGCCTTCTTTGCCTCAGTCTCTAGCAGCAAGACCAGTTGCTCTCTGGACGCCCAGTACCCTGGGCTGGTGGAAGGAGATGGGGAGCAGGATGTGGCCTTCACTATCCATGAAGAAATGGTTGGTGACCTGCTACAGCACTTGGATGTACGCAAGTCGATGGGGCCGAATGGGATCCACCCGAGGGTACTGAGAGAACTGGCGGAAGAGCTGGCCAAGCCACTTTCATCATTTATCGGCAGTCCTGGCTATCGGGGGAGGTCCCACTTGACTGGCAGATAGCAAACGTGACGCCCATCTACAAGAAGGGCCGGAGGGTAGACCCAGGGAACTACAGGCCTGTTAGGTTAACATCAGTGCCAGGGAAGCTCATGGAGCAGATTATCTTGGGCGTCATCATGCAACAATTGCAGGGCAAGCAGGCAATCAGGCCTAGTCGGAATGGGTTTATGAAAGGTAAGTCCTGCTTGACAAACCCGATCTTCTTCTATGACAAGGTGACGCGCTTAGTGGATGAAGGAAAGCCTGTGGATGTGGTCTACCTTGACTTCAGTAAGGCATTTGACACCGTTCCCCACAGTATTCTCCTCAGGAAACTGGCTGCCCATGGCTTAGACTGGCACATGCTTCATTGGGTTAAGAGCTGGCTGGATGGCCGGGCCCAGAGAGTCTTAGTGAATGGAGTCAAATCCAGTTGGAGGCCGGTCACTAGTGGCATTCCCCAGGGCTCGGTGCTGGGGCCGGTCCTCTTTAATATCTTCATCGATGGTCTGGATGAGGGGATCGAGTGCACCCTCAGTAAGTTTGCAGATGACACCAAGTTAGGTGCGTGTGTCGACCTGCTCGAGGGTAGGAAGGCTCTGCAAGATGATCTGGATAGGCTGGACAGATGGGCCGAGGCCAACGGTATGAAGTTCAACAAGGCCAAGTGCCGGGTTCTGCACCTGGGCCACAACAACCCCAAACAGAGCTACAGGCTGGGAGATGTGTGGTTAGAAAGGTGCCTGTCAGAGAAGGACCTGGGAGTTTTGGTTGACAGTAGGCTGAATATGAGCCAGCAGTGTGCTCAGGTGGCCAAGAAGGCCAACAGCATCCTGGCTTGCATAAGAAACAGCATGGCCAGAAGGTCCAGGGAAGTGATTGTCCCCCTGTCCTCGGCTCTGGTGAGGCCGCACCTCGAATACTGTGTTCAGTTTTGGGCCCCTCGCTACAAGAAGGACATGGAGGTGCTTGAGCGAGTCCAGAGAAGGGCTATGAAGCTGGTGAAGGGTCTGGAGAACAAGTCTTACAAGGAGCAGCTGAGGGAGCTGGGACTATTTAGCCTGGAGAAGAGGAGGCTCAGGGGCAACCTTATTGCACTCTACAGGTACCTGAAAGGAGGCTGTAGCGAGGTGGCAGTTGGTCTGTTCTCCCATGTACCTGGTGACAGGACGAGGGGGAATGGGCTAAAGTTGCTCCAGGGGAGGTTTAGGTTGGATGTTAGGAAGAACTTCTTTACTGAATGGGTTGTTAGTCACTGGAATAGTCCCCATCCCTGGAGGTCTTTAAAAGACGTTTAGATGTAGAGCTTAGGGATATGG
Source organism: Nettapus auritus (assembly GCA_011076525.1). Lineage (NCBI taxonomy): Eukaryota > Metazoa > Chordata > Aves > Anseriformes > Anatidae > Nettapus > Nettapus auritus. The sequence goes on from CM021765.1 coordinate 21,780,368, forward strand.
TTTAGTGGAGGACTTGTTAGTGTTAGGTCAGAGGTTGTACTCGGTGATCTTGTAGGTCTCTTCCAACCTAGACTTTTCTGTGATTCTGTGATAAGTCATCCATGTACCTTGATTTTCCTGGCAGTGTTTCATCAAACATTGTTGTTCAAATGGAATGTGAACATTTTTTTCACTTGCTGTTGCAGGTTTTCTCGCTCACTCATGACACTGTCATCACAATTTATTATGGGGGTGCTCTTCCAAACTTTCTCAAAACACAAGCTTCTCACCAGCACCCCAGTTCTTATGTAATTATAAATATTGTAAGTCAGACAGACTTACAATGCATTCTCTAAGAACATGTTCTGTGTGTCCTAGAATTCCTGAACCATCACATGTTTATACTGTACCACTGATACACAAACTTACTGCACTGTGCTTCACAATGCACGGGTATACCTCACACAAAAATGTGAGAGCCATGCCTATGCTCACTCATTTCAACAGTGATGCCTCGTCTTCTACCTTTTAGCATATACTCCATGAAAAAAAAAAAATAAAATAAATAAGAGGATGAAATTCAGTGCCTCACTGAGCTAAATGATAACTCATTACTCTAATCCTGCAGTCCTTGGTCTTGATTCATATAGCCGTAAGTCATGGCTGGGTAGCTACCCATGAGTGAGAAGGGATTATTTTTCTTTTAGTATTTTAAGAGGAAAATAGATTCTTTTTTGACTTTCTTCTGGTAGAATGAGTGGCATATGGACTGCACTTTGAGAAGCTCTAAGTGTTACCACAGAAGGTTTTCTGACTTGTCTTAGCTCATCACATCTGTCAAATTGAAGTACCAAGTTAAAAGTAGCGTATAAAATGCATAGACCATATCTTAATATTCAAAATAACTTGTGATTTTAAATGTATAGCTATATATTTTATGAAACAAAATTATAGTAAGTCTTCTGCACTAGAAAATAGAAAGAAAATATATCTTCTGTACTCAGAAAATAAACATAGCAGCAAGGGATAGGCATAAGAGGTGGGCAGAGTCTCATATGAAGGTTGCCCATTGAAAAAAAAAAATACAAATTCTCCTGCAGGCAAGGATATCTATAAATGATAAGACTCTTGACTTAAACACCTTTAAGGTAGATTACTACAGTGGAAGAGACACTTGGACACCAGCAGACCTGATACAAGCTGATGATTAGTCACATCTCTGCTTATTTAACTCAAATTTAAAGGATCTGATAATTAAAATAACCAAAATGTGTTCCTTTTAATTGAACTGAATGAAGATTTGAGGATCGGATCTTAAAGTAGATTTGCTATGATTTAAGGAGAAATGCTTGGTGGACAATGATCCTCCAGTCTAGACCTAAAGCATCACAAATTGCATATTGACTCATCTCACTTCAGTTGTAATGGAGCCCATGCATGAGGGAGATAATGGAAAATTAAATCATAGCTGATTCTTCATACTAGAGCCCTCAAAACAGATGAGTCAGTTGAGTAGGACAGACTAGGTTTCTTAAAGACTGAAGAGGAGAAGAGGAGAACTTCTCATGTTGTAATAGTTTAAAGAGAAAATATTTTAAAACTGCTTATAAATACAGTTTATTTATGATTGGTATTGCTTTTTATTCCTAAAAGAATTTGTGCTTTAGAGATAAAATGTTTCTTTTTCTTTATAAAATATAGAAGCTTCTCTTGAGTTTACCTGTTTTTTTTTTTTTTTTTTTTTTTTTTTTTTTTCTGATTTTTGCCAGTTTATAGAAAGCAATGATTCACCTTAACTTTGAAAACATAATTGTTTTGCCACTATTGATTTGCTGTTAGATCAGTGTGTTTGTGAATGTAAGTGGACATTGACGAAATCATCAGTCTTAGAATAGTTCATTGAAAAATATTAGAGATATTTTTTCCCTACCATTCTGGAATTAAAAAATAATAATTTTTAAAAAAATGTCAGATTGGGCCATTGACTTTGTAAACATGAAACAATTCAATGACTACCTTTAAACCATTTTAACTGGGGAAGGGGAAAAGAATTTGCAGAGAACATTTGTTCGTCTTGCTACAACAAAATATAAAAGAACGGTGCACTACAACACCATCTGTGGATCTACAAAAAGTCTTACTTTACGTATTTATTCAAGGTACAGATTTTCTGTATTCAATAAAAAGATCTTTAGTGAGACATGAATCCTTCACTAACCTCCAACAGCCTTTCTTTAGCACTGGAATCTCTTTCTGGGAATGAGAAGTGAGGAGATAAAAAGCTCTTCATTCATCCCTATGCCTTGCAGAAAACTTTAAAGGCAGAGACACCATTCATCCTTTGATTACTTGTGTTGCATGACATGCACCACAGATGCAGGAGATGGCAAAGGAAGTAGGGCACTAGCTTTAAGTTTAACATCCGGGAGAGTTTTACCATACCTTCAGCTTCCCACTTGACTCAAGTTGTGGACCAAGTTTTAGATAGGTCAAGATTTAGCATTACTTTGAAACATGGTGAACTGACTGGATTTATTCCTGGTGTTAAATCCAGCTCCTGTCTGTTGAGCTATTAGTTGTCAGCATTATCTTTTACTTCTGAAGGTAGGCTTCTGGACTACATGGTTCTCACGAAATGTACAACAGTATGAATACAAATATTTGAAAATAAAGATTTCACAGAGCACTCTTTTAAATACTACATTGAATTGTGGGTCTGAGAATATGCAGCATCAATCTTTCAGAGGACCAAAGCAGAATGATAGAAATAGAAAACAGCAATAGTGATTAAGAGTTAAGGGACAACAGTAAGAATTAAATTATATTTACTTTCATTAACCTCACAGACTGTTAATATTTGATTCCAATCTAAATGAAAATTCTAAAGAAGTCCTCTTTACATATATTTATGCATATGTATATAGACATTTCTCTGAGTTTGCATATATAAACACATAGAAATCTAACATGAAATAAAGTTGCCTACTGTACCATATTAATGTGTACAATGGTAGTCTCAAATTCAAATCTGACATAATGAAGTACATTTCCAGTGAGATTTGTTCTGAATTTTCCCCATAGCATCCCTTCAAGGCATGCATTTGTCATACTATTTTCAGTCTTTGAACAGTGAAGTGTGGTCCTTTAATAAAACTTCAACAAAAATGTTAATTAAAAAAGCTCCTTCATGCACATCCTTTTACAGTTACAGAAGTAGTCTCTCCTGTTTTGTATGGTTAGCATTTTAACTACTCTGCAAACCTAATCAGCCTTTAACTGCCTATAATAACTGACTGCACTGCTAAAAATAAAGATGGAAGAAGAGTTTCCAAAAGCATATAGAGGCCTGTGTAAATTACTCTAATTTCAATTTGCTATATCAAACAGAACTATATTTTTCACTGCAAAAAATCCCAGTGCAATATAATAGATATTCATATGTATAAACTTTACAAATACATAATTTGTTTTCTCTTAACTATTTGAAAATACAATTGCACACCTAAAAAGATAATAGAAAGAAGCAGATTTACTCATATGTATATACAACCCTGTTCTGAGAAATTTATAGAACTCTGACAGTTTCAGGGCTGTGAATCTTGAAAAGGCAAAGCGTGTTGCTCTCTATTTAGTTTGGGTAATAGTTCCATTCTAATAAAATCTTTCCTGAAGTAGCTTTTTTCCTCAGTGAGACCAACAGAAAGTTTTCAAAATCAGCACAGATGTAGTAGAGATGTTATGCAACTTAATAGTTGATATTTACCCGTTGTATCACAATTCCCAAAAGGCACTAAGGCTCAGGAGGGACTGTTTTTGAGCACACGGAAGGAGTTGCATGCTCCCTCACTTTGTGCAGCTTGTGTGTTGTAGCCAGTACCTTTAGGTATGAGTGGTAGAATTCTAACATATATATATTTTTTTTGTTTTACTGTTTGTCGTTTTATTGAATATCATTTGAAATGTCACTTAAACACTTTGCAGAAGTATTTTTGTCTTTATAAAATGTCTATTGCTGTTTTGTTTTAAGTACAGTAATATGAACAAAAAATCACAGTAGCCACATGCGCAACATAATAAGCAGGAGCTAAGTTGGTTGTTGAATCTTTGTGACCCAACACATCAGTTGGATAGAAAAGACTCTGAGGATTGTTTGTCGTTCGAACTTATCTGAGCTGTTTATTCTTTGGACTTTATCTCAGAATTATGGAAGTTGTGTGTTATGGGTAGCTGCACTGCAGTGGTCCCAAGCTGCCTCTAATGTAACGTTAAATCAAATTGCATCATGTGTCATTAAATAGTATATGGGACCAAAGAGCATTTACTTTTGGTTTTGGGACAATTGATCATGTCCCAGGGGGCACCAAGACCTCTTTCAAAAACTTAAATGAAGTTATTTTCTCTTTATGATGATATACCATGGGCAATAAATTCACCATGTTTAAAGATCTTTTCTGGTTCCCAATTTCTGAAGCCTGGGTAGTCAATTTTCAAAAGAAAAAATCGATGTCTCAGAATGGTCAGTGATGGTCTGCCAAAATAAGCAGGACTGAAACATGGACTTTCTTGTGCCATACTTCAAGTCAGAATGTTTAGATCAAATTCTGTCCTGATGGTAGAAAACTGCAGGCATAAACCTTGTCGTCTCTCAGTTGTAAGTGTCCAAGAGACAGATAAGCTGTAGAAGGCTATAGTTTAAGGTAACATTTGATCAAAATAAGTACATTCAGTCTTCTTGCAAAGGGCCAGTTCCAGCTCTTATTCCAGAAACTACAGAATTCCAGAAGATTCGAGTATTTAATCTCTGGGATAGTATCTCTGGGATAGTATTTAATCCCAGCAGCTGTCAATGTGCAAAAGTATTACGTAATAAGTCTGAGGGCCGTCAAATTAGTGGACCTAACATATGCTGACCATTCACTGATTTGGTTTCTTCATTTTGCTTGCTGTCATCCAATTTTTGCATTTCACCATTTATTAGTATTATTAAATCTCTTTATACTGTATCTAGTGGATAGTCACTTCTCAATCTAGCTGTCAAACTTCAGTTTCAGCTACAAATCATATAATTTAAAAAGCTTCTTATTCTACTATGAAAAAGAAATTCTTGATATACTCTCTAGACATCTTTGTTTCTCTATAATTTTATTCTTAAATAGAAATTCAAGGCTTGTATTCTGTTGGGAAACATATCAATTTTGGATTTGTAATGTTTTATAAAGTTATGAGTCATATTCCACTGCATAATCACTTAAGTAGAGTATGTTGCCATTTTAAATTTGGTATGCTTGCTGCCAAGTTGGAGTACTTTCAATGCACATATATATGTGCACATGTGTGCATATGTTTGCTAGCAACTTCTGAGTCCAGAAATTCTATTTCCAGCTCAGACCCTCTGCAAAACTGGCATAACCTAGTGAATGAATTGTTTCTTCAAGTACCATTTTGTGTGAACTCTGCAACTGGACGTTCTGAAATATAGACTCAGAAAACCTGCAACCAACATTACTTATGATGTATCTAAGATGCCACACATATAAGAATGTAATCTGTATGCAGTTCTTGTCCCTGGGAGACAATATGAACTTACTCTGTGATTTCCATTACTAGTGTTACATCTTTGGAAAGTTGCATGCCATTCTTCATCTGTTTGCTCTCCTCCTCTGCCACAAGCAAGTCCTTGCTGTGCATGGGAAGATGGTCTTTGTGTAAAGCTGAGTCCCAGACATCCCTCTTCAGGTAGAAAAGGTATCTGTTGTTTTCCCTTCTGAGAAACTTGCAATCCTGGCTGTCAGAGGACTGGACGATCTGTTTTAATTTTGCATATGCATCTGTGCCATCATTCAAACATTTCTTGTGACAGTGGCCGTATAAAACATTTTACTAGTATGCACGTTTGGTATGTATACTTGCTACCTGACTAGATGCTTCATTATAATAAAAACAGTACAATAAAATATAGCTAAAGTCTTAAAAAGGAGTGTTAGCTGCATAATGTTCGGTGTCCTTGAATTTGGTCAGACAGACTGATATGCTCATTGCTAACAGTCATAGGAAGTTACTCATCATTCACACTTGTTGGCCACTGTCCAACCACTCTGTTCTGTGAACTGAGCACCGTTCTGTGTACTGATCTGGTTGAAGACTGGAGGTGAAAATCCAAAGCCACATCAGCAGTGGGCTTGTTAATTTGATTTAAAATGTTCTCTCATATTCACAGGTGAAGGGTCAGAGAACATGATGCATTTTTTCCTGGTCTGTTGTTTGGGAAGTGATCCCAATTGGACAGGAAGAGAGTGGCCTCCCTGAGGTGCCTTCTTCCCCAGTGGCCCAGGTGCCCTGTGGCCATGTCTATTTGTCAAATAGTGCAGATCTCCTGGGTGAAGCTGTCGCTACTGAGTGCCTGATTTCCTCACTGTTCTCTTTTCAACAGAATTTACATCGGGTTGGCTGTAGTATGGTCCTTCAAGCTGGAGGGCTATACCTGTATTCTCATCATTCACCCTAAGCTTTGGTTTCTTGTGGAAGGAACTGAGTTTAGGCACAGTGAGACTGTTCTGCCCTGTGAAAGTGGGGACAGTCAGAAAATTTGTTTAAAAAGTATGCTTCTTAGCCAAATTAAACATGAGTGTAGCTCTACTCTCTGTACTTAGCTCCTGGGGAAAAAAAAAAAAAAGTCTGATCTTCATCCTCGGAAGACCATAAACTGCAAACTAACATCATATTATTCCCTTAACTATTTTGAGAGGGAAAAACATCTATTTAATATGTATCTCAATATGTATAGGCTATTTTTAATATTCTGGGAATATGCAGGGATTCAAGATAAACATTTCAATTTACCAATACACACTTTCTCAGTGGATCCAAAAAAAAGTAATTTGTTTGTCCTTTTTCATGACTGTAGAAAAATGTCATCTCACAGATACATAGAAATATGGAATCACAGAGTCATAGAATGGCTTGGGCTTGAAGGGTCCTTAAAGATCGCCCAGTTCCAACCTCCCTGCCATGGACAGGGAAGCCATCCACCAGACCAGGTTGCTCCAAGCTCCATCCAGCCTGGCCTTGAACACTTCCAGGGATGGGGCATCCACAACTTCTCTGGGCAACCTGTGCCTATGCCTCACCAACTCTCTGAGTAAAGAATTTCCTCCTAACCTCTAATCAAAATCTCCCTTCTTTTAAAATTTAAAACCATTCCCCTGAGCAAAAAGTTGGTCTCCATCTGTTTTATAAGCCCCCCTTAAGTACCCAATAGCTGCAATGAGTTCTCTCCAGGCCTTCTCTTCTCCAGCCTGAACATCTCCAGCTCTCTCAGACTTTCTTCATAGGAGAGGTGCTCCAGCCCTCTGATCAAATTCATATCCCTCCTCTGGACCAGTTCTAATAGATCAACACCTTTCTCATGGTGGGGGCCCTAGACCTGGATGCAGTACTCCAAGCGTGGCCTCACAAGCACAGAGTAGAGAGGGACAATCCCTTCCCTTGACCTGCTGAGTGACTTATATAATAGACTGTAGATACAGAACTTTCTGCCGAATAGCCTCTTCTCAATTTGTTAATACTTATTTACAGGTTATCAACAAGTTAAAACAAGTTAAAATATGAACACAACAGGAAAGAAAGTGGTAAAATGAAATAAATTATTTGATCTTTCTATTGTGATCTTTCTACTGATTATGTTTGATATTAAAAAAATTGACTCATTCTGATGTTAGATACCACTGATATCCCAAATAAATCTACATATATCATATTTCTATAGCAGATTTATGATATAATTAATATAGGTGAACTAAGTGGTTTCTTAATTTCATGAAGCAGCTATCAAAATACTTAGTGTGAGCTGCTTTTAGATCATAAACATTTTCAATACATTGATGAAGAATTATTCATCTGTGTAATCACACTGATTTATGAGTAATTGCTCACCTTTTGAGGAAGGGAGTTCAAATAATTGGTCATCTGTAAACAGAAGCAGATGTTTTTTAATCTATTGAATATAATTTTATTGCAGAAATAAACCAGCAAAATCAATGGGGCATACATAATGGGCTGTGGAATAAATCAGGGTAAGAGGTCAGAATTTGGCTTTTAATGCATCAGTGTATCCATTAAATGTATCAATTATAGCTCAATATTTCCAGAATACGATTTGTTTCCAATATTTGAGATAGGTTTTTTTGTATGGGTCTTTCTTATGAAAGGTCAGGTAGGAGTCCAAGTGTCCTCAATTTGTGTTAAAATCAGTAAACAGCAGAGGAGAGGTATTTTTGTTACATTGAACTTATACTGGTTTAACTGCATGGCTGGACATAATGATTTTGATGCAAATTCTAGTTCTGGACTAGTGTCTGTCAAGGCCTGGCAGGATTGCCCTTGGGTGGAGCTAAACTTTTTTTAAAAAATGAAATATTAAACTTTCTAGACCTGATCCTTTCATCCTGTGATAAAATAATCCCAGGAAATACACAAATTAAAGTCTTTGTTGAATCTATGTAATGTATGTGATCTGTCACTGAGACAAAAACTGATGGTGTTCAAGCAAAGAAGAAGAAAAATGAGTTGGCATTTTCACATGTTGTATACATGTCCCAAGGAGTCTGGTGGAATATAAGTGCCACATAAGCATTGTTTAGATTAGAAAATAAGGGTGTTTTTTCAGTCTCCCTGTTCAGTTCTGACTGCTGGTAGACTTTTTTTCTTGAGGCACATCCTAGAAAGAGCTGTTCATCAGAGACCCTTAGGTAGATCAACAATCATAGAATAATCTCTAACTCCTCTTATTTGTTCCCCATGCTATGTGTGTTAACATAAAGACATTTGAGTTGGGCCTGTAATCAAGCTGACTTACTGGAGCAGCAGGCCTTCCTTTGTGCTGCTCTTCAGGTGCGTTTCTGCTGACCCATGACCCTTTGCCAAGCTCTGGGCATCTATCACTGACACCAACATCAGTCTGGGAGGAGTGGGATAGATTGAGGTTCCCCTTTCTTGGCAACTGTAGTTTAAAGCCCTCTTCACCAGCTGAGCAAGCCAGGGACTGAAGACGCTCCTCCTGCTCTGACAGGTGGACCCCATCAGCCCCCATCAGACCAGGTTTCTCAAAGCCAGTCCCATAATTTAAGTAGCCAAACAGCTGTCTCTCATCTTGAAATGAACAAATCATTTCCAGCACAAGAAATGCTTCAATGTGACATTTGAAATTGTCTCTTCTTAAGACGTTTGAAACTAAAACAAAAAAAGGAACAAAATCATTTTATTTCTTTTAAATTTTGAAACAGAACTGGAGACTTTGTTAGTTTTAGTTTGTTAATTGTTTAGTTTGTTAATTTGTAAAAATTGTTAGTTTTAGGAATGTTGTAAGTGTTGGCCTGGCCAGTGATAGAATAAGCTCTACAATTCACTGAACTTTTTCCAACTTATATTACATACAAAAAATTGTAATGTCCATGTGTATAAATTACTGGAATATTTATTTATTTTTCTTTTAACTTTGGGAGAAAAATGCTAGTGCCTGTGGAAGGGCTTCACTAAGGAGGACTATAAGGATGTTGCGAAGCTGTGCAGGGACAAAATTAGAAAAGCCAAAGCTCAACTGGAGCTCAATCTGGCTACTGCCGTTAAAGATAACAGAAAATGTTTTTATAAATACATCAACACAAAACGGAGGACTAAGGAGAATCTCCATCCTTTACTGGATGCGGGGGGAAACTTAGTTACAAGAGATGAGGAAAAGGTGGAGGTGCTTAATGCCTTCTTCGCCTCAGTCTTTAGCGGCAATACCGGTTGTTCTCTGGATACCCAATTCCCTGAACTGGTAGAAGGGGATGGGGAGCAGGATGTGGCCCTCACTATCCATGAAGAAATGGTTGGTGACCTGGTACGGCACTTGGAAGTGCACAAGTCGATGGGGCCGGACGGGATCCACCCGAGGGTACTGAGAGAACTGGCAGAGGAGCTGGCCAAGCCGCTTACCATCATTTATCAACAGTCCTGGCTATCGGGGGAGATCCCAGTTGACTGGCGGCTAGCAAACGTGACGCCCATCTACAAGAAGGGCCGGAGGACTGACCCGGGAAATTACAGGCCTGTCAGTTTGACCTCAGTGCCAGGGAAGCTCATGGAGCAGATTATCTTGAGAGTCATCACGCAGCACTTGCGGGGCAAGCAGGCGATCAGGCCCAGTCAGCATGGGTTTATGAAAGGCAGGTCCTGCTTGACGAACCTGATCTCCTTCTATGACAAAGTGACGCGCTGGGTGGACGAGGGAAATGCTGTGGATGTGGTCTACCTTGACTTCAGCAAGGCTTTTGACACCGTTTCCCACAGCATTCTCCTCAGGAAACTGGCTGCTCTTGGCTTGGACTGGCGCACGCTTCGTTGGGTTAGAAACTGGCTGGATGGCCGGGCCCAAAGAGTCGTGGTAAATGGAGTCAAATCCAGTTGGAGGCCGGTCGCTAGTGGCGTTCCCCAGGGCTCGGTGCTGGGGCCGGTCCTCTTTAATATCTTCATCGATGATCTGGACAACGGCATTGAGTGCACCCTCAGTAAGTTTGCAGATGACACCAAGTTAGGTGCGTGTGTCGATCTGCTCGAGGGTAGGAAGACTCTGCAGGAGGATCTGGATAGGCTGCACCGATGGGCTGAGGTCAACTGCATGAAGTTCAACAAGGCCAAGTGCCGGGTCCTCCACCTGGGATGCAATAACCCCAAGCAGAGCTACAGGCTGGGAGATGAGTGGTTGGAGAGCTGCCAGGCAGAGAAGGACCTGGGAGTGATGGTTGATAGTCGGCTGAATATGAGCCAGCAGTGTGCCCAGGTGGCCATGAAGGCCAACAGCATCCTGGCCTGTATAAGAAACAGTGTGACCAGCAGGGCTAGGGAGGTGATCGTCCCCCTGTACTCGGCTCTGGTGAGGCCGCACCTCGAATACTGTGTTCAGTTTTGGGCCCCTCGCTACAAGAAGGACATGGAGGTGCTTGAGTGAGTCCAGAGAAGAGCGACGAAGCTGGTGAGGGGCCTGGAGAAAAAGTCCTACAAGGAGCGGCTGAGGGAGCTGGGATTGTTCAGCCTGGAGAAAAGGAGGCTGAGGGGTGACCTTATTGCTCTCTACAGGTACCTCAAAGGAGGCTGTAGCGAGGTGGGGGTTGGTCTGTTCTCCCACGTGCCTGGTGACAGGACGAGGGGGAATGGGCTTAAGTTGCGCCAGGGGAATTTTAGGTTGGATCTTAGGAAGAACTTCTTTACCGAAAGGGTTGTTAGACATTGGAACGGGCTGCCCAGGGAAGTGGTGGAGTCACCATCCCTGGAGGTCTTTAAAAGACGTTTAGATGTAGAGCTTAGGGATATGGTTTAGTGGGGACTGTTAGTGTTAGGTCAGAGGTTGGACTCGATGATCTTGAGGTCTCTTCCAACCTAGAAATTCTGTGATTCTGTGATTCAGCAGAGAAAAGTAATTTGAAAAATTGAGTAATAAATGGCATTTACCTTACTAGGAGACAAAAAAAAAGCTGTTTTGTGTCTTGTATCTCTGTTTAAAAATATGTAATACTCCTTAAACTCTAGACAAAAACTAAACATAAAGAACATAGTACAGATCACAGATTAGCCATAGACTTTGTAATTAGTACTTCCAAATAAACAGAATACTTAAGATAACAAATATTTTTCACACAATTTGGAAAGAGAAAAGGAGGCTAAATTTGTTGAATAAAATGCTCATTACTTACTGAAAGAAAAAGCACATTCATTCATAGATTCATTATTGGAAATCATATCATTGTGAGTTTTTAATTATATATTCTAACTTTTCTGCAAGTTTAGAGTTGAAATTTCATAGAAAGAAACTTGCTCATGAACTTTTGATACCTCACCATTGGATTTTAGATGAAACCTGTAATTGTAACTGTGTTTTAAAATGAAGAGGGAAAAATAATAAAAGGAAGAAAAATTAATGTGCTGTGTCAGATTGTACAAAGTCTTAATGTCAGCTAACAGAACTGGAAGTGAGTATGCAAAGGTCTTATATTTGCACTTTCTCTGTGCAGTGGGATAATGTGGAATGTAAAGATAGGCACCTGACAGCCTGCAGGAAAAAGGGCAAATGAATCTACATATTCTGCCATAGCTTTTGCACTTTTGCAGCAGAAGTATGTATAGCCAGGACATCAGGATATGATAAAAATTACCTGGAGCTCTGTGTTAAACATTGTTCTTTACACAGCCTCTGACTGACCCATCCCTTTGAAAACTGCAGTATGAGACTTTTGTGTCTGCAAAAGATTTGGGTTGAATTTCAGATGAGTTTTAAGGTTACTCTCCGTTTTAACTGAACTGTTTTCTTGAACTCCTCTGTGAAATTTTCTTTCTTTCTTATTTAATGATGATAATAAAGGAAACAGACTTTGGGACACTAGACCAAAGATTTTGCAACTTAGTTGCACAGAGATAAAATGCAAAGGATGTATAATGGCCAAATCCTCAGTACTATACATGAGTGTTACTTTATTGACACAAAGAGGTATGAGATTTGAGAGGAGATGGCCCCCAGATAAGAGTAATAACTTGATTTTGTATGGAAAACACAGAGAGGTCAGTAATCAAAGCCTGAACAGGATAAGTAAAGCTTTAAAGGAATGATCAGAAGGGAAGCAACATTGCTTTTCTCTTCAGAAGACAAGATTTTTAGATCTTAAAAGAAGGATGAAAATGAGCAGAGCTTTATAGACAGGTTATATAGAGCCTTGAAATAGAGACAAGAAGTTTGAACATCCTATGAAAAGGGTAACCAACCAATTTGGCCTCAGCAATACTATGTTCTAGAAGTCTGTAGTATTGATGAAAGGAATACTGTACATGAGAGGGAACTGTAGTGCATATTACTCCTTGAAATCCCTTTTAGTCTGCTGATATGCAGTTCTATTTTCCACAGTTTATCCTTTTTCTTTTTCTCATTTTAGCATGAATTACTCTACTGAAATTAAAAAGTGAAAAAAAAAAATCTTGCAGAGTCCTTTACTGTGATACTGAATAATTTTGGCTTTTGCTTGTAGAGCTTTTAAAATCCGGACTATATGGTTGCTTTAAGTTCTACATGTGACATAAAAAACAACAACAAAAAGCATGCTTTTAGAATTCAGTGCTTTTACCAGCTTTCTTGCCTTTTTATAGAGTCTCTTTAAAAAATCAATATTCCTGTATTCAGTTTTTATTGGTTTATTTGTTAATTTATTAGAAAGGTATCATCTCTTAACCATATTTTTGTTGCAATTGGAAAGGAGCTCATGTTTTGTGCTTCTTCAGTCTCCCAATCTCTCTGTAGCACTTCATCTCCCTTGCTGCCCTTGTGGCAGAGTAGCCAACAACGTTGTCCTCTCACTCTGACTGATAGTTCTGTGACACTTGTTGATAACGTTGAATTTCAGCTTGTTATATGGTCTCTTTTTTTTATATATATTGTGTTAGTTCTGCACCTGGCCTAGTGTCATTTGTCATCAGTAGACATTTGGTTCGTGGTGCTCACATTGTCATTGATCCTTTTATAGGACTATGCACATTTTGCTGTAGTTCAGTATGTTAGTACATTTATTAGAGTGTTTTTCAATAGGGTTTTTGTTTTTCAAAGTCCTTTCTTATATGGAACTCTGAATGCTGGTTTAAATTACTTTCCGTCTGAGGGTAAGTAACTTAATTACACTGAGATCTAGCATTTCAGGTGTAATCATGCCTTCAATCAATTTGCTGTGCAATATTTAGAAAAATACAGCTCCAGTCTTGCAAGGTAGGCATGTGGGGCCCACCTGTGTGTCTGTGAGGCACTGCACTGAAATCTGCAGCATTTTGCAGCTGAAAGGACTTGAGAATGATTATGGCAACATGCAGCATGTCTTCACTATACTTTCTACTTATGTAAAAATATTCCATGACAAGTTTCACAAAGAAATAGTAATTTTCAGTACCTGTACTTAGTTTTCTTATGGTACTTCTCTAGAGAGTGCATTATTAATATTTTTTACAGGTCATGTTTTCTGTTCTTCAACTTTATATGTTGAAGATTCATTTTCTGATCAAAAGAATGATGATATAACTCTATTCCTAGGCTTTTGACAGCCATGAAGATCTATTCTTTGATGAAATCCATTTTTGAATACTACTACTGTGTGAAGCATGCATGTGTGTGTCTCTGAAAATATTTATTCTCACTGTATAAAACCTCTCTTTCCTCTGCCTTAATTCCATTCCAAAAGTCATTCCTATGTCTATGCAAGGCCACAGAAGATGCTCTAGGAGCAAAATATTCTCCCCTTTCTACTCCTCTTGCCTCAAGTCTTTAGGTTACTGATCTTTAATTCAGCATAGAAACACTAAGCAGGAGGTGAAGAACTGCCAAGGGAGTTATTAGGAGACAGACCAGGCTGCATGGTGAACGGGGAACCGAAGCTGTGGGAGTTGGCAGTTGGGACTGGACCTTTTATAGTATTGACAGGGGCTGGCAGGCCACATGGGGGGCATTCACAGTCCCTTCTCCCTCACTCCCAATCTCAGGTGATATATTGAAACTGCTGAAAAAAATGGAGCATTTCCAATGGCTGCCATTATACATTCAGGACCTATTTGAGAAAGTGGGAAAAATACAATAAGGGTCAAAACCTTTACTCTTAATTTATTATTCAGAAAATCCTCTTGAGAAACAGAACTGCAAAGAAGATCAATCTTCTGTTTCAGAAAGGATTGTGACATTTGGGGATGAAATTAAACAGGAACATTTTAAAATTCCAAGAAAATGAGAATTAAACCTTATTCTACATCAATGAAAGTAACTATTGTGTTACATTATCTAACACAAAAATCAAATACACATAACCAAAAGTTTCAAGCTGATTCAGTTCTAAAATGTAAAAACCACATTTCCAACATGCTGCCATTTTTTTAAATTTTATTTTTTATTTTTCCTGCAAACTAAAGTGTTGATAAATATGTTTAAGAAAGTGTTTTTTTGTTTGTTTGTTTGTTTTGTTTTTTGTTTTTTGTTTGTTTGTTTTGTTATGATGGATATATATGCTCCCTAGTGGAAAGTAACTCTGTAACAAAGCCTTACAGTAAGTATGTAGTTTAAGATGAGAAAGAACATATTTTGGGACCCAGTAGAATATTATTTTTCAGGGTATTGTTTAATAGTTGATTGTATACAGTATGTATATGAACTGTTACCTGTGTAAATGTTTATCTAGTGCACACAGTTGATAATGGAGACAATAATGACAGCAGACATAGAGGCCATGCTGATTATGACGAATCATGCAGATGAAAATGATGACATTGATGTCTAGTAATTTTCCATATCTCTGGACAGTGGATTTATCTTTCTATGGAGCTATTTTTTCAGAGGAGAATATCTAATCTTTGCATTTAGTCTCTTCCTTGAAATCAAAGATGTGATTGTAGAAGTAGAATAATGCCAGGTGGAAGCATTATCTATCTCTTCTTTTATCCTGTTCTATGAACCTCTGGAAAAGACTGGAATAGAAACTTCAACAAGTTACTTAGCACATATCACAGGAACATGTTATGTGGCATTTTTGAAAGACAAAGTTGTGGCAGTATTATGATATCAGAACTGACGTAGTTCTCTTCCATGAAAAAAATGAAAAAAAAAATCATTGTGAAAACTGATGTTTTTCATTGTTTGTTTTTAATTCAAAGTACACTGCTGTGGGAATCTCTTCTCGAACCCAAGCCTTTCTTGTTCAGAAGATTCCTTAATCTTCTTCTGTGGGGATAATTCTATTGTTCTGAAGTTTAGAAAAAAAGGTTACTGATGGATACATTTTTGTAGTCCATGCATTAGAACAGGTTTCTCTTTCCTCTTCTGTATTCACACTGTACAACAGACAAATTCCTGGTTATTCATGACGAACCCACAGTAAGAATGCACTCAGCTACTTGGACACAGATTTCTTCCCAGCTGTGAAATTATGTCAGTTGGCAGGCTTTGGTGGAAGGAAGCATCTACAGACTGTGAAGGTTAAGCAGGCTTCAGGATTGCAAGCAAAGAATATTCTCCAGTCAGATCAGTGGATTTTTTACTTTGTGTTAGGCCATGTGCCTGCTTTGAGATACCGTTTCAAAAGAATGCATTGTATTCATACAGTGTAGTTTGACTGCAACATCAGTTATTGATAATTTAGATAAAGAATGTTGCCCACAATTAGAAACAGAACCTGATTTATTGATCGCTAGTTCATAGATAGATGGTAATATTTAAAGGTTTGATTTTGGTTATTAATGCAATTGCTTGTGAACAGAAAGATGCTATAAAAACATAGGTCCATTGTTCATTCTTACTAGCCAAAAGAAAGAGAGAAAAAAAAATGAATAGAAACTTCTACCCTGCCACAAATCATGTATTTCATTATTACTTGATTACTTACCCAATGTGTGCAGTGGTATATTAACAATAATTGCCTGGTCAGTAAATTTCTACTACCCTATAAAAAGTGTTTATACCTGTAGATGCTGTCCAGTTTGTCCTCTTCCACTTCTCTTGGGCTATGTCACTTACATAAAGTAAGTTTTATGAGGTGATTGTCAAATGAAGTTAGTCTTTTAATATATAGAATTGGAATTCATTTGTGAGAAGACCTAGAGGACTGGTGTTGAGATAGCAACCTGTTCCTAGTGAGGCTATGCATCCCACCACATGCTTCGTAGCATTGTGTTACGATGCTTTCAATTTTGGGGATTGGATCCCTCACTGATTTTCTCTTGATTTCAGTGTGCAGCTCCATGTTACACCAGATTGTTGTAGTCCTAAGGGGAAGGCGATAATGCTTCAAACTTGCATTTGGTAGTTTGTTAAAAAAGATTGTCAGAGAACACAGGATACAACATTTATAACTCAGATGCTGAACTCATCCTCCCTGAGATATGAGGGAAACTCTGAAAAAGTCTTAAAGCTCATAGAAGTCTGGCTTCACTGGCACTTGAAAATGCGTACATGACAGAAATGTAGATAACTCTGACAAATGAAGGAAGAACCCCGAACAATGGCTGAGGCTGATGCCTGAAACAGAAAATGCTAATTCATTCGAGGTTGGATGGGGCCCTGAGCAACCTGATCTAGTTGGCCTGCCAGCCACCAATGCCGGGGGTTGGAACTAGGTGATCTTCAAGGTCCCTTCCAACCCAAGACATCCAAGACATTATATGATTCCTTTTTTTTTTTTTTTTTTTTTTTTCCCCTATGATTCTATAATCTCAAATGTAAAATGTGGAGTAGTTGGACCCTAGATCAGGTAGGAAGAATTATAACATTATGTGCTTTTACTCTTTTGCCTTTTTATTTAATGGTTTTATTTCTCTGGTATTAGCTTCTTTTATTTACCTTCTGCTCTCACCATAATCCATCTCTTCCCCTTCTCATTTAGCTTGGTCTGTAGAGTTTATTGAACTATATCAAATCACTAAATCGCTTTGTAGAAGCAACTTTTGGATTAGCCCTTATTTGTTAGGACTTATAATTAGAGTATAATAGCTACATTCAGGTAGGATTGAAAAGGAACACAGCATTAGTTTTCACTGCAACTGTTCAGTGTGATAGTCTATGAGTCTGAATTGTTTTGACTGTTCTCATTTACAGATTTACAGATGCCAGTAGGTCTTTTTTTTTGTTGTTGTTGTTGCAACTGATCCCCAGTTGAGACTCATTCTCCTTTACAGCTGGAATGCATGACTTGTTTCCATTAGCGCTGTCAGGGTGTTTAAAATCAACTTGCAATTTTGTTTCACCTACACGGTGAATCAATGGTAAAATGCATTAATAAACATTTAGAAATAATGATGGTATTTACATTTGGATATAGCAGACTTTGAGGATGCACCTTAATAGTGTCACAGAACTGGAGCAGGTTCACACAGGAATAGATTTATTTCTTATGCTCTGCTAAATTTCCTGTGGAATGCTGAGTGCATTAGGATCCATGGTAACCGTGCCTGCTGCAGCACTGTATTACTTTGCTGTTGATAATGCAAGTCCATCTAATTAGCACCAAATGTCAGGGTACAAAGAGGAGCAGGTGGCACCGTTTGTATCTGAAATAAATACAAACACAGTATTTATGTGCAAAACCAGACAAAATAAAGCCTTTTGTGAAGTCTATTATAGCTGGCTTGTCTGATGAATAAGATCTGAGAGAGAAGATAATTACAAACTGTGACCCATGAATGTAACTGATAATGTCAACTTCAGGTTGAACCAAATGCTATTGGTAGGAAATATTTTGGGCTTGAGACCTTAAAGAAATAAAATATGTTGTCTTTGGAACAGATACTGTGATGCTTGGTATTTGGAAAGTCCATGGTTCATTTTGGGTTCATGTTCTATTTTAAAAGTTGCTATGAATAATGACAATTGTGAATAATAAGAAGTTGGAGAATATTAATAACCTTGATTTTCATGAAATATTAAGGACTGTGAATGCGAGCTCCTAAGCAGTGTCTTACGGGGATTTTAAATACCTAAACCTCCAAGTGACTCAACATCTACATCATGATGTTGTGAATGGGCCCAAAGTGAAAGGGTATTGTTAGCGATCTGCTCAGGGTAGGCAGAATCACTGTGTCTAGATGCCTTTATGACTTACAGAGGGAGACAAATACCTGCAGAAATTTGACAGAAATCACTGTCTGGAGGTGACTTACACAGCTGTCAAACACGGATGGATGTCCAGGATGAATACAACTTATGGGTCTTCACAAAAACTTCACTATAATCCATCTTTATGGCACAAAACATTGCAAGGCCAGAGACCAGGGACAGTATTGTAAATGCATTTCTATCTTATTCTCTGGGGAGAAAATACCATTTCTCGCTTGCCAGGTGTTGGTTGGTGTCAAAAACAAAACAGACCAAGATGTTTTGACCTCTTGTGTCTCAGACCTGGTCCTGTCACTGACATCCAAGTGTCCTGGGTGGGCCCCTCTTTTGTGGGACTTTGCCAGGCTGTACAGCTGCCAGGCTGCTGCATGGAGCTAAACCAGTGCTTGGACACCACCTGTATAGCTCCATGGAAAATTAAAATGTAAGTGGCTGAGAGATGGAGGAGGACTTAGGCACTTGTGCAAATATCACCCATGATAACTATGTCGACAATCTCTGGACTGCAAAGAAAAAGCTTTGTTTCCATTCTGTGTCAGTCCTAATCTTCTGATACACAAATAGTCACTGCAAAGAAATAATGAAATATACACACTATATTTAAATTTTAAGTTTTTTTTTTTTTTTTTTTTTTTTTTTTTTCCTCCAGAATTAGCTTAGTTAATCTGGCAACTAATACATAAATAAGATTTGCAGTTCCATCAACAATATAAAAAGTGTGCTTTTTTACATTATTACAATTTAATTAAAAATATATGTTATCTATTAGGAATAAAATGTCCTTTACTCCCTTCCATTTATAGGTGAAATATTAACTCTGCTTCTTCCTCTTTTTTAAGGGCAAATTGATTATGAGAGAGGAAAGGAGACTGTGATGAATATTTTAATGTATTTTGTGAGAAGCCCAGGGCTTGCAACATACAGTAGCAAATTTTAGGGAGGGATAATTTTAAGAGGGGTAACTTTTCAGGAAAGATAATTAAGTAAAATTTGTATCTAGCAGGTCTAGAAGTACAGAACAAATTGTACAGGGAAAAAGAATAAATACACCTCCAAATGAAAAGAACACCCAAACATATTCAAAAAAAGATTAAGAGACTAGGGTAAGTAATAAAGAATATAAAAAGCAAATATAATAACATACTTCTCTTTACAGCCATATAGGAACTCAAAAGAGCCAAGCATCTTCAGAGGGGAAAAAAATGAAATTGAGCTGGAAAAAGCAAGGAAAACTTTTTTTTTTTTTTTTTTTTTTTTTTTTAATAATAATAAAGTACTTCCATCATAAAAAAAAAATAATAAAAAAAAATAAAAGCAATTAAAAAATTCTCAGCTCCTTAAAATAATATCCAGCAAAATTGCCTTCAGCACAAAATATCAATTGGCTTAAGATGAGAAAAAATACAACTAATTTTTTTGTATCAGCATAGCACATTCCAGTAGTGCTCATGTCATTAGCTTCCAGGTTAGCTTGCAGTAATTGACCACATGAACTTGGGATGCTCTGGGGCAGTTAGGAAGAGAGAGAGATACGGTAGGTCATGATCTTTGTTGCTTAATATTTTGCTACTTTGGAAAAATAAACTGCAGGTAGTCTACATTTCTTGTGGCACACCAGTGTGTTGATAGAAGCAATGCTTCAAGTGACAGCTCCCATCTCCTCCCATACCTTCATATATTTCTGATGCAAGAGAAACACTGCTTCCTTCAGAGTGAAGATACCAGTGATTGACAGCACCTTGCCTCTTCATGAGAGAACATTTCCTGGTTCTTTTAAAACAAGGCACTTCTATTTGTACCAAGTAAATTGGACTCTAGTGTCCTTGCAAAAGTGAGCTTCTGTTTCTACTGGAGTCCAACTATCAAGTTGCCCAAAGTCATTCTCTTGCTGCAGAAAAATGTTGATCAATTCAGCTGAAAACAAGGTCCTTCTTGCCTTGTCCTTGTCCTTCATGGGAAATAAGGGTTTCCAACCTGTTTTGCCCTGCAGAATCCTTGGAAACTTAAAGGGAACAGGTGTTCGCTCTTTGGACATGTCTGCTGAGTTCCTGTAGTCAATATTAATGTTGCTGTCCCCTCTCTACACCCCTAAAGAAATCAATGATATGTTGATTTTCAATATGAGAATGGTAACTTGTCATGCAGCTGTGTACTATTCGCAGAGGCCATATCAGTCACTGGACATAACTGTGATAAGTGGCACCTGTTGTACCATTTATGTGTGTGCATAAAGCACCATTTAAAGAAAGGAATATGGCTGAGCAGGAAGGCTGCCTGTTGGCAATGTTCAGGCTTCTTCAGTGCTGGTATTGTGGAGGGGGGAAATTGCTGTTTCCCTGGGGACAGCTGAACATGGGCATGTGGGAGAGGATTCTGGTGTGTGAGGCAGGACAGATGGGGACTGACAAAGCCATGAGTGGGGATGCTGCTGCAGGACTGTGTGCTGGGAGGCGTCTGAGGAGAGCATGGAGCTGGCATGAAATCTGCTAATGGGCTCATGTAAACCCTCCACGCAGAAAAGGGGATTCTGCTGGGAACCCCAGATAGACTGTGTGAATTTGTTGGCATCCAAGACTCTGATAAAAATTACTGAGCTAGAAAATGAGAATGGAAGGACTACCCTGCAAGGCACAGTGAATAAGGAGAGGATTTGCAAGATTTGTTTTTACTCTGTCTCACCGTATTACATTTTACTGGACACGTAGAAGTAGCTTGTTCTAGTGCATGCTTTAATAAATCACTAAGTTTGCAAGCGTTTTTAGTGTCTCTAGTCTGGTCAATTTTCAGGGAAGAGTACAGTGGTTTCAACTTCAGAGTTACGGCCAGCTGAGAGCCTGTCACAATAATTTTCTGGTCACTCTCTATCCAGCCCTGCTCACATGCACAAGGGCAAAAAGCAATGGCTTTGCAGAACCTATTAGCCTCTTCTGCACTGCTTTAGTGCACTGCCTAAAGATATAAAAGATCTCTTTATGACTCTCAGTATTTATTTGGGTTTTACTATACAGAAATATAACTATCAGGCCCTTATATGGATAAGAATAAACTTAACTGTATGCAAAGTCACATAAAGAGATCTTAGCAGGAATGCAGAAATGTGTAGAGATTCTTATGGATATCTGTCTGTGCTATGAATTAGATGAATGTGACCTCTGAATCTTGAAAATGACTAAACTGTAAAAGACAATGGCCACCTTTTAGTGCCAGAAGAAATCACAGACATGCCATCACTATGAAAAACCTACAAATATGTTTTAGATCACAGATCCATCAACAATAATAATCAAGAGTAAATTTAAAATAATAATAATAATTTAAAAATGCATCTTATCAACTCCTGAAATCTCAGTAAGTCCAGGCCCTGTAATGTTCACAAAATCTGATCAAGAGAAGATGTTGGGTCCTAAATCTGTCATTTGTGCTGCTAGTGTTTCATGTGCAGACTCTTTGAAGATGTCACAATGAATTCAAATGTATGAATCCAGTAGAAAAGGAGACTTGCAAAAGAAGTCTGAAACAGGCAGTACATTCAAACTTATGTAGCAGATAGATAAATTCAAAGTTGTTTACAAAAAGGAAGCAGAAATTTTCTGTAAAGTATAGGAGAGAGGACTTGTATTTATTAAACCTGCATTTTTGTGATCCATCTCCAAATGGAAGGAGGAGAGAAAAGGGAACTGTCTCCACTTAATACATGCAGTTAACTATACTGCGATATGAAGTACCTGGCAAATTAATATTTAAACAAATGCTAAAGTTCTTTAACCAGTTAATGAAGTATATTTCCATTCAAAGATCCTGTGAATATGTTAGATACCTAAACTTAACAATCAGTTCTGACACTTGAGATACTAAAGTCAACCAACCCTTTTCACTGAGAAGAGTATAGGTAGCTTAGATGCTTGTTGTAGGAGGGTTGTTTCATATAAACTGAAGGTAGCAGTTAGGCACTTAATGAAGGCAGAGGAGATTTCACCAAGTCTTGGCTCTCACAACTACTTTTTTTATAAATCTTGACAGCTTGTTCTGCTGATAAACAAACCAAGAGAGTTGAAAGACAAAGGGAGAGTGTCTCTGCTCAGAGAAGGGTCTTTTCTGAGCAGACCTGGGATGAACAGGGAAGGTTTAACTTCCCTGATAAGACTTGAAGGTAGTACAGTGGTCAGGGAAGGAGATTAGATCAGGGAAGCAGAATTTCACGAGTAGTTTCTTTCCCACTGAGAAGGATACACCAGTTAATAGCTAGGAACAAAACAGCTGACTATGAAGTCCTGAGAGGGTTTTATTAAGCATGTGTTATATTTACTATTTTAAAATGCATTTTCCTATTCTTAATCAAGCGCCTAACATCTTCCTCTGCTACGTGAAAGCTTAACCACAGCTAGTTACAGAAATGATCTTTAACACTGAGCACCTTCCTGCTCCACAAGCAGCACAAGTTTTGGAGTGGAGCAGAGTGTAGGCTTGATCTGGACATAGTTTCTGATGAGTCTCAGGTGCTGGGGATTATTTTCTTTCAAAGCTGGGGGTGTCATTTTGAAGTCTAATAATACCCATAGAGAGGAGTTACCCCAAGTGGGTATGAATCATAAAAACCACACACAAGAAGACTATTTCCAGTCCGGGGAGTAAATCACAGACATCATAAATTCCTTTCAATAAATTGATACTTGTGTCATCCCTGTCATGTCATTTATAGATAGCAATTGGATGCCAAAAGGACTGAGGCAGACAGAATGACTGCAGGCAATTGATGGATTTAACACTTAACAAAGCAGAAACTGACAAACTCTATTTACTTGTTTTATGAAAGAAAACTGGAAAAGTTTTAAGAAACATGAATATTTTAGGGCATTTTAGAGAAGGTTTTCTGTTTTCTAAATAGGCCAAGAAAGTATTAATTTTTATATCTGGGGATAAAAAGTGCAAGTGTGGAGGGAAAGAAATCTTGAAGGAAACAACTAACACTAGAAAATTAAAAAAAAATAAAAATCTTTATATTTCGTTTGTTCATCTGAAAGGACAGGAGAAAAGCAGAAAAATAGATAGCCACTTGTGTTCAGGTTTTAAAGAGGGAACCTGAATGAGGAATTTAGTTGATAACCCTTGCAAAAAATGATTCAAGTATCAGATAGCTTAAAGAATAAAAACTTTTCTGCACTTGCTTGTAAACTTAATATTAGCCCAATCTAGACTTTTAAATATGTATTAAGAGAAGAAAAAATCTAATAGAAAAAAAATAAATAAAAAAAATCAACCTGCCGTGATGTTCATTCATCTTACCAAACCAAACAGTAATTAAAGAATAATTGTAATTTATGGAATGTATTATAGAATATTAATTATTTTCTTTGCATATATATTGGTATGAAAGTCTTGCTCTGAAAGCATTCAGTTAATAAGCAGTCTTTTAGTTTCACCTATTTTCTATATACTGTAACTCCTGTCTTACAAATAGGTATAGAGTGCTATGTTTGCATTTGAAGACCTGAAAAAAGTGCCAAAGCATAATATCAGTTATTTGTCTTAATAGTTTTATTCTGTCTCCAGAATGTCATGTTCTTAAACTGTTATTAAGCTCTGTTATATTCTTATTCTATTTTGGTAATGTTAATTCATTTTGGAAGTGGATATCTAAAGGGCATGGGAAGTAATCATTTTCAGACACTTTTTGACTACTTGGCTGGCAGCTGTAATCTTCCACGTTCCATTACAGATAGCCTTCATGGTCCTTTTTCTTAAAGATGGTATGGCTACCTTTGAAGTGCAGCCCTGTGTATCTTTGATTTTCTGCAATAGTGCTTGAATGATGGAAATGTCAAGCTGGATGACAGCTAATGAACTGAGTGTTCAATAGTTCATCACCTTGGTTTTACCAGAAATCATTTAGCAACAAGTCTGAAATAATTGTCTTTGGTAGAATGATATCACTTGCCTTTTCTTATACAACAGTTGATAGTAGTCAGGATGGCAACATGCATGGGGTAGATCTAATCTTCGTATTGCAAAGTGTTCTGTGGGAAAAACTAGCTCTGGGGTAGGAAAATGCATCTGTGATGAGTGCTGCTGGTCTCTGCAGCTGTGGCCCTGTTGAGGAAATGACAAGGTCTGTTCTTCGGCTGTTGTGAGCTACTACTGATGATTTATTTTTTTGGTAAGTCCTAACAATGAATTTGAACATAGGCCTGTCATTATAAGACTATGAATAATCCTTCATAGGTAAGACAGAGGTACAATTAAGGATTTCTCTGTCAAACCCTGTGTGGGAAACCTCTGTTTTTCCATCTTGGGTTAGCAGAAAAAATAGGATTTTGGTGCAATGCTGTGCACCTGTGTCTGAAGGAGTAAACACAAGTGTGAATGAGAGCTGTCTGTGCATGAGTGCTGTGAGCAGCTTGTTTGAGTTTCCTTAAGACCTTCATTTTCCAGATAGGATGTTTCCCAAATCATCATGTGCTTGTTCCCCAGGCCATGTGAATCATCTGAGGTGATGTGTCCATATGCAAGCTGAGATTGCAGCCAGGAATATTTTCCTGACATTACAACAGTGCGCTGTCAGCCCCCACCTCTGCTCTCAGGCAGGGACCCAGCTCTTACTCATGCCTGCTGATATAAAGAGGGAGAGGGCAGGCAGACATGAATGGTTACTGCAAGTTACTCTTTCTCCAATCACCAGAATATCCACAGTGGCTTCAGGCAGAAGTGTGTGAGGAATGGATGATATTATCCACAAATATTTAGTTTTGAGGTTGTTTTACACCTTCCATTGGAATGCATTTCTAGGTGCCTTCCGCTTGTACTGGTATAAAAATGTATCTCGGTGCCAATATTCATATGGTCCCTAATTGGACATTATCATATTCTTTTTAGCTGAATAAGCAGAGTTTGCATATCTTGTCACTTTTGTGGTCACAACAAATCATGGGAGAGAGAATTAGATTGTAGAATCCTGCTCATACATGGTTACAAGAAAATGAGGTAATTGAACCGAAAGTCTGTTGAAATACCCTAATCACAATTTTAAAATATGCTTGTCTTACTACTTTTGCCTGACATTATTCATAGGTTTCTTTGGGAAGCATGCAGTGATCTCACATAGTAAGTAATCCATGGAAAAATGTTTTTATTGGAAAAGCTTGGAAAACCTACCTAAGCAAAAAGATTTGGAAAAGCATACTGGTAGAAAATTATACTTTAATATAAGCTGTTCCATTCACTTTCTTATGCATTGAGCCCTGATGTTGAATATTTTCTGCTTTTATAAGTTGGAAGCTCTATGGATATAATTATGAACAAAGCTATTGTTCATCACTTCTTTCTTCACAAATGATGTGATATTTTTACTATTTAGAAATACGAAAATATACATCAAAGGCAATGATACTACATTATGGTAAAATACTACTTTTTTTCTCTATATCCATGGGAGTTCCTGTTTTGTGGTAAAAAAAGTAGTTGTCAGGTGCTCTTAACAATCCTAAAAAGGAGCTATGTAAGAGAAAAGTTCTAGAAGAGGTCTCATGGGTCCATAATTTAAATTCCCTGTAAATGCAGGCACTCAGATCATAGAATCTAATTTATAAATATGTTTTGTTTTATTTTATTTTATTTTATTCATCTATAACACTGTCTCCATCGCTCTCCTGAACAAAGAGAATATTTTATTATTATTATTATTATTATTAATTTTCTATGTTTCATTTTGCTCCTGGCTCATGCACTCCCTGGTGCATAGTTCCTCTACAGGTGAAGGACTTTTCACTTTCCTTTGCTGAACTTTATGAGGTTCCCACCAACTTGTCAAAGTCCCTCTGGATGGCAGCACAACCCTTTGGTTATTAGCCAGTCCTCCTGGTCTTTTGTCATCAATGATCTTGCCCAGGGTAGGTTCTGCCCCATCATTCAGATCATTAATAAAGATGTTGAAGAATGCTGGATCCAGTATTGACCCTGGGGGGTGCACCACAAGTTATTGGCCTCCAATTAGACTTCACAACATCAGTCACCACCCTCTGAACCTTTCAGGGAGTTTTCATTTTGTCTCACTGTATGCTCATCCAACCGATACTTCAGCAGCTTTTCTGTGAAGGTTCGATGGGAGACAGCGTTGAAAGCCTTACTGAATTATATGTGGACAATATCCACGGCTCTCCCCTTGTCTACTGAGCAAGTAATCTTTTATCTTAGGAGGTTATCAGGTTGGTCAAGCATAACTTCCCCTTTGTGAATCAAGTTCTGAATGATAAAGAATAAAGTTGTGATCATAGCACACTATTTAGATACAGCTTAAAGATTATTTCTTCTTTGGACTTTTCTGTAGTTGTATCATTCTGTTAGTTTCATCCCATATAATACGATTTCATTCATTAGTGTGGGTTGTCTGAGGAGTGTTTGGCAGAAGAACCAACCAGACAGATTAAAGCATGTTTTCTCCAAAAGACAGCTCTGCAAAAAAAAAACAAAACAGATATCCTTTGAAATTGTATTTTTTTTTTTTTGTTTGTTTCTTTCTTTCTCTGACACATAAGACTAGAAATTAGCAGAGATGTCATCCAATAAGAAATGATTTTGCTTTGGTTGTTTCAGAGTTCACAAAGCTTCTATTTTTGCCAACTATCATTTAAAAGTTTTTACTTCTCAAGTTTAACTTTTTGCATCATGACCTAAGAGGTGGAAAAAAGAAGAGTACAAAATTTTGCATACGAAATTTGAGAAATTTTGTAATAATACTTGTTTGCTTACTATGTCATTTCTCATTTTAAAGTTAATAATTTCAAGGACAAATACTGTTGTCATATTGTTAATGTCAGTGTTGTGATATGTGGCTGGTATATCAAAAGGAAACAAAAAAACTATCACACAGTCTGTGAAATGCTCGCCATTTGAATAATTTTTACCAAAATTTCTGACAAAGACATAAATTTCTAGTCTCTTTTGCTATGCAACTTCCTTGTAATCTGCTAGCACAGCAACATATATTTTGTAGATATTTATTTATGTTTTATCACCTTTATTAAAATGTGTTCTTTGTCCAGACCTAGACTGTGTAGGCAAACACTGGAAAGGAACAGAATGATTCAAAGAATTCAGTGAGGTGCCCAGTGAACCACTGCCGTAAAGTCATTGTCTATTTCTTGCTTAGATTGCAGTTAATTAAGTTGTTAAAGATGATGGAAGAGCTTCAACAAGAAGGTGTTTCTTTTTCTCTCTTCTTTTTTTTCCCCCTGAATCAAGAAACTGCAGTTGATCTCATCTTTGTGGGTGTCAGTACAGGTTTTAACACAGTACTAGAGGATAAATCATGAGTTTAAAATGGAGAATGTGAGTATAAATAAGAGCTGTAAAATTGTAACAATCAGATGTAACTAGTAACTAATCAAATAACTAATCAAATAAATGGCTAAAGGAGGGGGGGGAGTTGTTATATTTGAAGTGATGTATAGATAGATGACTAACAGGATTTTTCAAATATTGGCCCTATGGCCCATCCCATTTCATCTGTGGCCAGAGCACAAAGATGAAGATCAAGATGTCAAGGAAATCAAGTAATAAAGCACACCTCTGAGACATTACCAATCTGAAGGAAGATTAGGCACCTTAAATAAATAAATAAATAAATAAATAAATAAATAAATGTTCCTAAGAAATGGAGAAATCAGGGGAGGCCTTATTGTGCTGTACAACTAGCTTAAATGAGGCTATAGTGAGGTGAGGATTGGGCTTGTCTCCCAAGCACCAAGTGATAAGATGAAGGGAAATGGCCTCAAGTTGTGCTGTGGGGGAGGGGGGGAGAGAGGGCGGGCAGGCAGGCAGCGGCAGCGGCAGCGGCAGCGGCAGCGAGAGGTAGTTTGGTTAGGAGAAATTCCTTTCCTGAAAGAGTTGTGCAGCACTGGAATAGGCTGCCCATGTAAGCGGTTGTGTCACCATCCCTGGAGGTCTTCAGGAAATGTGTGTATATGTAGAACTTGGTTTAGTGGTGGACTAGTACAAGGTTAGAGGTTGAACTAGATGATCTTAGAGGTCTTTTCCAACCTGAATGATTCTGTGATTCTAAAATTTAAATAGAGCTGGACTGTGAATTAATAGAGACTGTTAAGAAAAAGCTAGCAAGCATATGTACTCTAGAGTAAGAGTTCATCCCATGGAAGAAACAGAAATGGAAGGTTGGATTTATTTTTCTGTTGAAGAGCGGTTGTGAATTACTGATGTGTTCAGGCTTTGAAAAAAGGCAAATGCAATCCTAGAAGGTTTCAGAGGAAGTATTTCTGATAGAAAGTTGAATCATTCCTACAATTCACAACTCTCCAGACAGTAAAAGGCCATTTAGGAAGACTGTGAGAAATACATTCACGCAGTTGCTCCTTCTCATCCCACCTACCTTGAAGAGAGAGTTTCTGTGACAACCCTGCATAACTTTAAGTGATATCAGGATGAGGTCAGTGAGATCAAGTTTTATATTTATCCAAAGCCTGAGTGAAGCCTAGGATGTATGTCTAGGTCTAAAATCTCTAAAAAAAAAACACTTATGGAACCAAATCCATAAAGTATATATTTTTGCTTTATAATTTATTGCAAAATCAGATAGAACAAGTATCTGTTTTTGCACTTCAGTTATCCAGGCACAGGTTATTTAAGATGCTCAGTGTCAGTGTACGTGGCTGACTAGAGTAACATGTCCCCTTCTGGAGTGGCAGCTGGATCCACTGTTCCTATGTGGGCGCAACTGAATTGAGATCCAGAAGTGGATTCAGTTCCAGATTCAGATACCTAAATTTAGATATTCTCTGTAGTCAACAGAACTGATGAAAAGTGTGGAGGGTTATTCAACTCAATGAATGCAGATGTCTTTATTTTGGGGTGATCTGAGAAGTTTACTAAACTCTGAGTGGTGGTTTTTTTTTAACTCTTTTTGAGTTAAACCCTTTGAGTTAAACTTTTTTTACTAAACTCTTTTGGCCTGATTGGCCAGATTTCCCATGACTTCAAGGGAGGTAAGATATCTCACTCATACGGACACATCCAAGTTCAAGACTTTTACATATCTGTCTGCATCTAGAAGTGAATCCTAGTGTAGTAATCACATTCATATGCATGAAATCAAAAGCACCATGAACTCTAGGAATGGGCAATGCTAATTTACTTTTTCATTTATGAAATACAGGAGCAGATAGCCTGCAAGATTTTTGTCATTAGAGATACAGTATCTGTTTTGGTGACAAATTAATTAAATATATTTCCTTATTCATTTTTAGGTACTTTATCCAGGTGAAAAAAAAAAATAATGAAATGATAGTGCAGAGAAGGGATGTCTCTGTACAGATCAGTTTAGGAAAGAATTGCCCTGACACAGCTTTATAGTTCCTGGGGTGTCAGATGAAATGCTTTTCCATGCTCTGTGTTCAGAATGAGGAAGGATGTCACTGCACAAGCATGGATTTATGTATGTAACTAATAGAGACAGATGTGGTTCTTTTCTTCCCATTAACACTGCCATATCCGAGGCTTGCATTCCTGCTCAGGTGCAATGGTGCAGGTATTTAGCCACTTCATTCAGATCACCACTGCATCTGCCCCTGATGATGATGCTACTACCACATCTGCTGCTTGCTGTTTTGTCTTGACATTGAGCGTTTTGAAAGCTATATATATATTTTTTTCTCCTCCTGCTAGTCATATTCTCCTCATTTTATTTCCTTTAGCTGTAAGAACTTTTTATCTCCACTATACCCTAGTTTTTGTTTTTTCTTCACCCTGCCCAAACTGACATTCTTTTTACTGGATTTTATTAAAGTTTAAGGACTCCATACGCTGTGAAGATAGTATGTATGTGCAATGGAAAAGAAAAAGATGGGGGGGTTAGGGGGGTGGGGTGGGAACGTGCTTCAAAAGCAAGACCACTAAGTAACTAAATATAGCATTTCTAAATGCATCTGTTACTCAGAAACAAGAAGGGAGATGTGATATGCTAAATGATACTAAGTCAGCAAGTGACAATTAGAGAACGTAATCCAGTGCCTTAAATAATATAGGACAACGCCAAAACTCGTCTCCAACTTCATTTGCATTGTGGCTCATCTTGAGTGTGATTCTGTTCTTCCTTTCCGTGATGGGTCATTTCAGTGCAGCAGTGATTTGGTCAGTTTACATCAATTGGAGCTATCTGCATACTTGGACAGACATTTATTACCCTTCATTTCTGTTTTTAAGCTCTTTCATCTCTCTGTTCCTTTCTCCCACCCTCTGAAGGCTTTTAAATGAAGTTTAGTATTGTAACCTCATTATTCTATTCCAAAAGCTGGTGCCCTAATAACAGACCTTCATATCAGACCCATAAGTGTTAATCTGGTCCTGCCTGATTTTTTTTTTTTTTTTTTTTTTTTTTCTTTAATGGTGTTTACTTTTTCTTTTATGGGATAACTCTATTTTGACATCTGGCTGAATTGCAGACCTTGAAAAAACCTGTGTTAGTGCTTAATTCATCTTTCTTCATAGGTTTTAATTGTCTACCCTTCAGCTCATAAATATGAGATGTTTTAAATGAGACTTCTCTTATCAGGACCTTTTGTTGTTGTTTCTAAATAAGATTAAATAATTAACAGGATTCTGAGAAATTTACATAGCTTTACCACACTTTCATTTTAATTTTCTTGTTGCTATGACTTGACTTTTTTCAGCCTGCATCATTTATTTTTACGTTTGAAGCATGCTTTTCATCTACCGTGATGTGTACCTGATACTAATCATAAACAATACATCAAAGGAACAGATGTCTTTCCTTAGAATTTAGTTGTCTTATAAAATGCTAGAATATCTGATCAGTAAAGTTTTACAGAAACTACGTGGTGCTTAAGTCTGGCAAGAGTCTAAGATTTAGCAACCACCTTCACATTGATATTCTTATTGACAATTCTTGTTTATAAACACACACACAGCAGGTTGAGGAATATTTACAGATGTTCATTCCTGTGATCTCTGTGGTCACATGAATGAACAAGATTACTCCTCTGAACTAAATAGGACTAGTAATATCAGTGAAACTCCTCTCTGAAAGACTGCCTGAGCAAATAGATCAGACGCTGTTCCGAATCCAGGAGATCTGCTTTCTTTTTCTAACTCCGACACTTATGGTCAGTTCAGTGATTTTCTGCTCTCACTCTATGCTTACTTATTTTTATTTATTTAAGCTGTATTTTCTACGGAGCAAGGACAGATGTTTTTCATCAGAGTTTTAAGGTGTTTAGCACAGTGGCATAAATTTCATTACATGCCTGTGAAGTGCGGTAAAGTCGTGGACAGGGACACCAGAGCTAACAGCCCACGGTGAAGCTGGGAGAGTGTAACAACACCACTGCAGTACTGTGCGATAGATAATAAAGTCGGGCTTTTACACATCCCAGGTAGGGCCTGGACAGAGTAAACTACTGCTTAGAAAGGAGCAACAGCACCACCACCAGGTGTTGAAACAAAAGAGCAGTTTTAGAAGACAGCTTTGAGGAGGAAGCTAGAGGACGAGCCAAAATGGAAGATGACAATGGGCAGCTCTGGCTCATTCCTGCACTCAGCCTTTTATAACTGGCTATTGGTGCTGCTGACAGCTGGCTGATTGTAGTTTCTGTGCATTTTTACGTGGAAATTGTTAAATGCTTACGACAACATGGATTCCCCGTTCTGAGCATGTGTGGGTGTGTAACGAAGGCTCATTGTTCTGCTGGACATCTAAAGTTTTGCAAAGGGACATTTAATTTTCTGAGATTCCTATATCTTATTAATTTAATTAATTCATTATTATTATTTCATATCTTACTATTCTGTGTTGGTTTCAAGTCCTGATGTTGTCTGGAACTTCAAAACAATACTGTAATCTGAAAAATAACAAATTAACATTATAAATGAGACTGTAATATGTGAGGAGTCATTTGAAAAGGATGACATTGTATTTTTCCTTGGTTCAAATAGGCATGTAAATCAGAATGGCGGTATTCATATTATTTGATCTCAGATGCAGATTTGCAAGCCAAAACAACATCTGGAACCATGGTACTTGATTTTGTCCTACCATCAGCTTTCTGCTTGCTGCTAATCTGTTTTCTCTTCATCCTTGAAGTACAGTTCCATTTCTTCTTCCTTTCTCCACTACTTTTGCCACAGTCCATCACTCACTGCCCTCTTTTCTCCTTTTCTCTCCCCCTTTTTGGCATCCTGCTAATGACTTTTTAATTCCATCTCTCTCTCCTATAAACTGACTGGCAGATTTTTTCTGCAAGTGGTCCAGCCTGATGCATTCTGTGCAGCCAGCTATCATCAGTGTGTCCTCAGGTAATGCTTGCTGGATGCCAATGTATAATCTGTGCAAAAAATACCACTTTGTTTTATTTTTATATAGACTGGAGTGTAGAAAAGGCTAAGGATTGTCAGTAGTCTGCCAGTTTCACTCACACAGTCTTAAATTTTATCAGAATGCCTTCTGGACTTGATGTGATGATGTTTACCTTTTTTCATCCAGAAGTTTTTAAAACTGTCATACTTCTTTGGGCATAGAATTTGACTCATAAAATTACACAGAGGGTTACAACACACAAGTAATGAGTTACAACACACACACAGCCAACTATTCTTTATTGAAGATTAAGTCTTACCATTTTGCATTCCTAAATGTAAAGTACTTTGGCATTAATGCTACTGCTACCCAGTGTCAAGGGTATTTATGACAACCCTCCTAATTTGACTTTCAGGCACTGCAACTTTCAGGATTTAACCACAGTCATCTTTTCCCTCAGATTTTTTTTTTTTTTTTTTTTTTTTTTTTTTTTTCTCTGCAAAATAACAACAATTCCTGGACTTTGTTTTTTTTCCTTTTTATCTTTGTTCCCTTTTACTCTGCTGATTGAACTTATGATCTTACATAGTAATATAAAGGTGACATAATAAATCGCATACTATGCCTCTATCACTGAAATGATAGAGACTAATGCTCAGAGGAGCAGGCTAGATTCATTATGTAAGTTATCAAGATTCCTTTCCTTTTGTCATATTTATAAAATAAAATAAAATAAAATAAAATATACCCAGCAATTCAACTTTCAACTCCTTTGTTGTGACTCAGTCTTTTCAACTTTTATTTCCATTCATTGTTGCAGAACCAACAATTTGCATTCTTCCTGAAGGAGAACAGACACATTTAAAATCATACATTGATACCTCTATAGTTGATGGCTGAAAGTTTTGGAGCTGTGTTTAGCTTTGATTATCCGATTCTCAGTAGAATGACTGGTCATGAAGCTTCTGTAAAACTATTGATAGTTTTACATATACCGGTCTATATGAACAGAAATACCCAGCTACCACACCAAAGTAGTTTGATGGTAGAGGTTCTTGAGTAGAAAAACAAAACTGTGAGGTTGGTTCCACCATTTTCCTTTAGTCCTCATGTTTGGACTTTGATGAGATGCTTGGTGGAGAAGGACTGTGTATCAATTTGGTTTATGAAGCATCTTCTTTTGATGAAAAAATAAATAAAAGGAACAGAGGACTGGAGTTGCTAACAAGGTTGGAAGGTGCTTAGAATTACACTGATGTGTTCCCAAGATATGTTTCAAAATATAGCATTTTATGCCCTAAATAACTTCAGCTTTTTTATCAGCACAAGGTCATGTTACAGCATTATACCACAACAACAGTAACAATAAAATTGAAATTGAATCGTCCCTTAAGGAAATTTAAAAAACCAGTCCTGCATTAGCTCAAGAAAAAATAAATAGTAAACACACAAATGTCCTCCTCTACAGATACTAGTGTTGGGTGTAATCCTGATTTGGCAGAGATGTGAACATTCAAAAGGTGTGGTTGCCAAAACTCTAGACAACCTCACCATGTTGTGCATATGCTGGGCATTATTTAAACATAATGATGCTGAAACCCAGATGGGTCTGGATGATTGATATATGCTTACTAAACAATTTGAAGGTCTGTACAGAACTTTAATAAATATGTAATTGATAATCAAGGGCATTTGATAGAAATAGAGACCTTTATTTACGCTTCTTAGAGTGAGTCAGGACAAGAGCTACCACATTTTACTTTCTGTCTATTAATCAAATATGAAATATCAGTGAGAAAAGCACTTTTGCTTAGCATTTTGTTAAAAAAAAAAATAGGATGAGAAATTGTATTGAATGTTGAAAAGGACTAATTCCAGCGCTGCTCTACAGCCCACCCTCTTGAGTGGTATAAAGCTGACACATTTGGTGCCAACATATCTACTGTCTGTAATTCCTTTACTATTAACTCTCCTACACATGCCTTAGAGACTGTTCTAGGATCATCATAATTTTCACTTGCCACACTTAAGATAATGTATTCTTTCTTCCTTTATCACAGAAAAATGAGAAACTCTTTTGGAAAGAGTATTAAACAATACTAGTCGGAATGTTCAGTATGGTTAATAGCTTAGTTAACTGTTTTGATTAACTCTGGGTCTTTGCAATGGAAGAGAATATTATCTCCAAATAGCACTTCATTTAACTCTGACACCATGTTCACGTATCAGTGTTCAGTGTAATTTAGTTAAGTGTGGCTGAGCTTTTTCTTCCTCTATCAAAGCTAAATAGATGGCACTAGAGATTTTTGCAAGAACTTTTTTCTGCCTCAGGCTCCATCATTGCTCTGCAACATAAAGCAGCCATAAATTCAGTTTGACCGAGTCCTTTTTTACAGAATCCTTAGGATGCCACTGTGCTAGTTGTACCTCACATGGGAGGAACACCTGAGGAAGAGGGAGTGTAACCAGAATAGTTCTGATTCTCCAATTGCCAAAACATCTGGAAAACAGCAGGAACTTCTTAATTTCACCAGACCAGTGCTTCTTGAAGGCCAAGACAGACATAATGGGCTTTATGAGACTACCTCAAATAGTGGTGATCCAACATTTTATTTTTTATTTAAAAAAAAAAAAAAGGTAGTAATTTCTGTCAGCCTGAATAAGTAATGCAGGATGTGAATATGATATAAGGAGGAAAGGAATGAAAAAATTCAACAGGTCAGTGCACTAGAAAGCCATACACTTAGTGCTCAACCCATTTGTAACAATTATATTGACTTTTACAGGGCTGGAAGCTTTAGAGAGAATCTTCTTGTAAAAAGGCAGGTTAATGAGATTGTCCTCCTACTGAGAGACCTTATTTCTCTGGGAGAGTTAAGGGAGAAATAGAATTCAAATATGTATGTGTGTGTGTGTGTATACATTTGTTTATTATAACTATCAGAGTACCATGGCCGATTTAATCTAGACCCTGGAATTGAAAAGAAATTTGCTTATGAGGAAGGGAGATTGGCTAGTTTGAGGATATGCCAGATACCATGGAGGATTTATGACTGCTGCAACCAGAAGTCGGAATAGTCTTCACTTTTCCTGGTCTTCACTTCACTGCTTTCTGTATTACATTTAAGTCCATCTAAGCCTACAGAGGTAGTGAAACAGAGAAAGCTGTGATTACTTTCCTTAAGTGTCTTCCCTTGACTGTGAACTTGAGACGAATCAAACCCAGTAATGAGTATAACAGTCTTGTTGAGTAAAGATGGGTGGATTTCAAGCATCCACAACAGTGATGCTGAAGAACAGTCTGTATTACTCCTCCTGACTGGATAGAGTGGACATACTTAGTCCTGTGTTATTGAAATCTATGCATTTTTGTCAATCTCATTCTAGTCTTAAAAAGCCAAACACTGGTTTATTTATGTTGTAACTTTGATTCATTTTCAAGCAGCAGGAAATATGAATAAATAGATACTGCTGTGTGCAGTTTGAATAATTATATTGTCTTCTGTCTTTTAATTCAAAATCCTTTTGCATTCATGTTCCCATCACAAGCTCTCAAATATGTGATTCTGTTTAAATAAATAAATAAATAAATCATTGCTGTGGTATAAATGAGAAAGAACCAAAATTATTAGGTTTTGACAATCATATTTTCCAAATCTCAAGAGTAAATGAAGCATAGTGTCATACAATAATTTTATCTGAAAAAGACATGACGCCTTCTATTAAGAGCACTAGCATTAAAAACAAAAAAAGAAAAAGAGGTTTGAAGAAAAAGAGGTTCTAATGAAAATAATTGAGCAATGACTGCCCTTTCTGTGTCAGTTTTGTATGGCCCATTAATTCTGGCAAATCTGTGTAAAAGTCGCTATTATCAACTTCATAAAAATAATCAAGCACTAATCCTACATCAGTAGCTCATTAGTTTTAAACTCAACTTATTTTATGACCAATAAGTTGACTTAGAGGATGTAAAAGGTACTCCTTGTATTTTAATGAAGGAAAAATTTTACTTTAGAATGGATTGAAAGATGTCAGAGTCCTGCAAATATTAGTGCTACTCCAAGCACTTAATAATTAGAAATTTCTCTAAGAGAATTGAAACACCTCACCTTTCTTTTTTATCTTTTTATTTCTGAACCAGAGAAATAATATCCCCTCAAAATATCATCAGAATGTTTGGAGGAGTTAAAGCTGAAGGCATTTCAGAAATATTTCAATACTAGCTGAACAAACTGCTGATTGAATGGGTTAGCGGCTATAAGGCATGTAAATGACTGAGCTTGCTGTTTATTTTAGTGAAGATGTTAGAACCGTGTCATACAAAGGCTAGGTAAAGAATAGCTAGTAAATCAACTCAGGAATTCTAGTACTGATTCTGTCCTCCTTTCTGAAAGGTACTTTAGGTAAAATAAAATCTGTGAGGGCAGGCAGTGTAGAGAGAGGAAATCATATCACTGCTCTTTCCAAATGCCTGGTTCCTGAAAGGCAATTTCTCTTGTGAAGGGTTGTTTGAATGGTGTAAACAAATACCAGGGAGGCAACGTTATTTATTTATTTATTTATTCATTCTGTTGTGCCTGTTGGTGGGGATGAAATTAGTTTCATAAAACTGGTAAGGATATATCTGGGTTCAGCTGTTGGGGAACATCAGGAGCTGCCCTGCTGCTGCTGCCATCTTGCAGCCACCAAGCAGGGCAAGTAGAAGAGAGGGGTGGCATCAGCAGGTCCCATCCAGCCAGAAATCATCAGTCACAGCTTAACTTTTTCACTCTGTCATAAGGGGATGGCTGCATCCTGACAGCGTGTGGTGCCAACAGGACCAGGCGTCACCAGCCCAAGTTAAAAATGTAGCAGTACAGAATACTACACTGTGCTGAAGCTAGAAACGCAACCCTGCTTTGTTTACTAATATGCATGTAGAAGAAATCTGCTTCAATAATATTATTTTAGATATAAAATTTGTACAGTTGAAATCAGCACCTCAGACTGGAATCCTTTATAGAGAAATTAAAGATCTTAATAATACACCTTTGCAGATGAAAAAAAAAAAATCAGATAAATATATTCAATTAAACAAACAAACAAACAAACAACAACAACAAAAAAACACTTCGAAAATCTTCAGCTACTATTTATAAAATGGGGGTAGTTTTAAGTGGTTTTAGATAAATTAAATCCATCTCCTGCTTTGAACCTCTATTTGTGTGTGTGTGAATACTTATCTGTCTGTCTGCCTGTCCAGATACATCAGTACAGACCTGTGTAAACTTGCTCTAGCAACCCAGACATCTTAGCCTTCCATATACTGTAATGGAAATCAAATGCAAATATTCAAATTTCAGCAATGTTTTATCAAGGTATTACATTTATGAAGCTACATACAGTGAAAGAGACTTCTCTGTTTGTCCACTAAACCTTTACATTCAACCTAAGACTAAAAAGACCTAATTGAATTGGTCTCCTCCTAACAGCAGAATTGAGCTGGATGCTAGGGGCTGTGAAATGTCATAACGAAGGTGAAAAGAAAGTCACCTAAAGCAAAAATATGAGCATCTTGGGAAGTTAGTAATTTTATGGGAGTGTTCCTAAAGGCTTATAATTCTATTACACACAGTAATTATCTGAAACAAATGGTTAGTGGCTACTGTTATGCATATCTTCTCTGTTTCTGTCAGATCTCCAACTATATGGCTTAGTGCATTGCAGAGCAACTATACTAGCTTGGTTGTGA
The DNA here is from genome assembly GCA_011076525.1 of Nettapus auritus. Classification (NCBI taxonomy): domain Eukaryota; kingdom Metazoa; phylum Chordata; class Aves; order Anseriformes; family Anatidae; genus Nettapus; species Nettapus auritus. Next base: position 21,819,050 of record CM021765.1, read on the forward strand.
TTTTGATATAATTTATTTTAGGGCTCTGTAAGATGCCAGATAGTACTTAGTACTAAGTACTTAGACTGAAACTTTCATAAATTTGATTTTCACAACTTCTTCCTAGTAAAGATGAGTTTTTGCTCATTCCAGAACTAGACTACTTTGGGATCAAATTTCACTAGGTAACTTAAAAAACTTTGATTTTAAAACTTAATTTTGAAAACTTTGATTTTAAACTTAAAAAACTTTTGATTTTACTGAAAGGTGGTACCAGTTTTATTGTATTTCCCAGAAACTGTATGACAGATACGTGCTGTGAGAGCTTGGAAGCAGAATCTCTAAAATTTGCAAAGACAAATGTCTTTGACTAGGGCATAATGAGAACCACTGTCCATATCTTTCAGTAGTTTATCACTTTCTTCTTTTGTGCCTTAAGGTCAATGTATTAAAGAAGTTCTTTTGCGACAGGTTCACAAAGCTGGTGGCTTTTGATGTAGAACAGCATTCTGTAGACTGTATAGTGATCTAAAACCATTTGCCACAGATGCTAGTCAGTTATCAATGATTTAGACGTTACTATAAAAAAAACATGCTCTTAGATTCAAAAAAGGGGAGGAATCTGAAATGAAGCTGTGTGCAGGCTTCTGCTCATAAAGGACACTAATTTCATGAAAGTAATAGGCTATATCTTTCTTACAGAAGTTTCAACTTAATTAAGAAGAGTATTATCAAAACATAGCAATCCAAAGCCAAAAAAAAGCAGCAATTCTTCAGAACTGAAAAAAAAAAAAAAAAATACATCCTGTTTCCAATGAAACTACACGGCAACAGCTCAAATTGGTTGAATCAATACAGCTTTCAATAGGATAGTGTTCATGCCAATAAGCAAAATGTAAATTTGTTGAACTCAGTTCCATTGTTCAAAGGCAGTGGAAAGTAAAAGCTTAAATTACAACATTCAATCAGCTGGCAAATTGTACATTTAGCTTTTTAGTCTCTGTATTGTACTTAAAATATTCTGCTAAATGTTTACTGCATTTGTGTTTGCATTATGCTACAAGGATAGTTATATAATGGTTTTCAAAGTAAACATAAATACAAATTCACCCTTTGTGTCATATATAAATATGATCTATTTATTACATATATGTATATATACGAATATATAAATATATTGTATTTATATGTAAATGAACTTGTATGACCTTTATGGTACTGGCAAACCAAAGTATATTGTTGGAGAGTCCTAGTCCTTTTCATTAAAATTGATATTTTGGATATACTTTCAGGGTAGGTATGAATAAATATTGTATTGGGAAAAAAAGTTATTGTTCACTGATAGAATTTCAGTTTCATTGGGACAAATAGTAGATTTATCTTGTGTAGGTTTTTCTCTATTCAGAATATGTTCCATCACTTAATTTAAGTGTTTGTACACTTTAGCTTACCCTGTCCCTAAGAGGAAAATTAATCTTCCAAGCACTGAAGAGTGACCCGAGTAACCCCAGAGAGCAGGAAAATTGACACTAACCAGATGAGACTAGTAGTATTATCATGCTGTGCAGAAGGTCTAAGAGAACAGTCTACAAGGTTAATGTGTTAGTACTTCAAGACAATGTCCCAGGAAAGAAAAAAAAAAAAAAAAAAAAAAAAAAAAAAAAAGAAAAGATAATTAACTCACCCAGAGCCACAGGCTACTTTATGTTTCTACTGTCATTATGATGATAGAGATAGACTAAACAGACCTCCTCTTATGAGAGTATGTGCTCTAATGAATTATAAGAGCTCAAATCAGAACAGTGCTTGTCTATGAACTTAATGCACTTAAACAGCAGTAGAGCAAAAAGATGTTCCAAAACTCTTCCTTGATGAAATGTTTGTGTCTCCTGATAGCAGAAGTGGTAACTCTAATGTGCTGCTTTCCTAACATCAGAAGAACAACACACAACAGATTTGCAATTTATATTACTATCTATGCTAATAATACTTATACCTATACTTATAATAATAAGCTATATTACTATCTATGCTAACAAACACGGTAGCTTTTGTTATTGTGGTTGTATGCCAGCATGAATCTGCTTTGAACTGAAAGAGAAGTTTAAATAAAAGAATAAAAAAATCAGCTTATTGAAGAAGGATCATAGCTCTTTAAGAAGAGTCAGGGATACTAGAATTCATCCACCTCTTATCGTATTTTCTGCTTTAAATATTGAGTTGTTTCAGCAACAGCTCTCAGGTGTGGAGACTTAAAAAAAAAAAAAAAAAAAAAGAAAAAATAATCTTGTCATTCATTTTATTCATTGTGTACAAGATGTTGCCAAAGGAAATTCTGAGTGGTGCTGAAATTAAATGCTACCAATATTGTGGTGACTGTCAGATCAGGACTGTCAGGTCCATCTAGTGATAAATGTAATTACTTTTGAGTTAGCAATTGAGAAGATCTGGATAAGAAACGTAGACTTGTCTCAGTCCCATGAAAGCAAGATGAATACACAAAGCGGTTATATACTAATAAGAGTATGAATGGACTAACAAGACCATTAGGAGTACCATTGATCTATCTGTCATAGCTCCCATCTATATATCAAGTCTGTGTTTCAAAGAAGGCCTTCTCAGCCATAGCTATCCTTTACTTGCATGTTGTTCCCATTTACCCTTTGTTTTTGGTGTAGCAAACAATGCAACAGTCTTTCAGCAGTCTGCTTGGTCAGAAAATAACCTCGGAACTCAAATCTTGAAAAGGAATCAGCAAGGTATGTTTATTGATAGCACTCAGGGATACTTCTGTCTGACTAAATACAAGTCCTTGTGCAGTATTTTTTATTTTTATTTATTTTTTATCTCTGTTTGTAAGACCTTTGTTAGTGTTTCACTGAAACCAGACCAATTCTAGAAGTTCACCTGCAGTTCATAGTGAGAATATATTTTGAATATATATATATAAACCACTGTGCTACTATTGCTCCTATTTAACCTCCTTTCTTAAATGATTCTGTACATTTCAGTCTGAAAACCTTATGAATGAAGCATGGGCAAGACAGGGCCAAACTTGACTTAGGCAAAGTTAGCTACAATTTGGAGCCTTTGCTATGACCCTCCACATCAAATGGGAGAGCCAGGCTGGTTTTTGCCAGATCCCATGAGTGTGACAAGAAATAGTTAGATCAACTAACAAATGAGTGAAGTTAGATGTAGTTATAGCAAATGCTGTTAACATTCTTTCCATCCTTGGGTGAAAATATTAAGAGCAAGCCTTATTTTTTCAGGACTCTGCAAGATTTCTGTCTTTCTCTTTCCTTCTTCTCTTCCTGTGAGATTATCCTACTCTGGAGTAACAAAAATTCATTTTTTTCCTAAACAGTTGGAAGAATATTTTTTCTCTTGGTTAGCTTTCTTAAACTAGCTTTTCTCACTGGTATTTCACAGTTTCTCGTGCAGCTTTCCAAAGATACTTATTTTTTCCCTTCCTTACTGACAGTCCTTACCATGGACAAGTTTATTTATTTATTTATTTTTTTAATGAGCAAATAACAAATCAAGAGTTATTTCCATTAAGCTCTCAGCCAAATAATATGAAATATAGGTCAGATTCTGCAGTTCCTCTTTATGTAAAGCTGCTTCATTGATCTGTGAAAGATTTTTTATGTGATAAATAATCTGCTTTATAAAATAATTCCCACCAAGAATACATAGTGAAGGTATTGGTCACAGACTCTGAAGCTTTAATAAAGTGTATATTCCTCCCAGGCAAGAAAAAGAGAAAAAAGTAAACAAATAATTCAATATCTATTATTCACTCAGTGTGTGCATATGTATCGTGTACATTTAATTTGGATTCTGCTCGAGGGTAGGAAGGCTCTGCAGGAGGATCTGGATAGGCTGCACCGATGGGCTGAGGTCAACTGCATGAAGTTCAACAAGGCCAAGTGCCGGGTCCTCCACCTGGGGCGCAATATCCCCAAGCAGAGCTACAGGCTGGGAGATGAGTGGTTGGAGAGCTGCCAGGCAGAGAAGGACCTGGGAGTGATGGTTGATAGTCGGCTGAATATGAGCCAGCAGTGTGCTCAGGTGGCCAAGAAGGCCAACAGCATCCTGGCCTGTATAAGAAACAGTGTGACCAGCAGGGCTAGGGATGTGATCGTCCCCCGTACTCGGCTCTGGTGAGGCCACACCTCGAGTACTGTGTTCAGTTTTGGGCCCCTCGCTACAAGAAGGACATGGAGGTGCTTGAGCAAGTCCAGAGAAGGGCGACAAAGCTGGTGAGGGGCCTGGAGAACAAGCCCTACGAGGAGCGGCTGAGGGAGCTGGGATTGTTCAGCCTGGAGAAAAGGAGGCTCAGGGGTGACCTTATCGCTCTCTACAGGTACCTCAAAGGAGGCTGTAGCGAGGTGGGGGTTGGTCTGTTCTCCCACGTGCCTGGTGACAGGACGAGGGGGAATGGGCTTAAGTTGCGCCAGGGGAGGTTTAGGTTGGATATTAGGAAGAACTTCTTTACCGAAAGGGTTGTTAGACATTGGAACGGGCTGCCCAGGGAAGTGGTGGAGTCCTCATCCCTGGAGGTCTTTAAAAGACGTTTAGATGTAGAGCTTAGGGATATGGTGTAGTGGGGACTGTTAGTGTTAGGTCAGAGGGTGGACTTGATGATCTTGAGGTCTCTTCCAACCTAGAAATTCTGTGATTCTGTGATTCTGTGGATTTTTTTGAAATCACTTTTGAGAAGGAATTGGTCTACCGTAACAGATGAAAGTGCCATTTGTATTTTTATATATTTGCATTTCTAAGAATAAGATTTTTGCAGCAGTTAATAAATGTGTAATAAAACAAATTTCACCGTGTTTTCACCCAATCACCAAAACATCCAGTTTAATACTCTTTATGTGGAATACATTTTGTTCACTTAATTGTATGGTAAATACAGATAGTAAATAATGAAGATAAATTAATTGATGTATTCCAAAAATTCCAGAAAAGCAAATGATCTTTCAGCTATTATCTGGTTTAGCAATAGTTATTGGAAAGACCTTCACTGATCAGTGTGGAATGGCACCACTTAGCCTTCACTAAGATTTCACTTTTTTTTTTCTTCAGTGTTCCAACCAAATAATACTTATAAATCAAAGGAAAAAGTAGAATTCTGAAGACATTCTGTTAATCTGAGGGACAGGCTGATGAAGTCCCTGTATTTCTTTGTTTGACAAGTTTTTATTGAACTCAATGCATAAAGAAATTGAAATCATAACAGAAGATAACTGGATGCCTTTTAGATAACTGTAGGCCAGCTGTGATGTGTTTTCATTATTTAATTTTGTGAAAAATATTTTGTTTGGTTTGTTATTGCATTATTTCTCATGAACAAAACAGGGAACCACTTTCCCACCATGCATTGCTTTCTTTAAAATAAATAAATGAGGAAGTAAATGTGTATTTATCATTCTCCATGACACTTTTTAAATTTTTTTTTAAATAAACTGGCTTCTCCAGAACATTAACCTGTACATCTGGATGGTGCTACTGATGAAGAGAGCGGAAGCCTAGAAAATGCAGATTTCCAATTGTCTCTAATGGCAATGAAGATATAAAGCCTGAAGATTCCAAGAATTTGTAGCATGGAGCAAGCTACTAGTTTCTAGTTATTTCTTTATGTGTTGCCTTGTTTGTGGGGCCATAATTATACACTGATTACAGCTAGAAAAAAAAGTCTCTGTTCTTCTCTGTCCTGAATAGTAATTACTCTGTTACTGTGTTTTACTATCGTTCCTTTCTTTTTCTCTTTCTGAACATCATCATATCTATTTTAGGTTTTAACATTGCTTTTGGGAAACAGAAATTTAAAAATATTGTTTACATTGTTTACAGTGATACACATTTTGTGAATTACATATTGGCTATTATATAGTACTAAGTAATTTAGTGTAACTAAGTGTACATACCCATACAATTGGAGAAAGTTAAAATAAGAGGCTGACTTCAGCTTCTCTGAGTTAAGTGATCTAGGTCACTTTTGATTGTCTGTCCCTTCAGGTGCCCTCTCTTCAATTAAATGAAAATAGAGAACGTCAGACTGAGTCTAATGTTAAGTAACGAATCAGTTTACTGTAACAGAAAATAGTGCAATGTGTCTTAAAAAATAAAATTCTTATCACTACCCTTCTGGCATTCTCATGTTACACCAGATTTTGAATCAAAATTGGAGGGTCTGTAAATTGTCCTTACTCACCTGAATTCCATTGGAACCTTTTTTGTGCAGTGGCATCTGGGTTGGATCATATGACAGTTCAGGTAGGAAGGGACCACAGGGGGTCCTTGCTGCCAGATGATCCTCATGGGAAAAAGATTATACCAGCCTAAACCTCTCATTTCAATTTATGCCAAATGTTTCATGTCCTCATACACTCTAGAGAAGATCTTGGCTCCATCTCCTTGTAGGCACTGAAATCTGCTCCTCAGGTAGCTTGGTTGTGAAGCTGTGTCTTCTCAAAGCTGAAAAAGCCCATCTCCTCATAGGGCAAGCCTCCTAAACCTCTTGCTGCCTCTCTGCTGAGTTTTCTCTAGACTATGTGTATACAGAGAGGCTATATTTAGATATGGACTAAGATATAAATATATTAAGATTATTAAGATAGAGAGGCTCAAGAACAAATTTGTGCATCTAATGTACTGGTGAAACACAAATGATTTTGAGACTTTTGTCTTTAGTCTGTAAGTGAAAGGTTATGATACAAGTTATAAGAACAAGGAAAAATGAAATAGCCCTGGTAAGACGAGATCAAACTTCACTTGGTAAATTTGGAACAAGATAGTGGCATTCTGTGGAGGGGTTTTGATTTCTCCAAAAGCATACCTACAATTGTAAAATGCATTGTAAAAAAAGTAGATGGGAGCATTTCAATTTTGTTCAAGATTGGGTGAAAAACAACTTTTGACCAGCTTTAAGTTACTACAATAGGCTTATGATATTACAATGGCTACCATAGTTTATATATATATATATATATATATTCGTTAAGCACAAAAATCAGAATATCTAAAAAGCCATGTCCTTTTTTATTTTATATCAGAGTGCCTGAGAACAACCAAGCAGGTTCACACTTTCTCAGGGTTACAGTGATGAGTAAAAAATACTAAAGATTTACTTTTTTGGGGGTGCATATTGTCAGTAGAAATAACTGATGGAAAAACAAAACAAAACAAAACAACTTTGGGATCAGTATATAATTATAACACAATGTGCAGTGAATTGCAAGTCTGAAGCCTCACTGTGCTCATAACAATTCATGCTAGGGTTTTTGCTGATATAAGTAGTAAAATGTGACAATCTGACTATATCCCATCAAGAGAAAGTTTATGCTTCAACATATTTTGCATATTTATTATGTTGTTTTTAATAGCATACTAGCACCTACTGGAGGGGTTTGATGGGGCAACAAAGATGGAAAAGGGTCCAGAGGGCAAGACACGAGAATTAGCTGAAGTAATTTGGTTTGTTCAGCCCAGAGCAGAGCAGGCTGAGGGGAGGCCTCATGGCGGCCTGCAGCTCCCTCACGAGGGGAGTGGAGGGGCAGGCGCTTAGCTCTGCTCTCTGTGGACAGCGACAGGACCCGAGGGAACAGCATGGATGCCAAGGGTCAGACTGGGTGTTAGGGAAAGGTTCTGCACCCAGAGAGTGGTCGGGCACTGGGACAGGCTGCCCAGGGTAGTGGGTACAGCACTGAGCCTCAAGCACTGGAGCTCAAGAAGTATTTGGACAATGCTCTCAGACATATGGTCTGATTTTTTTATTTCTATTTTGTGTGTGACTAGGAGTTGGACTCAATGATCCTTGTGGGTTCCTTCCAAATCAGATATTCGATGATTCTATGAGTCCCAAGAAAATGTTTAATCACCAAGTCTTTTAAGGAAAAGATGAGTGTCTGATGGCTATATTTTGTGCTAAACTCAGTGTGACTTTGGTGTACTCAAATGTATTGGATTTACCCTCTGTGAGGAATTCAACTTGTTTGTTATATGAATTCTAGATAGCCCTGTTTTAGCTGTGTGAAATAACATAACTTCAGGCACTTTGGTTAAGTTTAGGGATGTAAAGATGTTTATGCAATCAAGAATGTTTTCATTTTACTTTTTAATATTAGAGGCCTAAATTGAACTGTATGGGGAGGTCTTTATATTTTTCTGGATGTTGTCTTTTGCTTAGTCATGAGCATCTGTTCAGCACTGTCTCATTTAGTATGTCTCAGGCATGATAATGCTCAAAGTTGCTGAAGAAGCTCTGACAGTTTTATCTTCTACACACCACCTCTGAAATATTATCTCCACGTAAGCCTTTTCCTCCCCTCCACATCACTGTTTGTAGATAATTGCCCTGATTCAAACACAGGAAGTAAGTAGAACAAATTGATTCTCTGTATCTGAAAGGGACAGCACTGTCTACCAGGGAACTTCATGTTTTGTCACAGTTTTGCCCTGGTGAAGAAAGAATATGTGCAGCAATAAGAGTGCTGCCAATGGAGTGTGTGCAGAAAACCTGTTAAAGGAACAAACCCCATAATGACCCTAATTTAGAAATGAAGGCAATCAGTTCTAATTAGTTGGCGATTAAAGAACTAGTAATCTTCTAGGTTGTGGGAATTTTGTATTTGTTGGTAAAGTGTCTTCCTGTTTTAGACTGAAATCCCCTTACAGAAGCAAATTGTCCATGTCCTGATCATAAAATCAAGCAGCCTATTAACTGGCTGCTTAGTTCTAATTTATGGTGCTTTTATTTTTATAAAGACCTGAAAAATACCTTTAAATAGAACAACAAGGAAACTATAGATTTTCATTTGCAGATTTTCACCTGTTGAAAATATTGTGTTTCATCTGTTGTCTACAAGTTTGCTCAGATAGAAAAAAAGTGGTATTTCACCATCTCTAGTAAAGAACATAGGTTTACTTCAACAGTAATATGTTATAATAGCACAATCTACAGCAATTCAGAAATCTTGAATCCACCTTTCCCATTCTGATCAATAAAAAAAGCCTTTTTTTTTTTTTTTTTCTTAAAAGCAAAATTGTAAAGAAAAAGGTATTTAATATTCTTTTACATTCTTGTATTTTTTTTCTACTGGTTACACCACCAAAATCAACTATTTCTTTTACTCGTCATGCCCTACTTCTTGCAATATGATGGTATTATTAAAATGGGACACAGCAGGAAGAGACATTGGAAAGGGCAAATGGAAAAGTTAATACAACATTTTCTTCAGCTTTTAATATTGTAAAAAGTTGCTATTGGATCTTTTCACATGCTTAAATTGGTAGCTGTCCTTTTGTCATGAAAAGCATTCTTTCTTTCCCTTCCTTTTTGGTTGCAGTTGAAAAAATCCTCCCACTGTTTCTTCCTGAAAGAAACACCCTCTAATTCCACATGGGAACTCCATCATGACTAGTTCTATTTTGTCCTACAAAAAATTCCTCTTGAAGGTTTTATGCTGTGAATATAAACCCAGTAATAACTCAAAGTGAAATTATTTTATGGTTTATTATGTTTATTTTCATTTTACATTGGTTTTCATTGCATTTCTCTTGAAATCCTTTCTCATAATAGTCTCCTAGGTAGTAACATGCAGTCCTGTGAGCTAAACCAAATCCTCTGTATTCTTTCATATCTAAACTCAGTCCTTGCAGCAACTGTGAGAAAACATAATCACAACTGAATTTTTGTTCTGCTGGTTCTAAGTCTCTATCCTCATAGCAGCAGATTGAACAGTAGACAGCATATAAGACACAGTGGGAGATACTAGCATTAGGCTTCCTCTGAGGACTACATAGTTGTCTCACACACCTTGAAGAAAATGTTAAAGAGCGTTGTGTTGTTAACAGAGTAAGCAAAGAAAAATAATACAAGCCCAGACCACCACGTATGAACAGGAGTGGGATGTGTGAGCTGGCAACTGAGAGCATTTCAGATTTTCAGTTAAGAGAGAAACACCTGGGAGGGAGGAGAGTGTATGTGGACAGAGAATCTAAACAATGGAGGAGAAACCATTCTCAATGGAAATGCCAGACACTACACTGAGCTTACAAAGCTCTTGACAAAAGGGATATGATGTTCATTGAACTGCTGTTTAAATTCAAGATTAGTGAAAGACATGTTTTTTAGGGGCATGGGATTTATGTTGCTTAATATTTGGTTTAAGAGTTAAAATGTAGTCACACAGGAACAAATCAGTTCAGGAGGGCACTTTAACCCATTTCCTTAGATGCTTCCTTTTTCAGAGTGGTTGAGATTAATTATAGTCTGGGGTTTACTACCTCTTCTTGGAAGTAAAAAAAACCTTTTTTAGGCTAGACAATGAATTACTAGATCACTAAGATTGCCTGAGATGCATCCCTGTCTAAGCAACTAACTGCAAGGAAACACCACAATCTAATGAACAAAAATTATCCGGTACTTGATGTGAAATCATTACATTGAACCACTTAGTGCAAGTGGATATTCACAATACATTCCAAATCTTTGTTTAAATTCTCTGCATACACAATGCATCAAATATTGATTGCAGAAATGGCCCCAGTGAGATACCTCTTAGCTTGCAGAGTTCAAACCAAACCAGAGCAGCCATCACAGATGGTCCTTATTTGATGTAGGGACAGATCATTCAGCCCGAATTTCTGAAAATCAGAGAAGCCCCCACATGAAGCTCTTTCCATCAGCTCAGCTGAGAAGGCCTACATTCCTACTCACAGATTAATAACAAGCCAACCAATGGGTAAAGAAAAGGGCATAATAACATCTCAAGCTGATACTGTCTTTGTTAAATAGCTGACAATGAACTGTTTGCAGTCTGAATTAGTCTGTTTTTGTGGAATTCCTCACAGAAGTGAGAAACTAAACATCCAGTCTGTAGTCACTAATATTACTAGTTCAGATGTTGCAAATTTTGGTGAAGTCTTGTTTTAACTTAACCCTTTTGTCTCTGAAAAGACTCAAATCAAGTAGTGGCCATAGATACTTAAGAAACTAATGTGCTTGGATACCTCTATGTCTGTTTATACTTCCAGCAAATACTTTCCAGTTACAAGAAAGGCCTCTTCTAAGCAAGGTCTCAATCAAGTTTGTAACTAAAAATAATACTCCTGAGGACAAAAGTCCCAAGAGTTTATAGTCTGAAGTTTAAACTTAACAGCTCTCAAAGTCAATAAGCAGAGGAAAGGATTTTTATACATACTGTTGCTATGCACCTTAGATCCTCTGAGATTAAATGCTAACAGACAACAGTTGCTTGTACTGAAGCCTTCCTGAAGCTGATAGCTATTGCTTAGGCTTTGTAGTTATACACTGAAGTCTGCATTAGAAGTGCGTACATCCTATGGGGTTTTAGAGAAATATCAGTTATTTCCACCTATGTTCCTGGACTATTTCACAGCAATTTCTTACCATAGTTAGAAATTGGTATGGGTAATCTATGTTAGAAAATGTAGGTTCTTTCTACATTTTCACCTCACCATGATTTTTTTTTTTTTCCCCTCTTAATTAGAGAAATTCAGCAAAATATTTGGTTGTCTGCTCATGCCAAAATTCACTGGTGTTCTGACCCTATTCTGAGAGATAAAGAAATTAGGGATTTCTCAAAAATTTTGTATTCATGCTTAATAGATTGTACATACCTGAAAGAGTGAGCTAGGCTACCAAGGAGCAGTACTGAAATTCCTGAGCATATCTTTAGATCCCAGTTATCAAATGAACAGGATATACAAGTGGCAAATTTTTGTAGACTTTAGAGAAGATCAAGTTGTATGGGGACTGACAAATGCTTCCATTTTATTACGATCTTTTATTTGCTATTATTAGTGAAAACATTTCTGTTTATGGGTAGAGAAATTCAAAGTCAAGTCACAAAAGTTGAGCTGACTGAAAACTTTTAAAATATATCTTTGATCAAGTAGTTCTTAGATCTTGTGTTAGCAAATAGTAAGCAAGTTTTTTCCTTTATCTTCATATTATTTCATTTAGAAAGGTCAGATGAAATTTGTGACATGTTTTAATTATGACAAACACCTGATTTTATGATATAATTTAAAGCATTTTTTCCTGTACAAAAATCATACAAATAACATTACTCATTTACAAACCAAACTGACAGCTTCTGAGGCTGAAAATCCCTGTTTCTGTAGAATTTAGGGAATGACAATTAGCTCATGGCTTCACATTTGCAGCTGATTGTTGTTATTTATTTTTTTTTTTTTTTGTAAATATGTACTGATATATCAATATATGTAAAACAAAGAGCAACAATCTTATGTTTGGCATTATTTTAATTTAAGTTAATGCATTAAATCTTTATTTTCATATGAAATGTACAATATATACAACTAAAGGGTTAAAAATGTCCAATGCCATAGTAACATAGAATCAAATCAACTGTATTACTTTAATATATACTAAACCAGGAAATACAAAAAGAATGTAAGAAGCAGTGGATCACTAACACTTGTAAATGCAATAATATATAAAAAAAAACTTACAAGGGTATAAGACACAAGGAAATCTGAGACATGAGGTACTTTAGTGTCCATCCTAAAATAAAAACAGATGAAGCAGGATGGGACTTGAGTGACATTTAATAATTGTATATTTAGGAAACCTGAAAAATCATAGAATCAAAGGATTGTTTGGATTGGAAGGGACACTTAAATAACATATAGTCCAACACCCCTGCTTACTCACAGGGATATCTTTCACTAGATCAGGTTGCTAAAAGCCCCATCCAACCCGATTTTTAATGCTTCCTATTAAACATTCACAGCATCTCTGAGAAACCTGTTCCAGTGTCTCACCATCCTCATCATGAAAAATTTATTCCTTATGATAAATAGTTTTGCAATATCTGACAGTGATTTTCTCTCTGACATAAAACCTGGAGAAAATCTAACAGAATATACTGTAATAACAGATTTATTAATTGCTATGTGCTCTCAGGTTGTCAGATATATTGCCACCAGAAAGTGAACCAGTGAATGGAGATCTGCCAGAGCACCAGTTTTGGAGGACAAGATTCTTCTGGCAGTAACATTGATAATACTCTGCCTGCAAGTTTCAAAGCTGCAGTCATTTGATAACATGGTCATAAAACTTTTTGAAATGTTATACATAGCTTTGAGTTTCGTCCTCACTAAATAATATATTCCTATGTGACCAGTTCCACTGATATTGACTGGTGCACCTGAAGGAGAGATTACTTATCCCACCATATTTTTGACGCATCTTTTTTTTACATATGTTTCATGATTCTTAGTTAGATTGGTGGAAACCATTTCCAACAGTGTCTTATCATTATTTGAATGTAGTCAGTACTGCTTAGCCTAACAGCAGAGCAAATCTTGGATCAGCAATACACTATTTTACACAATACTGATGCTGGTAGATGTAGTAGACTGAAGTTTTAAATGTACGAGAGTTCTGAATGCCTGTGTTAACCAACTGTTTAAACAGTATTTCAAGGAGATTTAATTAAGCAATGAGAAAGCAATAACTAGAAGAGGGATTTTTTTTTTCACTCTTTTAAAAATATTTAAAGTGTTGTTAGTGACTCAAAGCACCAAAATGAGCAATGCAACTTCATTTTTTTTTTTTTTTTTTTTCTAAGTGAAAACACTCATAAATGTCACACATAGTTGTGGGAACAAAAAGAGAAAAAAAAAAAAAATGTGACCAGAATTATGGTTTAATTCAACTGTGATGTAAACTATAGTGCATTTTTAGAAGTGTATTGCTGAAAAAAAAAAAATCTGATTTACTGTGAAGGTCAGGAAAAATGTTATGGCATTTCCAATGGAAAATGTTTGTGTGCAGGGAATTATTATTTTTTATTATTTTTTGAAGTACTCCATTTAAAGATCCAGACAAACAAAAAATCTATTTTTTCATTTAAGGTGAAGTTAAAGTGAAAATTATTGAAACACTGAAACAAGTTCACTCACCTGAAATATTCTTTTGGCTAATCTGTTTGCATTGTTTTTTGAAATTATGAAGCTTCAGCCCCATTCTGGGTAGGATCTATTTTAAAATCTCCACATTCTTCTTGGGTTGAAAAACAGTTTTGTTTTAATTTGTTTTCTCAGACCTTTACTAATTGGTCTTGCTATATGTATATGTATATATATTCTGGTGAGTTGGCATAAAGTATAACCTTTCCAAAATTGTATCAGGTACCAATTCACACAACCTCTTCTGTTAGTTGTTGAAGAATAGGCAGTCAAACTGCTTCATTTAACTATCATTTCCTATACATCCTCAATTTTATTTTTGGAATAGCTAAGAAGGAAAATTGATATAATCCTTAGCTTCCTGTCTGAATTGCTTTCTAAACTGACATTGTACTATTACAGAAAACTTTTATGGGGCTCTCTGTGGACTAACTCATGTACAGAACAAGCTTCACTGTTACTATGTGGTTACTAGAAAGCTCAACTCCTTCACTGTAAAAGTACATCACCCCCTTAAATTTCAGTAACTGAAGATAATGATCTCTATTGCATTATTTGTTCTGAGAAAGCAAACTCTACCAACATGTAAGGAAAGCAACTGAATAATCAGGGAAGACTGAAATGGGAGCACCATACACTCCTAGTGCTTCCTGCTGAGACTGCTAAAATGGCTAACATTTATAGAAGACAACTTTCTGAGGAAAAACTAGCTGCAAAGATGGGAAGTTCTGGCAAATTCTGACAAATAGAGAACTTTCATGCCTGAGATAAAGAGTGGTGGGAGCCTACTTGAAAGTGCTAGTAATTTAGCAGTGATTGACATGCAGAGAAAGATCAATCCCAATACAATGTTTATCTTTGATTTTGCTTGCTTCCAAACTAAAACTGTTTTGTTAGCCAAGTAAATGGGATAAATAATTTAGCTGTGAGTGAAAAATGTCAATTATAACTGCAAACTAATGAAATGTTACTATATATGTAAGATCCAGACTTATAAACACATAAATTAGGAAAAAAACAAACAAAAAACAACCAAGAGTTGCACAATGAACCAATGGCCTTTATGCAGTAATTACACTTGAGCATATATAACAAATGCAGGTAAATGGTAGCTAACAGAATAGATTTTTCACAGGTAAACATTTTGGCTATTATCATTTTCACAAATCATTTTTATTATCACTCCATCCTCCAACATTACTTGTCCTCACACTATTACCCCCACAGATCTTTCTCCCCTTAATTGCAACACAGTCCCTAAAAAAAGTGGATTTGCCAGTCAGCACACATGAGAGGGGACAGGATGAAAGAAAAGTAAATGGGAATGTGGAAAGGCAGGAGGAATACAAACTCTTGGAAAGGAATTTTTCCTTGTTGGTGGTGAATCAATAGTTAGGAGATTCTATCCCTTCTGCAGCAGGATTTCTATCGCTGCTAAGACAGATATTCATATTTCTGTCCTCTAACTGAAGGAGAAGACATACAAGCCCTGGTTTTGTTTTTAAAAAGTTTTTATTTTTTTTCCTTGATAAACACAGATTTTGGCAGAAATTACCAACCCTAAGAGTAAAATACATAAATCAATCAATAACAAACATAGCAATAAGTAGGTTAAAATAGTATAAATGGAATCTATAGTCAGCAGTGTTTCTCACATGAGGTTTTCAAGCATATGTTGAATATTTATCCATTGTTAGATGTATCAAAAATGGCACAAAAAAAATCACAAGTATTATATTAATATTATTGGGCTAGTGAAATGATATAACCCTACCAGATGATGATGAGAAAGTAATTTTCATTTTAACTAAGTGAAAGACTATGACAAATTGGAAGAACTGAAGATGAGAGTTTTTTAACAGGAATTTTCTAAAACTTACATGTGAGTGTTTTCAAACAGCTGGCTGGATGCTTTCATGGACTTAGCATAGATTATATCTGTGTTTACTATAGATCCCAATAAACAGTGCAAAATTAAAATACATTTTAAGGTTGATTAATAAAAGTAATTGTTTCTGCATACGGTTCTGTAAACACTGAATGTTGATTTTGAACAAGAACCTTAAAATGATAGAAATCAACGTGGCTCAAATTGAAAAATGTGTTGCTGATAGATTTCAAAGAGGAATGTTTCCATCTGTTGACTAAAGATTAGGAAATCAAGACAACATTTTGAAACATCCTATTTCCCAAGTGGAGTTCTAGTTATGTGTTCCTATTTTCTGCACTACTTTTCTTAGCTTGGAACCTGATGATTACCCTGTCATTTTTTTAATTTCCAAAGATTAGTGTCCTAGTCCCATGCATATTGCATCCCCATAGCACTGACATCTGTTCTTCTAAGCTGGTCCCAACTCCGGTTTCTCCAAACTGTCCAGTATACAAAACCTTTCTCAAACTCTGCGCCCTGTTGTTCAAGTCTGGAGCTCTAACTAGCCGTTGTATATAAGGTTTTTGATATTAATATTCAGTCTTCAAGTAACATAAATTAAGATTTTAACTAGATACATAGGATGCATTATTGAAAATATAGAAATAAATATTAGATATGTCAGTTGCATTTTTACACAAATTGCTTCAATAATGCAAATTTGAAACAGAAATATTGGCAAGACAACATGAATGGGATTGGTCAAAAATGTAAGATGAACTAGGTATTTCTAGAAACTATGTAGTTGATAAAGTAATTAATTAAATTTCCCTGTGTCACAAATTATGAAACAAGTATATGCATTTGCCTTATCTAGATTTTTATCTATCTATATAGATAAGAAAATAATAAATAAGCACTTTGCTCTGTACTCTTGTTGCCATGGACATGTGCACAGAAATTTAATCTACATACACCCCAAGATTATCATTAAGAAGACAGTCTCTAAAATATAGGTGAATTGTGTAACATGTATCCCACAGCATTCACCTGTTGGTGAGATCAATGACAAGTTTTGGTTGCTTTGCTTATATCCCACAGGTCGTATCATCACCCATGTATGAATTCATTACCTTTGCTATATTACATTAATCTTAATTTACTTACTGTATTGCACTGTTAAGTTTTTAATTAAGATACATTTTAATTTGTTGTTGTGAAGGCCTCATTTCTCTTGGGCATGTTACCGAAAGTCTCTTGATTCCTAGATCCTGCCTGGGAAACTGGCAATGTCACCTGCTTCTCCTTCCCTCACAAATGATAAGCCCTGGCCACAGCCCCTTATCTACCTGATCTGTGTTTCACCTTATGTTCCTTATCTTTTCCTGCTATAGCTGAGCGCCACCATCCTGAACAGAAAACTCACTTATCCCTGCAGAGATACAGAGATACAAAGGGGGAACAAAGGGGAAAATGGTTAGAAGGTGTGGCAACAATAATTCCTGCTGTAGTCCAGTTTGTCACTCTTGCTCAGGATGTGCAAGAGTAGTTATGGCAACCTTATACAGGCTCGTAGAGGATCATTGTTGGTGTCTGGGGTTCGTGAAAAGATTCCAACTAAAGGCAGTAAGGAACAGCTGACACTTTTCCTGGGCTTGTGATACGTCTCTTCCTAGCTCTTCTGTAGCCCAACATGATAACATTAGTACACATACCTATATATTTTCCCCATTGGTCAGAGAAAGTCTCAACATCTTGCTGTGATTCTCCACAAGCTTGCACTATTCAACATCTGGATTGGAAGACCTGCTGGAAAATACCATGACATATTTCTCTGGATTTCCTTTGTATGGAAATCAGAGAAGGGAAGTATGGCATGAGCCCAGTTCTTGTCTCAGGTCTTGGCACACTATCAGACCAAGGAGGTATGAAGTGCCTGGGTTCAAGAGTTTTAAACATCTTCACAGTCTTTTTGGTAATGACATAGCCTAAGCAATCTTTTCTGGAATAAAAGCTGTAGGATGAGAAATTGAAGTGATCATTAAGAAAGCATTAAAGCATTTCTGTTATGAGATACATATTGTTTTATTATTTCAAGTCAGCCATGTGTGTAAAAGCATGCCTTGCTGAGCTCAGTGTCAAGCTATAAATGAAGCTATTATTACTTCATATACAATCCAAAGACAAATGATAATCATGTCTTCCAAACATGTAATGTTATCTTTGTAGTAGATGAATATATTTATGATTTAGACAATATGCAGCATTTTACAATTGTACATTACTCTTTATTTAGGACAGTGTAATATAATCAGATTTAATCAGATTTAAGTTGATGAGTTCTTGTCATCTTTATAAATTAATGTTTTAAACGTTTGAGAATTCTGGAAAGAGAAAATGTAGAGAAACTTCAAAAAGAAAGAATGTGTAATTCAGTTTTTATTTATTTATTTATTTTTCTTATGGAAAGCAAAGACTTCTTTTCTATTGTCTTCTGGGTTTTCTAGTTTTAAAAGTATTAATTTTGTGATGTTGTTCCCCCCTTCATAATTAAGGAAAGACACTCACTGGTAACAAATTAATTTATAATCTTTTTAAATCTAGAATTTATACGATAAATTAGTTTCTGATCACATATTTGCGAAGAATAAAGGTAAAATAGTATGCTGTGGAAGAAATTTGTAGAAATCCAATGTGTGCTTAAACTACAGTGTAATAGAGGGGACCATAATTCTTTTTTTTTATTTATTTTTATTAATTTATTTATTTATTTTTGTAAATCTGTACTACTTAGTACAATGTATGTATTTGCACAAGTATTTGCTGCTTTTAGGGCATTATGACTTAGCATTTATTATAGAAAATGATTTAATTCTGTCTTTCACCAACCTTCTACCCTTCAACATACACATCCGTCTGTCTGATGTGTGAGGAGAATTACATTTGGCTTGGAAATAGAAAGAGGTATGTCTCCTTCAAACATCTCCTGTCCTGACCATCACATCTAGAGGATGTGGAAGGTCTCAGAAAAACATGCAGGTTATTGACTGCTGTGTGCTTGCAGCAGTTCTGTAAACCCAGCCCTTCACTCTTTGACTGGTAGGCATACTGTCTTTATTCCGGTCTTAACCAGACAGGAACAATTAAGGGAGGGCTCCTAAGCAGTACCCTTCAATACTGTTGGAAGCTAGTTCACAAATGAAATAAGTTAATAAAGTTGCAGTCTAATTAAGCCACATCTCTTACATCCTTAATATACTTTTTCATGTCTAGGTAATGCATTTCAAGGAACTGTGTAATTTTCAGTCATGTGCAAGGAAAAGTTTCCTGTTTGCTTGGTTGCAGTAGTGTCGCACAATTTACTAATCATTTGCCAATCATTAGGTAAGAACACTTTGAAAGGTGTTAGTTGAGTTACTGGAATAAGTCACAAAGTTATGTGCTTTACTCTCATGGTCAGTAACAGTCAGTTCCTTTTCAAGAAGCAGGCATTTTTTTTGTTTGTTTGTTTTGTTTTTGTTTTTGTTTTCTTCCTCTAATCCCTAAATACATTTTTATGTCTCTCCCTAAGGAGAAATAAAAGCATGTCATAATTTTTTAGTGCTATTTATTGCTCCCAGTTCTCAGGGATATTTTAAAACATAAAACACTGCTGATTGTCAGATTACAGATTTGTTCATATGTTACCATTGTAATGTGATACAGTGGCATTGAAGTACAGCAAGCAAATAGAAGGCTCTGAATAGGGTCCCTGATTTTTTTCCCATGTCATATGAACTTGCATATTTTTTTCTAAAGAAAGATCTTGCATATAGTAAATTTGCAGTCATATGGAATGGAAATTTGCAAAATCTGGATACATCAACATTAATATCATGAATTGATAAAACATTGTTTTGAAATAAAAGCAAACAAAAAATAAAGTAAATAATACTAAAGAAATAGTGCATAAAATTTTAGTTCATTTTTATATTCTTAGTTTCAAATAATGTGACTGGATTATTTTTACACTGATTGAGTCTGTTATCATGTAGCTAACCTTGGGTTTAGTCTTGTGCTCCCTGAGTCAGTGGGAACTTGGCTGTAGACTTCAGCAGGACAATTTTCATGTCAAGATCTGTAAAGCCCTCTTTCCCCTTGTAGAAGAAAATTCTGTGCCTTAGAAATCAATGGTTGTATTCCCACAGAGGACATGGGATTGCATGTTGGTTGTCAACCTAAAACATAATTTTTCTGAACTTTAATTTTAACTTTTCCACTTAGTAATTTTCCACCCCTGAACATAAAAGATATCTCTGGATTTGGATGTAGATGATTAATGTGGGAAATCCCCATAGAATCAAAATCTCATAATGTATTGATTTGGTCTGTATTCCCTCTGTAGGAAAAATGTCCCTGTAGGAAAGAGCAGGCAGTACATAGCTCTCAATGTGAAGCATAATTCACTAATAAATACAGCGAAACAGTCTCAGAATAAGCAGTTTTCAATATGGAGACAGATGGCCACATCACTTGGCAAACATTCATTTTTTTGTCCTGACATGTTTAAATAATGTTTATCAAGCAATAGACGTAGATAAAAATCAAGGTAGCCTTAAATTTATCTAAAACAGAATGTCAAGCTGCTGTAGAAATGTCCTATAAATAACAACAAACAGTTGTTGAACAAAAGTCAATAAGCTGCAAAGAGTATTTCTACTGGATTGTAGAAGTGCATATATATATATATATATTTCTTATTCTTGTAATGAAATGTTCTGTCCTGTTTCCCAGCCTGGGACTCAACATAATGTTTATATACCTGGCACAACATAAAAGGATTAGAGGCAAAACCAGATGGCCATGTTTTCCCTTGTCTTGTTTATTTAGGTGATGGATAGCTGAGTCCTAACTTTACCTGTCTATCTAACTGTAATCATTTATGTTCTTTGGTGAATTTTTGCTAACGTGCACAAACACATGAATTTAAATTGAAGTAAACAGACTTTTTCTCTTTCTTTCTTAGGCTTAGAAAGAATTGCAAGAGATTCAGCCTATGAGCAAGAAGGAAAAGTTCAGTTTGTAATTGATGCAGTGTATTCCATGGCCTATGCACTACACAACATGCACAAAGATCTCTGTCCAGGATATATTGGTCTATGCCCAAGGATGAGCACAATTGATGGTAAAGAACTACTTACTTATATCCGGGCAGTAAACTTTAATGGTAAGTTACATGTGACTTTTTTTTTTTCTTCTTTAAATGTTTCAGAAGTGACAAGATGTGTTTTCTTCTATATATAGGATACTTCAAGGCACAGTGGAAAGCACAGGATTATAAGCAGTTCTCATTTAGTCAGAACTGTGAGTTTTTCTACCTGCTTTGAAACCCCAAGTGTATTTTTCATCTTAACATTAAGTTGCTCCCACAAGAGGCAGATGTTAAAAATAAAAATCTGTCAATCAAAACATTTCAGTGAAAAGCTGCTATTATTGAAACACGTTGAGGACTCATGCAGTCCTATTGACAGATTAAAATCCTTAGACAGAGGTTGCTCTTGTGTTTGCAAGACAATGAATTGAAAAAACACCCTTTGGAAAATTGGCTTCTTCTGAAATTACTGTTAACAATTTCCTTACAGAAGTGAAGAGAGTGGAATTTCTTTCAGCTTGCATATTTAAATCTCAATTAAAAGACTTACTATCAGTTCCAGCTTCTTTTCCATTTCACTTTTTTTTTTTTTTTTTTTTTTTTGCTTTGTTTCGTTTTGTTTTGTTTTGTTTTTTTGCTCAGTGATTTAGACAGCTCTAGCACAACTGCAATATATATTTTTAAACAACACTACATAATCTGTGCAGCTGGGATCTGCCTGCTGGGGAAATGCAGTTACTGTTGCTTGTGCTGTCAACAGTACAGACTGTTAAAGAACACGCTTAATTTATGAATGTAGAACTGAAAAGGGTAGAGCGTGTTTGGTGGTGAAATAAAGTTGCTGAAAACTTATTTCATGAAACCCATAATTGTTTTAGGCTATATTTGCCATTATTTTACAAGGAAATGGAACAATGTGCTTTGCTATGTTTTCCTTTTTTTCCCCTACTTGGTGGTAATTCACATACTAGAAATGCCTTCTAACTATAGAGAGAAGCACTGTCTATCACAATTCACTCCAGTGACCTCAGCTGCCAGCCTTTTTGAAAAAAGCACAAGGTCATTTTGAATTTAGCTTCCAAGTGGAAGCATTTTTTGCTTTAGGTAATGTACCAGACCATTTGGTTGATACGAATATTGGCTGCAGTTCACAATTTTTTCTCTTCTAAACCTTTTTTCTTTCTAAGCAATTTTTGTGAAAAGGGAATCCCTGTCTCCAGGAATATAAAGACAGAAGGAGTTTAAAATGATTCTTTAGGGATATTAAAAAAAACCTGGAGCAAAGTATGTAGCTGGCAAATGGGAATGTTGCTATGATGACAAAGGTAGGTAGCATATTTTAAGGCTTGCAGTGATAATTATCTACATTTCCAGCTTACATTCTTTTGAGTCTGTGTTGTTAAAGCATAAAGAAAGTGATCTATTTTCATTTGGTTAGGTTGAAAGTTTAGCATAAAAAAAACTATATGCTTTACTTGAAGACTTTTTCTCCCTAAAGATTTTTGTATTTCATTGATACCTGTCATGTTTTCTCATGGCCGACTCTAACAATTGCAACAACATGGGGAGATGAAAGAGTGGGATAAACCATTCTGGACACTAATGAAAAAATATCTGTTTTTTGAACAAATGATTTACTAAAAGAGAGGAAAAGAGAAAGAAATAAAGGGAACATTTATTTGAGGTCAACTTTCTGTCTCATGAGATACAAAAAATCTTTGCTATATGACGTTAGTCAACCTTATGTACTGGTGTGCTAACTTCCTGTGCGTGTCATATGTCACAGTATTTCCCTGGGGTTACACACTGAGGTCATGCAATGGGAGACATCATCAGAAGACAGTCTTTAATCCCATGCCTTTTCCTATTAATCTCAAGTCTCCATTCCTCAGGAAAGCAATGTAGCTGTGTCTGACTTGGTTTACAGAGGTGAACAGATATACAGGTTGCTAGACTTTGTGTGGTGGGAGTTGACAGTAGTGCTGTGTGTCAGTTTTGACATGAGTCCTTGGTTCAAGACACTAATAATGTATTATTTAAAGGTGAAATGATACATGAAAGGAAAACCCGGGCTTTTACAGCCATTCAAGGTAACATTTTTTTTTTATCCTAACAGTAACAAGATCACAGCATTGCTGAGGTTGACAGGGACCCCTGGAGACTGCCTGCTCCAGCCCCATGCTCAGATCAGGTTCGGCTAGATCAAACTCCTCAGGACCATATCCAGTCCTGCTTTGAATATATCTAAGGATTGAAAATACTGCAAAATTTTCTCTGAGCAATCAGTTTCAATATTTGAGCATCTTCACAGTAAAAAAGTTTTTTTCTTATGCTTAAATGTTTTCTGTGTTTTAGAATTAAGCCACTGTGCCTCAAGATGATAATAATTCCTCTTAACAAAGGTAGTAATGAGTGGGTGTAACTGCTACATTTGAGTTTTGCTGCTACATTGAGTTCAGTAGGTTACAACTCACAAAGTTGACTTGTGTTGTGAAGGACATTGTACTGTCTTATTGGAGAGTCCTCAGTCTCCATAAGGGGAAAAAAAACATGCATGTTTCTCTTTATTGGAGTAATAATTTTGCTTTTGATTACAAATAATTTCTTTGAAATATGTTGATTTTTGTTTCCTGTGTTTATTTTTATTTACAAAACATAAAGAAGGTTTGTTGCCCTGAAGGATTCATCTGTGTAATATTCCGTGACACCTTCATGACTGAAGGGTGGTCATAACCACCAGCACACAGTGTACTGATGTAATTTATATGACATTTGCTTCTGCTTCGATATTCTTCTGCAGTTGTGTGTTAAATACGGAAAATCTCACAGTTCAGCATGATTTTGAAGGGGACAGAAGTTCTAAATTTATAATAGGAATTAATAAATTTATTTGTACATGAGATTTGAATTACTGCTGAGTTCAATCTTCTATTTTACTATTGCTTTTTTTTTTCTTAGTACAGCTATCAAAGCATGGTATTTAAAAACAATTGCTTTTCAGTTATAATGGACAGTTTAATCATTAATTTCACTTCTTTTGGAAAGAAACCTCTATGAATCCTCTAAAGTAATTCAGCAGCCTATTGCTTTGTACATAGAAATTAAAAGTTTTTCTTTATTTGTTAAAACAAAAGGAAAAAAAGGAAAATATAAAGACTCTTATTTCCAAGCCAGAGCATTTCCAAGACAAGACAGAACTCATTTAGTTCCCTAGGTTCTTGATGTTTCCTGCTGGTAGACCATAACTAGCCCTTTCCAGCTATTTGATTAAAGACTACTGAGAGATCTCAGAATTTTCATGCTCCTACTTGTCTTGGTTTTTCTCTGGCAAAAAGTAAATATGTTGTCACTTTATGGATTTTTTCTTTTTATAGAGATTCCACATTTGAAATATTTTCCTCACTTTTTTTTTCGTTTATCCAGAACAAATTAAATTTTTATGTGGAATTGATGTTTAATGTTTAAAATTATTGAAATCATTTTTTTTCTTGTCAATTAAGTTTATAAATAATGATGTACAATATGGCGTAATTGTGTAGTGACTCCGTAGATCTCCCTTCTCCAATACTCT
Organism: Nettapus auritus; assembly: GCA_011076525.1. Classification (NCBI taxonomy): domain Eukaryota; kingdom Metazoa; phylum Chordata; class Aves; order Anseriformes; family Anatidae; genus Nettapus; species Nettapus auritus. The sequence continues at coordinate 21,843,572 of CM021765.1, forward strand.
CATTGTTTGTCTTCATTAGTCTGCCTAGAAAATAATCAGATGCTTTCTAAGAGTTTTTACTCAAGTACATGCTGAGTGTTTTATGATAAATGGTCACCATTTAACAGAAAAAGGACTTGAACGTGCATTCACAGTGGAGGTGTTTCAAAGTGTGTATTTGCATTTTTATTTTATTTTATTTTATTTTTATTGACAAGATTTTTCTCTGTAGTTTCTTCTAAAGGGAAAAAAAAAAAAAAACAAGAAGAAAGAACGACAAAGCGATTATCATGGTATTTCTTGGGCATAAATAAAACACAGAATCATAAGATTGATCTATGTCTCTCTCCACAGTTCTCCTACTTCAGAAGTAAAGATCAGAATTTGTGTTTGAATTCCAAAGACAAGGGTCAATGCTCATATTGTACATACAGCATTTCACAGAATGACACAGAATCACAGAACAGCTGAGGTTGGAAGGGACCTCTGGACATCATCCAGTAAAAAGCCCTGCCAAGCAGGGTCACCTAGCACACATTGCACAGGATCATGTCCAGGCAGTTTTTGAGAATAAGACTCCACAGCCTTTTTAGGCAATCTATTTCAGTGCTCTGCCACCCTCACAGTAAAGAAGTTTCAAATAGATGAACACTCATTCATTCAATATGGAGATGATTTGTAGCTAGTGTGTGGTGTAAAGTAGCTGTTATTTTGCCTACCTGTATGTATACATTTGTATTTACATTAACACACTGCAACAATTCCAGAGATAAATACCTAGCAAATGTCATACACTATAACACAATGTATTTACAGCCATTACAATATGAACCTTTCACTTAATCTTAAAAGTAAGGGCAGAACAAGACCTGTAGTCTCATACATGCAAACATACATTTCCTTCCCCAGGACTCACTGTCTCTGTCTCCTTCCTTCTCTCCCTCTCCTCTCCTCACCTCGCCTCGCCTCGCCTCGCCTCTCCTTCTCCTCTCCTTCTCCTCTTGTCCTTTTTATTTTTTTTTTTTTTTTTTTTTTTTTTTCCCCACAGAAAGCAATATCTATAGCGGACATTAAACAAACAAATAAACAAACAAACACACAAAAAAACAAGCATCATATTTCTCATGGACAATTTTGAACCTTTCAGGCAATCATTATTTTGGAAACAGCTGTTTACAAAATTCATCTTCTGCTATTTTATGAGTTTGCTAAGACATTAATCTACTCAAAACTCTTTATTAATATTAATCTCAGACAGTTTTACATGTTTTATTCAAGAAATCTGACACCTCTCTATTATTTCACTGAATACAAAATTTGCATTCCCAGATAATTATTTATCATTAAGATAAAAGCTTTAAAATGGGTCCCCTTTGAGGTTGACATGTTTTGACATTTTTTATGGCATTAAGCACAATAGAACTAAATGTCCCACTTAAAATGAACTGGAGCTATGCTCATAATTAAGTTTTTCTTTTTTTTTCTCCCCCCTCCCCCCCCTTTTTTTTTTTAATTCAATGCCCAAGTCTACAACTACCAATAGAGAAAAGAAACCTTTTAAAATATTTTAAGTTGGGCTCATTTGAAAGTTAGGAGTACTTATTGTCAGTTCATCATTTAGGGATTTGTACTGTCAGAAACACTCAAATTATATGATGCCATTGGTACCTTATTCTAACAGGGTTAAAAGCTTTCCCAATGTCTAGATTCCTGTGCCTCTATGTTAAATTAAGAAAAGAGTACTTACCTCTATTAATTTATTATTGAGACTGATTAGGGTCTCAAATGAGATGATTTCAAATAAGTTCTGTTTTGTCATGCTGATTATTTTAATGGAATTAATCCAGATGAGTATACATGAAACTAAAATTGCACAGTGGTCTGAATCACTCTTAATGGGTTTAAGTATTGTATGATTACAATGTAAGCATGCATAGCTGGCAATGCTTGGAGCTGCTGTGATTCTCAGCCACCTTACAAATCCATGTGATTAAAATCAGAGATTATGAAAATACTGTATGTGAAATTAGAAGGTAGAACCTAAAAGTAAAGGCAATTTATTGCCATACTCTTGCTATGTACAGATCTTATAAACTGATTAATTGAGCAAATTATTTTCTTCACATAGAGAATTTATGACATGGAATGTGATTGAGGTCAATTCTCTGTTTTGGGGAACAAGGAATTTTAATAATTAATATGTATAAGAAGGTGATAAAGGATTTACCCTTATTACCCAATGAAAATTGAATTGCATCTCCAGTTCAGTGCAGGATATTCAGATATATTAGAGTACAGTTAACTCAAGCTATTGTGAGGTGCTGTAAAAACTCTTGCAATTCCAAGTGAAAAGGTCTCTGAGTGCAAAGAAACTGAATCCATAATGTGTATTATTTTTATATTTTAGCCAGTGTAAGAAACATCACAGCTGCAGTCCTGCATAGCTATTAAGCCCTTCAGATATCCTTATTACCTTTATTACCAGGAAGAAGGCCTGCTGCATGATTTGAGGAAAATATTACTGTGACAAGCTTCATAACTTAAGTGTTTAAATTGAAAACATCCTCTTAAATCTATCAAATCAAGTAAGAATATCTATACAAGTTATTAATTTTTCCATGTATTGATTTATGGTCCATTTGGTAAGACAATTCTTCAAGCCAGCATGACATTTATGAAGATAAATTAATCATTTTTTTTTCAGTTACTCTTTGACAGTATCATTGGAAACTATTTCATTTTCCTAAAACACCTTTTACTTCTGACACGAAATAGACACATTAGACAGAATTTAATGAAAAAAAAAAAAAAAGGCAACCATGTTTTCATGAAGGGTATTTGGTAGGGCTATTAAGCCCTATTTATGCTTCATTCTTCATTCATGTAAAAAGTGATCTAACTGGCAATAGCTGATAAGTGTCTACATCAGAAAATAGAACCACACTTAAGAGAAGGTGTTGGTGAAATGGTCTTGATGAATCTTAGATTGCCCAGAGAAGCTGTGGATGCCCCATCGCTGGAGGTGTTCAAGACCAAGTTGGATGAGGTCCTGGGTAACCAAATCTAGTGGATGGCATCCCGCACATGGCAGGGGGTTTTGGAACAATATGATCTTTAAGGTCCCTTCCAACCCAAGACATTCTATGATTATATGATTCTCATACAAAGAAGAAAATGCCAGTTTCTGTACTGAAGGGAAAGACAGATCAGGTAGACAATACCGTAAGACAGTGTGGAGATAATAAATCTATAATTAACAGAAATTGCCTACATCATCATCAGCAGTGTTTTGTTGTCCTGCTCTAGGGAGGTGTATTATTCACCAGTAATCAACTGAGTTCAGGTCTATAGTCAAAGCAGTATTGAATTCAAAAGCAAGTTAGATGTGTTAGACCTTGTTATGAGATGTGATCTTAAGCAAAACCAGGGAGAATCTAAGTAAAGTAAACGTGACATTTAAGAGAAAAATGATGAGGTTCAGTTCATTCCTCATGGGCAAATACTTTTGGCTCAGTCTCAGTCGCTGGTGAAATCCAAAGTGTCTAGTTCTCTATACAGCTGAAGGGAAAGGCTGCTACTTCTAAAGGCTACCAAAGAGTGGTCCTGTCCATCAACATGTAGGCACCATAGCAACTCATCTACTTCTGTGTATTTTACTGCAAGAAGCTGTGAGTCAGAGAGATTTTCTCAAAGGCTGGTTAAAGCATTTCTAATAGCATGAAATATCAAATATGCAGGAGATAGTTTGTCTTAGAAACTTCTCTAATTTACTTCAGCAGAGGAAGCATTTACTGCTATTCCTGAGGATTAAGGTATCCAATCATTTTGGCCACACAGCAGGCTGTGTTTTATGCTGAACAGATTGGACCCAAAATGTTGCTCCCCATAGTCTTAGCCAAATCTCTTCCCTCTAAGCCTGAAATAAAATTGATTTGATGTACAAATTCCTGTAGCATTCTATTTTAAATAGAGAGACTGTTTCTCTCAATTCTCCTGTTACCTCTATCATAAAAATTGAACATTTGATAATTAAGAGTAAAATAATTTGCAGTAAATAATTTACTTGCAATTCTGTGGATTCTGTGCATAGCACAAAATCAAAGTGATGATACATTAGTGAGGTTTCCATGTTATTATTATTTTTTTTTTCAATTTGTGCCAATTTCATTAGGTTATTAACTTTTATGATTACATTAGCATTTAATCAAAAATTAGTTTGCAAAATACAGAATATTCATTATTATGGAATAATAGAAGCCTAAACACTTTTAAGCCATGTTACAGGAGTATACACAGCTGGATGGATTTGAAAATGGTCCTCTCTATTACTCACAGCTCTATTAACAAATTAGCAGCTTGACTGGTACTTGTATATAGTTTCATTTGCTGGTAGTTGAGCCATTTATGTAAAGGTAAGATTACAGACAGAGACTCAGCTACATTTCAGAATATTAAAATTTGGATATGTTTTTAACTACTCTATCGAACTTTATAGACCAATGATAGCTTCCTTCTTTGAGCCACCAGTTACAATAAGTGAGGGTAATATCCAGTGTGATTAACTTTGATGTTGACTTGCCTAAATTTTAAGTGTTCTACATGGTGTAAAAGCATACATTACAACCCTTCTATGTTAAGTACATGGGAAGAGGTTTATTTCTCTGGAGATTTATGGAAGTGAGTTAGAAACTTTTAATATAGTAGTGCTAACTATTTGAGATGAACATGGTGGAAGAGCAGGAGCTTGGTCCTCCCCACAAACTTTTCCTGTTCGTCTGGGATTAGGATACTCACTAAAGAAACAAAGGATCTGACTTTTAAGCCTTTAATCCAATGAGGACTAAAGCTGTGTCCCAGAAGCATGCTTTAAATAAGTAGAAGGCGTGGTTGGGAGGATATTCTTCAGTCTGTTGTGTTTTGGTTACTATGGGTTCCAGGTGACTTCCTAGATATCCTAGCCAAGTGGACTCTCAAAATACCTTCTAAGTGTCACCCCTCTCCCCATTTTCAGAAAAAAAGATGAAAGAAAAGTAGAAGAAAAAGCAGAAGATATTCCTTATGCCAAAATTCAAAAACACATACAGAAGATTGAAATAGTTCCAACAGAAAGTAAAATGACTAAGAGAGATGTCATTTTGCTTGAGCTCAGTCAACCCAGACTGGAAAGAATTTTGAAGCATGTTGCAGATGCAATTTAGACATATTCTGAAAAGCCTCTGCTGATATTTCTTAAAATGGCACGACTTTGGACATGTTTTATTCCTAATAAAAAAGGGGAATAACTGTAACTATTTATAAAAAATAATCAAAAAAACAACGACAAACTACCAACACCACTAAAAAAAAACAAAAACTCCATAGAATGGAGAAGTACACTCTGGGATGCAATCTGAAATGGGGGAAATGTGTGTTAGGGGGAAATTTTGTTTTGAATCCTGTAGAGAAATGAGCCTGCACTACTCCAAGAAATAGATTATTGGTTAAAATTGATAGATTGCGGCAAGAATACACATTAAAAAGTGACTACTAGTTTACTTAAAAGTCATAGTCTCTGTTGTGTTTTTATTGCAGTTACAGCAGAGTCAAAGCATCTATAAATATGACTCCATATTTCTACCCAGACAGCACTGAAGCAAGAAATCCTAGTGCAGTACAGGATTAATTTTGTACATTTATTGGAAGATTTTTATCATGCAATGTATGCAAAGAAAGAAACAACCCATCACCAACATCTGAATAATTTTGGGGTTTTAGTCAGATTAAAATTTTCTGTTTTATAGAAGATAAATTACAATTCACAAAAGAAAGCATCTGCTTTATCTCCAAAGGGTTATAAAAATAAAAGGTTCTCCAAATAGAACCTATGGTGATTTTCAAACATTATTTATTTCTTTCCAGTAAGGAAAAAAAGTAACCCAACAACCTAGTTCAGAGAAAGAAAATATCAATATGCTATCGTAGTCTTAATGTAAAAATAAAATTTAAGTTTGAAACAAAAAATATTTTTCATTTAATAATGATGGCTGGTTGTTACATCACTCACTTTTATTTTGTTTCAATGAGCAATAAAAAATTAGATTTCATGCTATCATGAAATGAACATCTTTCATGTTTTTTATAACATATTTGAAATATTTGAAACGAAGCTTGATTAGATAGAACCCTAATTAAAAGAATTTTCACAGAAATGAAAGTGTATAGATAAGTAAGCAACCGGTTTTCTATGTCTCCATTCCTAGAGTACTTTTTTACATTTGCAGTTCTATGAGGAGGAGGTCTATGCTATTTACATATCTCCTTGTAATTCTTCTGTATGTTTTAAGACAAATAAGGATTTAAAATTGCTAAGGACATTTATAATTAGGATTTACCAGTATAGCCAGCAAAAGTAGAAACTCTGATCTGTTAGTGTGTTTAATTTAGGGAAAAAATATCTTAAGCTATGATTGTGATATTTTTGAATCTTTATTCAGTGAACTTGTCCTAAATGTACAATAAGATGCAAATACCATATCACATAGCAGTTAGTACTGGTTATTACTGTGCAGATGTTGCTAGTGCCTGAATTACAAATCATTGAATCAACCTGAATGCACTAAGATTATGGGGATCTAACTACTTTGTTAAATTAGCTCACCCTTGTTTTTTTCACCTTCTGAAATGGATTGTCCCTCAGAAATATTTTTTGAAAATAGGTGACAAGTGTCACCTGCTAATTATTTAGTTGAAAAAGGAAAATCCATCAGCTAACCAAGGAAATGCAGAAATATACAGAGGAAAGGAAGCTGTTATATAACATCCATGCGCTATGTCTTGCTGCCTGCTTAGAATTTCTGTTCTTTCAAAGTTTGCCATATATATACTTCTCAAATTATTTAAATGACTAGAAATCCTCAGTTCTGTATGTTGTATCTTAAGGAATAGATGCATGGAGACTTCAATAGTAGATTGCTTTCCTTTTACTGTAAGGCTAAGCAAAGATATAATCACAGAGAACACATCATTGCTCACTGAGCTCCAGCTGGATCAGCATTTGAGTTTCTTGTTTGGCCCTGCAGCCACTCTAGGACTACCTTGGCTTTGCTCCAGTGTAGCTTGATCCTGAGCTGAGAGACAGAAATGTATTGGCACTGTTCCTGTGACACACATAATCACATTTTGTAAATATACCCCCAGGTAGCATCAAGTCACATCTCATAATAAGGTCATTTATGGGAGTCATGTCCCACTTTTGGAGGTAATTATTATGCATTTTAAAGGAAAGTGAAAGGGATGTAGGGAACCTCAACTCATCATCTGCGTGGGGAATATGCAACATCAGGGCAGCTGGACTACTCAGCACATGCTAGGCTCTGCAAACTTGAAAGACTTGTTTAGTCTCTGCTGTGGTTCTTCCAAGTTCCTACCCAGAGATCTGAAGAGAAAGCCTTAGGATACTAGAGTCCACTGCTTATCATGTTGAAGAAAAACAACTAAAGGTGGTTGTAAATAACCCTTATATTGACATACAGCCACTGTGGGAAGGTTTCTACTAAGCTATCCACCATTTAAAGGCTCTAGCTCTTGATAGTTACAAATTGTTGTATTGATCCTCCTTTATGCATGGACTATCTGCAGCTCAAACACAAATAATTTTTTTCTCTGTTTTGCACTTTCACTGTTTCTTACCAGCAAGGGATACTGCTCATGCACAAAGTGTTTAGGTAGGATTTCTTGCTTACCTAGGCATAAAACACGTCATTTTGTTCTTATCATAGTAAGTTGTCCTGAGCCTTGTGCAGTGAATCAGAAATTTCTGAGAAAAATGTAAAACAAAGGGAAAGTACCATTTCAGCAGATACCTGCAAACCCAAGAAAGGTGTTGATTTTTACTTCCGGTTATGGCTGAATGTTCAGGCCATTCCTTATTTCAGCTGATTTGCCCTAGGATCAGTTTGACCTTTTTAAGTTTCCTCAGTGTTTCTGTCTTGTTTGCCTGATTACATGGTGATTCTGGGTTACTTTGAGTGAAAACCTCAGGGAAATTGGTCCCATGAATGGAATCTCCTAGCTTCCAATGTCGCTAGCCTTCAGGGCAAGCCTGTCTGAAATCTGAGCAGGGCTTCTTTGTGCCAAGGTACTGCCATGTCAGCAGAGTTGCCTCCCTCAGCAGCCATGATGTCCATGGATTTGTAAGTGCACTTCTCTTGAGTTCTGTCCAGAGAGTACAACTTGGATTAAAGTCAAAAAAGAGGAGAGAGCTATGTGCACACTGAGCTATGAGCTTCTGAAAATGGGAATATAAATGATTCAGAAACTCAGAGGTACAAATCAGTGTTCTTTGGACAGTTCTTACAGTTCTGACAGTTTTCAGATTGTGAAGTCCTTGGACTTTGTTGTATATATAGATATATCGGGATTAAATGGGAGGTGTTCAAGAAAAGGAAAAATTCTTATGGCGTTCAGTTTTTTCAGATATTACTTATAGTTCTTTTAATTGAAGCTTTTAGAAGAAAAATGAATACAGATCTGCAGTTATAAAGTTTCACATTTATTTTTTTTGATTTAATATAGGCGTATCTTACTCCTCATATGTTGTAAAGATGATTATGAATATTCATTTTTTTCCCTTGTTACATCTACAATTGCTTCTTTGTCCTCCTTTAGAGGTTTCTTTGCCAAAATCAATAACATCCAGATCAATGGAAAAATATTTTTTAAAATGAAAATCTTTCATCCTTATGGTCTTCACTTGCTAATGATTTGTAATGGATTATTTAATAGAAATGAGCACAGACCTTGATAAAGATTGCCATACAGATATGTTACAAGAGGGGATCTAAGAAGGGAAATGCAGAAGGATAATGAAGCCTGATAATAATAGGAAACTGTGGAGGAAGCACTGAAAGTGAGAACGAATGAACGTGACTCCCATGGAACAGGGTCACAAGCCTGTGTCTGAGTCATATGATTTGTTGCCAGGAAATGGAAAATTATTATTTAGGTTAAGTACAGAAAACCGGAAGAACTTATAACTTTAGCAGATTGACATGCTGCAGATATTGAACAGTAGATGGATTAGAGAGAATAGCTATTTATAATGGTAATACTTTTTTTCTTTTTTCTTTTTCTTTTTTCTTTTTTTTTCCCACTATGAGAAACAATAGCAAACAATGCAGACACATAGTGATGTAGGTGATAAAAGATGCAGTTTTTCTTAGCATTGTGAAAAGATAGTAGCAAAACTGCTATGATCTGTTTGGTTCACCTTATTTTGTGTGTGTCTTACAACTAGATAAAATGGAAGAGAAAACAAACATAAAAATGGAGTGACACAGGCACACAAATTTTAGCTATTAATAGTATAGGAATGGAATTCAAATCATTTCACATTAGGTATCTACAGTACAGATATCTGCATGAACTGGTTGATTGCTTTTGTAGTGACTGGAGAGGAAGTCACTTGGAGGGATGTGGTTCACCTAATCCTTTGCATGTTTAAAATAAGCCAGATGAATTGTATTGTAGAGGTGCCTCTGCTGACAGCAGGGGAAGTCTGGAAAATTATGTCAGCTTTAGATATCTGTGCTGCAGGCTTCTAAAGACATGTGAACAGACTCCAATACTCCTCTGTTTTTCAGGGGAAAAATGAGCTTGAGAAGGGAAGCAAGGAATAAAGTGATGAGCAGTCATTATATCACCTGAAAGTTGTTTATTAAATTAAAGAACAAATGGCAGAAATGCAGAGTTGGTGCAAAAATATGTGATAAATCTACTTTTCAGAGAATTGTTAATCTAATTAACAAGAAGCATACATTATTTAGTAATAAAATCAGACAAATATTTTGTGTCTGCTTTAAAATCAGTGAAAGAGAAAGTAATGCATATGGGGTTCTTCCTCACATACACAGAGATTGTATAGACTTCCTTGTCTTGCACTGTGCTGATTTTAATTGTGACACATCCAAATCATAAGATCTCCTTACAGATAAAACTATTAACACTGAAAAAATCATGGTTAAGATGCACCTTAAGCAAGATTTTAAATTACACTGCTATGAAAAAAAAAAAAAAAAAAAAAAAAAAGTTGTAGGTTATAAAGCTGATAATAGGAAAAGAGGAGGAGGAAATACAGTTATGGAAGAATCTCTGGAAAAGTAAAATTGGTCTTAAAGAGTGTACTGAAGCCAATAGAAAAACAAACAAACAAGCAAAAACTGTTGGATAGCAACATGTAAATGCCAAATACAACATATTGTATGTCCGTACAACAGTTACAGACAGTGAGTTATATAATTCATTGGAATTGGAAATAAGTTATATAATTCATTGTTCTGTAGCATTCACCCAATCCATCATAAGGCATCTGTGAGTCCAGTGCAAATGACCAAGCATTTCCTAGGAAGAATGCAATGTATTCTAAGAAATGTAAGTAAAACCATTTGAAATATGACAAAGAAAAAAATAAGAATGAAAATGTAGGCAGAAATCAGGAAATTATGTTCAGAAGAGAAGAATTTGAAAGTTTAATAAGGGTTTGTCTTTCATGCCTTAGTATGATGGCCTATTTAGGGATCTGAGAAGCTCTACATCAAAACCTTGCAAGACATACTGCTTGGAGACTATAGTAAGGAAAGTCTACAAAATAAGATTGGGAAAAAGTTTGGATAATACAGAGAAATCCAGTGTAATTTTATTAGGGATAAAAATCTGATATAAAAATAATTTTATATTATGAAGATCAAATTATGAAGTTAGATAGTGCACACTTAATGTGCCTGAAGAGGCTAAAGACAAAGACAGGAAACTGTATGAGACTGATCTGAACTTTGTTTTTTCTCTGGTATCTGGAAACACAGGTACTCCATACTCTTAACAAAGTTCCTGTTATTAGCCCATAAATGCATCAGATTATACATGTAATTTTACTTTTATTGCCTCAGTCCCCCAAATTTCCAAAGTTCTGCCATGTGATATTTGATATTGTACCCTGTCTTCACAATATCAATATATTTATTAGCATATTCTTAATTTGCAGGCATAGTCACTGATGACAACACTACCTAAAATTTTCCAAGACAGCCCATGAAGTACTGTAAAGGGAACTCACCGGTACACAGACATTTTCAACGCAACCTGATTGATCTCATTTTTAATCAGTTCCTTGTCCACTTGTCTAACTTTTGATCCACATCTTCTCAATTTTAAGCAGTCATTTCCCATGGAATAAAAGTCTGAAATCCAGAGAGATTACATCTGTCATGCTTTCCCTGTAAAGTAAATAACTTATCTGTCAAAGAAAGATAGCAGGATCATTGGCATGACACACTTCCGAAAAAATTATGTAACGTCTATTCGCTCTTTTGTCTGTATCATCTACACAGATTTCTATGGGTAGAATAACTATTGATCCTGAAATTGCAGCATGGAAGAATGTATCAATAAAGTATAAAGAGATGAATTAAGAATCTGTTTGAAGAAATAAGAAATTTACTTGTATAATTGTAGCTAAATAATTCTAGCACAAAACACGTTCTAGCTTTTGTGTATCTAAAATTGAGCCTTGAGACTATCACAGAATTATTTTGAGAATCCAAACAAGATGTCAGAAAACCTGATTTTTTTTTTTTTTTTTTTTTTTTCCAGAGGACAGAAGGCAATAAACAAGGTTTTCTGAAGCACTAATTTCAGGGCTGACTCTGCCTGTTGGCAAACTGGATTTAACTAGTGGTATCTGGAGACATGTTAATGAATTTCAAATTAACACAAGTGCTAAACCTAATGCCGTAATTAAGAAAGAACTGCCAATCACTGCCTCTTTTGCACTGGCACAATTTATTCTGTAGATTTCTGTTTCAGTAATATCATCTAGTGAGGACTGCAATTAATTACTAAATGGATCCTGAATGAGAAAAAAGACTGTTACAGAAGAATCTTACAGCCCATTCCTTTGTGTATATCCCAAATTCATATCATTTTATTTGCAGTAGTCTATACTGACTTGTCCATCGTCATTCGTGAAAGTAGATCTTCTAAAATGTAGCACTTCTCCCAAGAAGTCTTTTATAAATATATTAGGTTATATATAGGTTTAAATTGCTCGTATTGTATTAATTTCTGTCAATATTCTGTTCAGAATTATTTATAACACACAAGATCTCTGGTATTTTAACAAAGCTTGTCACTCCATGTGATACATTTTTTTCATCATTTCATTGACGTGTGTTGTGTTGTCTTTTTCTGTAGCATCAGCTGAAATGGCCAGTAAGATTGTCAGCTACATTCCACTGTGGTAATATCTAGCTTTTTTATGCTTAAAAAAAATAGAATAAAATTACCTATTTGTTTCTAATTACAGCTATCTTTTTTTTACAGATGGAGAGATTTGTTCCTATTCACACATACATTCAGCTATCTAGTTTATTATTCAAAATTTACTTGCTTCTAAAGAGAAAGCATTATACATTGCTATGTCAGAATAAGCTTAAGAATCATGCACATCATAACAGTACCTTGACTACAGGTCTAATTTCTTAAATGCCTGATCCATTGTTAGCTTTTCTAACATAGCTATTGAAGGCTGAGCGCTTGAAGCATTTCCCGTGGGCTGACAACAATTAATGGTGTGGGTGTTTCATGGGTCACCTCCCTTTCTCATTCAGGATTGTGTAGACTGGACTGCATAGCATCGCATAGACAATGCATGCATAGAATTATAATACCTCTTTGCATTTAGAGATGAGGCTCATGAAACATATTTGGACAATTTTTTAGATATTCCTCATTTGATACTTAACAGTAGGAAATGGGGCAGCAAAGATGGCTCTCTATGGCTATTTTACACCTGTCCTGGCTTGGTGATGTACTCAAATGGCTGCAAATACTTGTGTATTTGCATTGATTATTTGCAGTTTTCTAAAAATCTAAGTCCACTAGAGCATAGAAACAGAGCTACTGCTCACAAAATCACAAAACAGTTGAATGATGAACAAACTGGCCTCTGGAAATATCTAGTCTAGCCACAGCAGGCTGCTCAAGTCTGCATCCTGACCACCACCTCATTGGCCAACCTATTCCACTGTTTGCTTGTACTATAAAGACTGTTTTTATTTATTTATTTTTATTGTTCTTTGTTTATTTCTTAAAATTTTCTGAGTATCAGTATGTTTCTGTAGACTCTTCCCCATCACTAGGCATCACTGAGTAGAGTTTGGCTCTATCTTCTTTATTTCCCCACAATATATTTAGACACAGCGAAGAGATCCCACTACTCAACCTTCTCTTTTCTAAAATGAAGTCCCAGCTTTCTCAACCTATCCTCCTAGGAGAGATGCTCCATTCTTTTAATCATCTTCATGGCCCTTCACTGGATTCTCACCAGTATTCCTTGTACAGGGGAGCCCAGAACTGGTCACAGCACTCTAGCTGTGTCCACCAGTGCTCAGGAAAGGGGAAGGATCACTGCCTTGACTTTGTGGTCAGGCTCAGCCCTTTGCCTGCTCTGAGGACACTGAGCCTGTCCCATAGTTGCAGATCTGCAGGCAGGGAAGGAGCTTTGCTTACTCTTAGTCTTCACCATACTGGGAGTCTCCATTCCAAAATTCAGTAAGCACAGACTCTGCCTGCCTCTCCTTTGGCACAGCTCCTCTGCTTGATGACACAGATGGTTGCCAGCACACTTCTACTGCAGGCAGGGAGCCCATCTCCACCACTCACAGCCTCAGCAAGAAGCCTGAAGAAAGGAATCCTCCCTCAGGAGCTAGGTCTGAGCCAGTACCTGATGGACCCAGGTAGTTGCTCAGGTGCCTGCTGTGGGTGCACTCTGTACCACACCACCACCAGCACTGTTGAGCACACCAAAAGCTTCCCTCAGCAGCAGTTTCTGGCCTTCTTTTTATTCACCTTCTGCAGAAAGTGGTGTTCTAGGAGCTGAATTCTGGCCCGGCCATTATATCCAACCCTCCCAGCACCCTCTGAACTTGTGTTTGACCCTCACTGCTCAGTCATCTCAAAGCTGAAAGCACCATTTGATCAGGAATAGTTTTGTTTGAAATTGCCAGAGGCTGCTAGCAGTTACAGACACCATAGCTGCCTTCCCCTGGAGCAGCAGGGATCCTGCTGTTCCTCCAGGAGTTCCCAGCAACCTCAGAAGAACCTCACAGAAGACCTAAAAGCAAAGCCCAAATGACATTCAGAAAGCTGCTGTGCTGGCTGCCTCTGTTAGCTGTGTTCTGCCCTGATATTTTTGTTATTTTGATATGTTTTCACTCCAAGAATAGATGAAAGATAAGAAATCTACATTCCTATCTGTTTCTGGTTTAAGATTCTTCTGTGTTGCTTCAATATTTATCAGAATTTTGCATGCATATGAAGGCGATCTGGTAGTTATTACATTAAGTAATTGCAGGGCGTTGGTAAATGTGCTTTTTATTTACGTGGAACCGAACTAGTTTATTTATTTATTTATTTATTTGTGAGTGTGTATGTGTGTGTGTGTGATCAGTAGTACCTTAACTGACAATGCTAGAGGTTTTATTCTACAGGAACAATCAGGTCATATACATCAACATATTCATTTTTATCAGTGGTATGTTGCTGATTAAATGTTGAGACCAATGTCATTAAAAAGCATTGCTGTTGTGCAGTTCTGGAGTGTTACAGCATTATCACCCCATGGTCATTTATTTTACTCTGTAAATCTTTTAGGGGTCTTAGAGGAAAACGAGTAGCAAGCTTTTCTTTTGGAACATCAAATTATATTTAATCAGATTTAAAAATTAAGGTGAAAAGCTTCTTGTTTAGCCAAACACTTAAGAATTTCCTTAAGGCTGAAAATTGCAGATCTAAAGCAAGTCATCTACTGACTTGCTGAATTTAGTGACACTTCCCACATAAAGTTATGCATGTGCCTAATTACTTTGTTAGCTTTCACCTTAATGTAATTGTAATTAGCACTCAGCTAGCAAATATGTAATAAGGATGCATTTTAAGCATATTAACAACTACTAATTTGAACAAATAGAAAGAATTGTGATATGAAACTTCCTGGAAGTGAAGATCTGAATATCTTTTTCTACAAAATTTAAGTAACAAAAGATGTATATATACATAATACAGATGAGATGCAAGTGCTAGAGATCATTATACTATTTCAGCTAACAAACACATATTAGTCTTTATATGGGCAAGTGCTGTGTTGTCCATATTTGCAACTGAGGGACTTTATACAGAGTTAAAGGTACGTCCTTTTATTAACCTGCTTGCAGATTCATGATGAAAGGTCTTGATTATTAAATAGAATTGTATATGTTTTCTGTTACAGTAAAATGAGGTGTCTATAGTCAAAACCATCAAAAGGGTGGGACATGAGCAGAGACTCGAAGGGAGGAGAATAGCAACAGCTGTAACTCATCAGTTATATTCTTTAATAGACATCTTTGTTTTTAGATTCACATTGTTATTCCTTACATCTGTACTAAAAATTCAGGTATTCCTTTCATGATTTTCATAGTTTCTTACCTTAAGTAAATGTGCTGGTCAATTTCACCAGAAGTTGAACACGCATGTTAGTTTTATGGTTTGTTATTAAAAGTATCTTACTTTATTTTGCACTGTGATTTGGTCCATAAGCTTCTGTTTCTTTCCCATTGCCCAAAACAGGATTAACTATACTGTTATCACTCCAGACAGATGCTTGTCCAACCTGTTGTTGGGAAAAATTTGCTAGGAAGATTTCACAGCCCTCAAAGGTAATCCATCGCTTCACTGGCCTTCGATAGAGTTTTTCCTTAGGTATACCTTAAGTGTTCATTCTTTCAAGTGAAAGTTATTATTACGTCTTGGAATTAGGGTCTTAAATTTGCTACTTATTTTAAGCTTACATCCACAGTGGACATGAACAAAAGCTTTTTAACTTCTTATTATGCCTTCTTTTTACATTTTTTAAATTTATCATATTGCCCTCAGTCTTTTTTTCTTTGGACTACACAGACACAGTTGCTTTATCCTTTTATGACAGTTTATGTTTTCTTAATCTCTCTTCTTAAGCTTCCTTTGCTGATCCATGTCTTTCCTAAAATGTTATTCTCAAAATTGGATATAATATTCCAGTTAAGATCTTGCTGATGTTGAATAGGATGGAAAAGTGCTAGTTCATTTTTAACAGAATATAATCTCTTTATACCTCTCAGATTGTCATTTGTCTTAACACAACAGCATAAAATATTGTGTTCATCTTATGACCATTAGAGAATTGGGGGTAGCAATGAGATTCTGTTGCTCTCTACCATTCATTCCTGTTCTGCAATGATTGCCATTATGTGGTTAAGTTTTTCTACCATGAAATACAGATCCTGCCCTCATGCTCTCACTTGAACTTTTTTATATGTTTTTTTTTTAGAGTTTTTCAATTTGTTGGGATCATTTCGATCCAATATGTTTGCAGCTCTCTCTGAGCAGTGTTGTATTCCAGATGTAATAGTCATATTTTGATTTCTTTAATTAGGCCTTTAATGAAAATAATGCATATTCTGAGACCCCTGTGGAACAATACTGCAAGCTCTTGTCTAGCCCGATAGAGAACTGTACTACACCCAGTAGTTATTCCATCCAGGCAGTTTTTCCCTAGTTTGCTTATCAAAACATCATGTGAGAATGCATCAAAAGCTAAAGTGAAATTGTATGACAATGTGACTGCTCTTCCTCTATCCAAAAGGCCTATTATGTTTTCATGGAAAAAAAATATAAATATTGTTTTGACATGATACATTCTTGATGGATCCACTGTTGTTATTACTCATCTTCATATTTTTCTTATAATGTAAGTGCTCAGACTGCTTGATTATATGTTCTAGCACTTTTTAGGAACTGAAACTGATCTGATTGGTCTTGAATTTTGTGTCTTTTCTTCATTACTCCTACTTTGGGACAGGAACTAAATTTATCCAATTTCACTTTTTTAGAATCTGATCTTCCCACATAGCTTTTTAAGAATATTGTCTCTTAATAAAGAAAAGTATAGTTTATTAAATTTTGTTAAGATATTAAAAATCTGTGAAAGAAAGCATTGTCTAAAATGCATTAATTGCAGTGAAATTCACCTATTATAGTTCTCTAAGTCCTGGCATTTGGAAACGTGAATGTATCACAGAGAAAGTAATGCATTTATCCATGTTGCACATTGCTATATATGATAAATTATTTGGAAAATCTTAGAAAAAAAAAAAATAACAATAAAATGTTTAGGAAATGTTTAAGAATTATGACAGATGCAGTAAGAGGGTTAAACTAGAAGTGCTTAAATCTTACAATGATAGAGGTAACATTTAAGAACTGTTTTTTCAAAGGAGAAAAACATTGGTGGTTCTCATAAAGCTGGCATCTAACTGTGTTTTGTGACCAACTGCGAAGAAGTTGCGGCAGTCTGGTGAAGTTCCCACTGACAGAAAGAGGGGGAACATAAACCCCATCTTTAAAAAGAGCAAAAAGAAAGAGCTAGGGAAGTACAGGACAGTCAGTCTCATCTCTATGCCTGGCAAGATCATGGAACAGACCCTCCTGGAAACTATGCTAAGGCACATGGAAATTAAGTAGGTGATTGGTGACAGCCAACATGGCTTCACTAAGGGCAAATCATGCCTGGCAAATCTGGTGGCCTTCTATGGCAGTGTTACAGCATTGGTGGAAAGGGGAAGAGCAACTGACATCATCCTTCTTGAACTTGTGCAAACGATTTGACACTGTTCTCATGACAACCTTGTTTCTACATTGGAGAGGCATTGGTTACACAGATGAACCACTTGGTGGGTAAGGAATTGGCTGAATGGTCACACTCAAAGAGTTGCAGTCATTGTCTTACTGTCCAGGTACACATCAGGAATGAGTGGTGTTCCTCACAGGTCAGTATTGGGACTGGCACTATTTAATGTCTTTGTCGGTGACTTTGGGCAGTGGATTGAGTTCAGCCTCAGCAAGTTGCCCCGACACCAAACTGAGTGGTGTGGTCATCATGCTGGAGGGAAGGGATACCATCCAGGGGGACCTGGACACATTTGAGGAGTGGGCCTATGCAAACTTCATAACAAGGCCAAGCACAAGATCTTGCATCTGGACTGGGGCAATCTCAAGCACAAATACAGGCTGGGTAGGGAATGGATTGAGAGCAGCCCTGATAACACTCAGGTGTATTGGTTGTTGTGGTTGTTGCTGGCTCAACATGAGCCAGCAATGTGCTTGCAGTCCAGAAATCCAGCTGTATCCAGGGCTGCATCAAAAGAAGCAAGGTCATTAGGTTGAGGGAGGTGATTGTCTGCCTCTGCTTTACTCTCATGAGACTCCACCCAGTGTACTGCATTCAGCTCTGGGTCCCCCCGCACAAGAAGGGCTTGGAAGTATTAGAACAAGTCCTGAGGAGGACCAGGGTGTTCAAAGGGCTGGAGCACCTCTCCTATAGAACAATAAAATGTTTATGGCATACCTTTAAAAAAAAACTTTTTAAAGGTACATTTTAAAAAACAGGCTGAGAGAGCTGGTGTTGTTCAGCCTGGACAAGAGAAGGCTCCAGGGATACCTTATAGAAGACTTCCTGGGGACCTACAGGAAAGCCAGAGAGGGACTCTTTGTTAGGAAGTGTAGTGATAGGACAAGGCTTTAGTGAGCCAGCAATGTGCTTGCAGCCCAGAAATCCATGGCTTTAAACTAAAAGAGAGTAGATTTAGATTAGATATAAGGAAGAAATTCTTCAGTTAGGGGGTGGTGAGGCACTGGAAGAGGTTGCCCAGAGGAGTTGTTGATGCCCCCTCCGTGGAAGTGTTCAAGGCAAGGTTGGATGGGGCTTGGAGCAACCTGGTTTGCTGGGAGGTGTCCTTGGCCATGTGTTGCATTAAGGGTCCATTATAAGTCTGGTAGCATTCAGGTTACTGAAGTACAAATTATTATTCTTATATTTTTTTTTGTTTTCTGTGGCTGAAAAAAAAAAATCCATTCATTGTTATAATCAGTTGGTGGGATTTTAAGTCATTAAAGCTAGTACCCATGTCAAAACCGCTTTATATTACATATTCACAACTTTTCTGGCATAGGAAATTTAATGCAGGAGCCAAACTCTGAATATGTATGTGTGAGGGTAAGAAAGTAAAAAACAAAAGAAAAAAAAAAAAGAAAAAGCAAAAAAAGCAAAAAAAAAGCAGTGAAGTAACATTAATCCATCATTTTTACAAAATTCGTGATGGATGAAAAGAGGTAAATGATGCTGATCATAGTGGCATTTCTATATATCTAGATTATGTTTGACTAGCATTTTCTCTGAGTGCATAACATCTGAGCTGTGGAGAGTCTGCAATGTGAATTTTTATGACTGAATTCTTTGTGAAATCATCCATGTGAAATGTTTGCTAAGCTATCACACTGATATTACTGATGCACTACCAACTACAATTCAGGACCATTTCAATCTGCAATAGATTGTCTTTAAATACTCTGTATTTCTGCATCTCATTTTCATCCTGACATTTTTATCTAAAACTTATAAACTCTCCATCTTTACAAAGGGAGGATTAAAACAAAACAAATCAAAACAAAAAAGAAAAGATTAGCTGCAGGACTGAAAATTCCTTCACATAATTTTTGGAGCAGCAAATTATTCTTAGGTGGATATTTTAAGAGAGTTTGCTTCTGTAGTTACAGAGCTTCTGGCAGAAATTGTTAAACTAACATTGGGTTTTTATAGGATGTACTTTAGAACAGGTGGACTTTTACTGTTTGCTTGCTATCACCATTAATCATTTTCTTAAATGCCTTTTTATGCTCTGCATTTTCACAGGATTTATTGCATTTGTAATCCTAAAAATGCTAGTTTGGTGAAAGTAAAAGTAAAGAAGATTTTTAAGACTTGCAACTCTCAAGCAAAAATACAAATGCAAGGTTTGATATGTAGGTTTACCCCTCACAAAAACTGTAAATATGAGAAGTGGGCATGTATTTGCTGGAGTCGTGTAAGTGTTATAGTAATAAATAAATAATAATCTTTTTCTGTTAATAGTTTAAACTGAATTTGATTTCTTTCTACATAGACAAATAAAAGTGGTCTCAAAAAAAAAATATATATATATATGCTCTGGGGAGATTAGGAGCATGTGGTCAGTATGTATGCTACCATTTAATCTCCCTACAGTTGTAAAGAACAACAATAAAAACTAAATCCACTTTTTCTGCCAAACTAACAAATACGCAGTAGTGAATACTTGCATACTTTCAAGAGGAGGAATAATCCTATTTTTCCAAAACCAACGGCTTTGCATACTAATATGAAGACTACTGCCAGCTTGCTGGAGGTGAGGAGGAATTAGCATCAATACTCATTTGAGCATTGCCTGTCTGAAATCGCATGCTGAGGCTCCAGTGCAGCAGGTTCTTAATACCTGTGCATCCACTGGCAGAGTCATCCTTATCCAACCATGGTCTAAAGTTTTTTTTTTTTTTCCCCACCTGATTCATATGAAATGGCAGGATTTTGCAAGCACATAACCACAGAAAAAGAGCACCTTCTACAGTAAGTGAGCATCAGACCTTCTTTTTTAGAGGATTTCAAACACTCTTCTCACACTGATACCTCAGTTCTGTTTTTTTTTTTTTTTTTTTTTTTTTTTTTTCATTTTTTTTCATTTTCATATGAAAAATACTTATATTTGTTAGTTAGCCTTAAGCTTCTTCACCAAAATAGTGTTGTCTCTTTTTTTTTTTTTTTTTTTTCTTCTGGCTATTCAGAACAAGTCTGTCCTTTGAATGGCTTACAGACTATCTGATTCAGTTGTGTCTTTTTAGAGGAAGAAAAATAAGGCTGTATTGATACTACAATATTTCTGATAATCTCTCTTCTTTAGCTTCTGGGTATTGTTTTATTTGAAGAACTAGCATATAATCCATGATAGATCATTATTCTGAGAATAATGAGTGTGGTGGATTTATAACTGTTAGACAAATAAACTATCATTGTAGCTTACTTCTCTTTAAAATAAATCATTAGATGTGACTAGCTATATGCAATGTCTCAAATAGACAAACATGAATAAGAACCCTAAGTCTTAGACCATGGATTTTCTTGTTTACTTAAGACCTTTAAATTTCTGGGGATGAAATAGCAGCCCTTACCTAATCTTACCATAAAACAAAAGTTCCCTTTACCCCAATGTGCTTTGGGATAACCACCATTCTCAAGTGGGATATATTGTAGGTGGAATCAAGAGTACCTTGACATAACACGTTTTACTTGAAAATGCTGTGGAACTGAATTCATGTTGTATTAGAAGTCCCAGTATCATTCTGAAGCTGATGAAATCTCTACATGTGCAGTTTGAACCTCCTCCCCGTTCTCGTCCATAGCCTCCTCTTCCTTCACACCCCTCTGCACCCCCAGCCTTTTGTTTAAAGGAATAAAATGGAGATTGCAGTTGTTAACCTTCTGAGTTTTACAGAAAATCAGATTCTAATTAATATTAATTACTAAAGATGTGCTACACTTAATTTACACTTAATTGTGTTGGGAGAACAGAAAAAATAATGTTTTCATTGCATTAAAAAAAATAATGTTTTCATTGCATAAAAAAATTTGAAGCAAAGCACAAAAAAAAATTTTTTTTGTGGGGAGCTGAGTTTGAGTTCATAAAAAGCCCCTGGTATGGTTTTCTGGGCTGCTGTATCCTATTGAGATGCTTCATATCATTTATATCACACTGCATAAAAGATCTGCAACAATTTAAATGGATATCACCATCATCTTTATTTCAGAAATTCAACATGACAGGAAATGTCTAAAATAATCCTGGGGCAGGGGGATTTAATTATAGTACTGCTACTTAGAAAGTGGCTTCATGAACATTTTAATGCTTATATTTGACTGATGTTAAGGTACCATAATCCTGCACTTCTCATAATGCATTTATAATTTCTTCTGTTGTCTCTTTGAACATTTAGATCCAAATTCTTACCTGTCTACACAGGACTGTGCATTTGTGCACTACTTGCACTCTAGAAATCTCCATTTGTGCAACGCTCTTAATTCTTGGAAGCAAAAATTTGCTTCTCATTGCAGATCAAGCAGAAAATACAGCATTGGTAATAATCTATAAAATCATTTCTTGTGCTGCGTGGTCTTTGGGCTTCACATTCACAGTCTCCTTACTCTGTTTCTCTAAAAAGTGCCTCTTCTCCCCTAGAAATGCCTATCTCTTTTTGCACTTGTAGGATTCACACTTGAGAATCAAGTGTGTTGCTCAGCAGGAATGACATACACTAAAGTTTGCACTTCTGTAAGTGATTTATGTGCATCCCACAAGATATGTGCTTTTAAACATAGTGAGTTTTATTTTTTCTTTCTGAGAAACCATTTGTCTTTGAAAGCCTTTAGCAATAGAAGAGTATCACAGAATCACAGAATGTCTAGGTTGGAAGAGACCTCCAAGATCGCCGAGTCCAACCTCTGACCTAACACTAACAAATCATCCCCTAAACCATATCCCTAAGCTCTACATCTAAACGTCTTTTAAAGACCTCCAGGGATGGTGACTCAACCACTTCCCTGGGCAGCCTATTCCAGTGCCTAACAACCCTTTCGGTAAAGAAGTTTTTCCTAATATCCAACCTAAACCTCCCCTGGAGCAACTTTAGCCCATTCCCCCTCATCCTGTCACCAGGCACGTGGGAGAACAGACCAACTGCCACCTCGCTACAGCCTCCTTTCAGGTATCTGTAGAGTGCAATAAGGTCGTCCCTGAGCCTCCTCTTCTCCAGGCTAAACAGTCCCAGCTCCCTCAGCTGCTCCTTGTAAGACTTGTTCTCCAGACCCTTCACCAGCTTCGTAGCCCTTCTCTGGACTCGCTCAAGCACCTCCATGTCCTTGTAGTGAGGGGCCCAAAACTGAACACAGTACTCGAGGTGTGGCCTCACCAGAGCTGAGTACAGGGGGACAATCACATCCCTGGACCTGCTGGCCACACTGTTTCTTATGCAAGCCAGGATGCTGTTGGCCTTCTTGGCCGCCTGAGCACACTGCTGGCTCATATTCAGCCGACTGTCAACCAAAACTCCCAGGTCCTTCTCTGCCAGGCACCTTTCCAACCACACATCTCCCAGCCTGTAGCTCTGTTTGGGGTTGTTGTGCCCCAGGTGCAGAACCTGGCACTTGGCCTTGTTGAACTTCATACAGTTGGCCTCGGCCCATCGGTCCAGCCTGTCCAGATCATCTTGCAGAGCCTTCCTACCCTCGAGCAGGTCAACACACGCATCTAACTTGATGTCGTCTGCAAACTTACTGAGGGTGCACTCGAATAACGAATTATATACTCAAATTATTTACTCGAATTATTTACTCGAATTATTTACTCGAATTCGAATTAACTCGAATTATTAACTCAAATAACGAATAACTCGAATTACTCGAGTAACTGCACTTCTGAAGTGGGAAATCAAGAGATTTCCCTCAAATTGCCACAAATTGTATGCATATTTCACCCAAGCTTTGCACTGGGACTAGGAAACATCTAGCTAGCCTAATTCAGTTAAAGCAAGTCTAAACTTGAAGGATCTAGATCCTCAGGATGCCATTTATTTTCAATTCACTGCATTTGTTTCAACTGCTCTCATTCTTCTTATTTGAGGAAGCCCTCGGGCTGAAATTGTGTGCTGTCAATGCATAGAGCTAATTAATGTCATTAATTCAACACATAGAAATTAAAAGCCCAGTGTCTTGGAAAGGAAAGGGGATATCACTGGAGTAATTACTAAGTGTTTTAAAAAAGCAAACTGAAAGCTGTAATAGCCATTGATTGCATAGATATCACAAGTAATGAAAAAAGGGACATTATGAGAAACTGATGCTAAGGGTGTCAATGAAGATAGTTTTATGAATGATTCGCCATCTGGGACCACAGTTTTAATTCTCCAAATTAGAGAACTCTCCAAAGAAAATTCACCCTTGCATATGCTGCTTGATTTTTTCTCAAGCGTGAGCCTGTCTTTTATCCCAGCAGCTGCTTTTTGAAAACTTACACCCACTTTTTGGCAGCATATGTTAGTATGATAGTATGTTATTTGTCCTGGTGGCTCAGTGAGGTTGCTCTTGCAGTGAGCAGTCTACAGCAGAGGTGTGAAATAGCTGCTAGCACCAACGACTCTGTCAGTGGCCTTTGTTTAAACTGAGAGGGACACAGACATCTGTGGAGGCTTGCTTCCGAGCTGAGACCAGCATAAATCAAACATGTAGCTATTGAAATCAATATAGTTATACCAACATATTGTCAGAGTTGTTGCTTGTTACAGGGTTGTAAGGCCTGACCTTGTCCTATTTCTGCCTCTGATTTCAGTGACAACGATGTCTACACAGTGTAGAATCAGACCTAATTTGCTAGTTTTCTGCCTGATCTATTTATATACAGTTTATGTGGTTACATTTTATTAAAGATTGAAAAAGGTCTCCAAGATACTGACTTCTATGGAGAAAAGTGTTAGTGTTATGATAATTAATTTGCTCTTCTTATCTATGTGGTGTTAGCAAAGCTCACAAAAATGGATAAATATTTTGTTGTAGTAATAGGCAGCTTGGATACCGAAATGCCTGAAATGTTACACAATTGCTGTAAATTGGCTCTGGTCTCTCAAATTAATGATAGTTTGATAGTTGCATTTTTTTACTCATAGTGATAACTGTTTTAATGACTTAAGATCATATTTTGGACACAAATTCAAGGAGAATGTAGTGTTTTTAATTCTGTTTATTTATTTATTTTTAAGTAGTTTTTACTGTGTGACTCACTTCTTTCATTATTTTGTAGACTCAGTGATGCTGTGGAAAAATACTTACGAGTCATACTTGTTTTTTTTTAAGTTGTGACATTCTCCCCGAAATTGTGACGTTTAATATACTTCTCTGGGCATCACAATGAATTTTAAACTATGGTAATAAGAGGACAGGAGTCCTTGTATTTCATTACTCTGGTTTCCATTTGATTCTTCAAACCTTCTGTTTTCTGAAAGCAGCTTTCTTGCCCAAATAATACCTTAAATTATATGAAAATAAGGATCAATACTTAGAGTTGTGTTTTCTTCCTGTCTTCTAAGGTAGGAGAAGAGATTCATACCTCTTTATATGAATTTTATCTCCAGTAATAACTAATGTGCACTTTGAGCTGCTCTGCTTTCCTAAACAATTTAAGGCTAATAGAGAGAGTATTTACACTGGTAATTTTGATAGTTTCTTCATAGGTTGCCATTCTGCTTTGGCTCACTCACCTACAACTGTCTAGGGCAGAATCAAAAACAGAGGACCAAAATTTTGAGTGTTATGGGGAAAAACAAACAAACAAACAGTATGTGGATAGTATATCTGAGTAGAGGTTATTTGTCTGTATGATATAAATATGACTTAAAATAGGTATGGTAAACTTCTGGATAATGTCTATGCTACTATGAACAACATCTTGCTTTATTGTGTTTAAATAGCAATGTCAGAAAATAGAGCAAGGTAAATCTTCAGGTAAAGGTAAATCTTCTTTGGTAAATCTTCAGGATGTTGTTTAGTCTGTTCTTCTACTACTGAACAGGGGAAAAGTGTTTAAAAAGCCCAGCAATGGAAACTCCACAAGTTCCCCAGGCAGTCAGTCTCTGTTTTTAATGAGCCAATGTTACAACATGGTTATAATCCATCCCTCTCTTGACCCTTATCTTACCTTTATCACCTTTTACTATTCAAATCAGATGAAATAATGCCTTCAAACCTGGTACTACTCAGGTCAGAACTAAGTCATATTTTCTTGATAAACGTATTTTACATTGCTTCTTCTGAAAACTCTGTTAGTATTCTATGACTGGATTTTAAACTCTTCAACCTTGTTTCACAAGCCCGCTGTGGAATTACTGACATTTGAATGTCAAACATTTTATCACTGCCATCCTGTGGAAGCATGTTAGAGTGTTTAAGATAGAGCTTTGAAAATTTTCTTATGTCCAGAAAATGTTGTTTGAGGCAGAATTAGTTCCCTGTTATCCTAAGCATATGAATTGTGAAGGAAGTTTAAATGTAAAAGTACTAATCAATGTGAGAAACAAGGAGAAAAAAAGAATTAAGGAAGGAGTAAGGAAGGAGCAAGAACTGACAACTGAAATAAGTTTTTAACTTAACTTTGGGAGGTCTAGATTTATCGTCTAATATAACAGCACAAGTTGTCACTAAAGTGCACTCAGATTTTTATTTTAGGTAGAAATTTAACCTTATTACAGATTTCTCTGGTTAAGTGAGGCCATAAGGTGAAACTGTAGCACTCTTTGTTAACTGAATTCATGTTACGTTGTGTTATACTTCATACTAACAGTTCAGCTGAGAGTTTGAGTAATAGGAAAACTATTCTGTTATGTGCTACTAATCATTCCAAATTTAAAAACAAACAAACAAACAAAAACCTAAGGTAAAAAGATAAAACTGAAGTAAATACAGGTTCTGACAGATTGATCAGGAAGTTAACAATAGATATATAATCATAGAAATCTTTCTTAAAGCTGCACAGACTTCATTCTTAGAATTTAATTTTAAATGTAATGGAATTTCATTCTAAGAGGCTGCTGTGCTGACCATCTTAGTCTCTCTCCTGCTTTAGTCTTGCAAGCATTTATAGAACTGAGTGAAGCATAGAAGTTCTGAGAGGAGCCTCTGGCACAACAGAGAGAGCAAGAATATATAATTCTGTTGATACTATTTCATTGCTTCCTTAAACACTCGGGTTTATTTCAAAATTAAGTCTGGTAACTGTTACTGTTTCAGAAATATATCTTATTATTTTTGCTTTTTTCCAGGTTGGCCTACTTAGTATTTGGTATAAAATAAGTGTTCAACTAGAATGCTACAACAGTTTAAGAAGTAATTGTGTGGTTATGCTCCTACAATCACAGTTCAATAAAGTGATTAATTTCATAGCACTTTTTTTCTAAAGATGACTTGCAATGTCAAAAAATCTCATAAAATTCTTTGGCAGTCACACTTTCTGAGTAAATCAATATCAATAGTGCCTTCTTGGGATAATATATTTTAAAGTTCTTAATGGACTTTTCTTATGCTGCTCTGTTCAGTCTATGTTCCTCTCTGTTTATACACACCACACACCATATTTTATAAATATAAACACATATTTATAAAAATTAATACATATATCAAATGTATATACAGATTTTTTGAGGTAATTTATCAGTTTGTGATTCCAGAGCTGTAGCGAGGTGGGGGTTGGTCTGTTCTCCCACGTGCCTGGTGACAGGACGAGGGGGAATGGGCTTAAGTTGCGCCAGGGGAATTTTAGGTTGGATCTTAGGAAGAACTTCTTTACCGAAAGGGTTGTTAGACATTGGAACGCGCTGCCCAGGGAAGTGGTGGAGTCACCATCCCTGGAGGTCTTTAAAAGACGTTTAGATGTAGAGCTTAGGGATATGGTTTAGTGGGGACTGTTAGTGTTAGGTCAGAGGTTGGACTCGATGATCTTGAGGTCTCTTCCAACCTAGAAATTCTGTGATTCTGTGATAGGAGCCTTCAAATAGTTTTGTTTCATTTCTTGTACAAATTAGGCATCTGAATCTTATTAAATAGCCTTGAAAATCTTACCTTTAGATTATTTTTTACAGTTTTGAAAATGTGTAAGAATGTTACCTAGATCTTTTTTCCTAGACACATAGCAAGGGAAAAAAAAAATCTAGGCTGTCTGTTGACTTACAGCTCTGTGGTTGGAATAGTTATTTGCTGTTAAAACACATCAGAAAACATGCACTCCTGAAATATTGTGATGTAAGCTTGCTTAAAAGCAGCCTGAGAACTAGCCTTTGCTTGGATCCTAAAGGAATTAGAATGCTTCGCCTTCTTAATAAGTTATTACAAATGTTTAAGTTATTACCTTCATAGAAAATAAATTTTCAGTCCATCTGGAGAAAGGAGATAAAGTGAGATTCCATTACAGCAGTGTCCCAGCCCTGACTGTCGTGTGCAGTGGGTCCAGCGTTGGTATTTAGTACTGCTTGTTATTCAGGCAAGCCTTAATTCTTTTCTTAATCCTTAACAAAAAAAAAAAAAAAAAAAAAGTGCAACTTGGTGTTTCACTTAATGATGATCTATAACCGAACTTGTACCTGTATATATAACCTCAAAGTGAAACCTTGTTTTAATGCACAGATGTGTACAGTAGAATTACATGTACATGAAAAATAGACTTGTGACTACTGATCCAGATGGATGAAACAAAACTAGTAAAGCTGAGTGAAGCAGCTGCTGTTGGACATAACTTCAATTGTCAATTTTATTGGCAACAGCTGATAGGCGATAGGCAGGCAGGGCTGCATTGCCCAGTCAATGAATTTCCCAAACAAAATTAAATAACATAAGGAAGTTTGGGCATGCAGTATTACATTCATTTGAATAGCTTGTCCCTTTTCCTTTCAGCATCTGCAGCCTTTGCACATGCATACTGGGAAGTGTTTTTCTTCTTATTAGCTTTGTCATCTAGAAAGTTTTCCTTTTGTTATAAATATATGTTCCTGGGCTCAAAATGCTCATTCTTCACCTTGAAAAATAGCTTTGGTTTTCAGAGGCAACAAAAATACCTGGGGGGAATCCACTAAACTGAAAAAGAAAAATGGGTAAGAGTGGGTAGGATTTTCCATTAATGATTACTGAAATTTGAATTTGTTCACATAGTGAAAGCTACTGCTATAGAATATGAAGGAAAGCCTTTCACTGGTAAGGAATATCAGTACATTTCTTCAATTCAAAATGCACTCTTGAAATTAAATTATTTGAAAAGAAATCAGAAGATAGCATAATACATTTAAACATTATATTCTGCAGAAAAGAAAATGAACATAGTTGATTAGTTCAAAATAACTATTTATTTCAAAATGTCTTGACTATTCATGTTTTTGAATTAGATTTGTTTTGTTTAGAGAAAAATTGCCAGAATGTAGTCCCAAAGAGCTTTTTTTTTTTCCTTCAATTTCCATCGCATATCCTAAAAATTTAAGGCATCCATTTTGTTTTACCTAACCTTGTGCAAAACTAGTTATTTAGTTTAATCTAGGCTTATAGACATCTTCTATAATTAATCAAAATTAACTATAGAAGAGCAGAATGAAGCCTTCATGAGGGAATGGTTAGTGACCTGCTACTCCACTTAGCTGTATGCAATTCTATGGGGCCAGATGGGATCCACAAAAACCCACAGAACGTTTTAATTAGCTCTCCTCTGAACTTGTCATCATGTAATAATGGCATGATAATGTGGGTATGTGTTGTATATATTTAATGATCTAAAATGGGACTTTGATACAAATGTTACATTGTCTAGCTAAAGAGAGTGTTTTATTATATTTACAAAGGGAAATGTCAGTATAATCCCTTAAGACCTGTAACAAGAAGTTACCATCAAGGTGTTGTAGGTATCTTCTGAACCTGTCTGTATCAGCTATCAGCTCTGCGGTATTCTTGATTAACATATGGCAAGTTGAAGTCCCCCATAAGGACAAGGGCAGCTGATCTAGATGTATCTCTTAGTTCCTTAAAGAGTAATTCATCAGTATTATCATCCTAGCTGGGTGGCCTATACTAGGCTCCTGCAATTACACTGCTTAATTTACTCGTTCTTTACCCAGAGGCCTTGCCATCACAAGCTGCAAGCTCTGTGCACCCCAGGCCCTCCATTATGTACAGTGCCATCCCATATCCCCCCGTCCCTTCTGAACAGCCCGTAACCTTCCATTCTAAGAGTCACAGGACTCTTCCCACCAAATTTTGCTTATGCTAATAATGTCATAGCTCTGGGACTGAGCCAAGGCTTCTAGCTCCTCTTGCTTGTTCCTCAAGCATTTCAAATGTGCTTCACTGTACCTAGCATCTCATGGAGCAGACTGAAGGATCTCACTATCATGCAGTCCCTCAAATTTTGTTGTGCCATCCCATATCTTATCACTGGTGAGCCTGGTTTTATCCCTTTCCCCTTTCAATCTAGGTTAAAGCCCTGTTAATCAGCCCTGCTAAATCCTGCACAAAAATCCATTTCTCCCTCTGAGAAAGGTGCAACCCATAAGGAACCAGCAGGTCTGGTATTGTGTAGACCATCCCATGATGAAGAAACCCAAGATTCTGTCAAGTGACACCAAACTCAGAGTCACATATTGATCAGCTGGGTCTCCCTCTTCCTTCAGTATTGTTCCCTGGTACTGGAAGGATAGAGTAAAACGCTGCCTATGCCCCTGATCCTTTAATCAATTACTCCAAGGCCCTGAAGTCACTTTTTATTTCTATATTTATATTGCTTGGGCTTCTCTTTGCTGCTTCATCACTGTCAATTGGTTTTGTGAAAAAACAATAATGGATAATAATCAGAGAACTGTACCATGCTAGTGAATTTTCTCGTAATGTCTCTCACTTGGGCCCTAGGGAGGCAGCAGACTTCCCTACAGGTTGGGTCCAGACAGTATATTGGGTGTTCTCCTCCTTTCAGAAGGGAGTCACCTATGATAACAACAAACTAGGGCCCAACAAACACATATGTGAGATGTTACTTCAAGTTGGGCTTTCCTTTGCTATTTCTAACCTAACTTGTAATGTGCATGACCCTTTTAATCAATGATCATTAACATCTGATCCTGTTCACTTTTTCTGGACAACTTTCAAATGAGTCAGTAGATTATGTTTTATGTTTCTTACTACTTTAATTTTCTTCCAATTTAAAATTCTTCACTGACTTTAATTAAACTTGCCCTAGGATTGGAAATCCACAAAACTTTTTAATGAGCTCTCTTCTGAACTTGTCATCATGTAATAATAGCCTGATAATGTGGGTATGTGGTGTATATATGTAATGATCTAAAATGGGACTTTGAATTATAGAAATGTTACATTATCTAGTTAAAGATACTTTTATTATATTGTCATTTCCCTATTGTAAGCACAGATGAAGCACATGAAGCAAAGTTAGTTTATATTTTACAGGAAATTTGAAAAAAAAAAAGTGCATTCTTGATTTTGTCATAACAAAATCAAAAGTACCTGAACAGTCACTTCGGTTGTTGAACAGGCATATCTATATTTGCTTCTTTTCAGCTGATGCTCGTGCATCACGAGTAGAATATTTACACTGCATTTTGGTATTATTTATAGTACTTTTCAAGAAAGCAGACTGATCAACATTTCTGCATTATGCTTTTTTTTTTTTTTTTTTTTTCTTTTTTTCTTTTTATAAAAAGTTCATTTTTCTCTCTTTATCCGGGAATTTTACTTAATTACTAATATTAGCTAATGATTTATACTCTTCTATAGCCTTAAGGAAAAAAAAATGAAAATGAAAAAAAATGAAAATGAAAAAAAATGAAAAAAAAAAAGAAACCAACTCCAAATCCATTGCTCTTTCACTCTGTAAACTTAGATTCTTAGATTCTTCTTTTTTTTTTTTTTTTTTTAAATGAGAAACTCAAGAATCTTTATCTAATGAAAGGTTAAGATGTATTTTGTTTTCTTTCTTGTCTTGTGAAGGAATATAGTCTGATAAAGGAGAACTAATTTTATTGAAATTTTGCAAGCACGGTCTGAAAGCTGAATCTGAGCAAAGTGAAACTAGGAATACTATAATATTTTTTAAGTGAGGCTGCTTATACATCCCTAAATGGCAAGAAAGTACTTGACTTTGGAAGCAATCAGGTAGAAACTGAAAATACAACCTGCTACAGCAGGTAAAAAACAAAACAAAGCAAAACAAAACAAACAAAAAAAATCAGAAAAAGAATAGAATATGGCTCCACAGGAAAACAAATGTGGAGAAGAACTGATATTCAGGAGGCAAAAACAGTTTCTGGCACTTGCTAGAATCTAGTAGATGGGATGGGTGGACTGTGAAGGACTTGATGGATGCACAGGAGATAAACTTTGTATTGCTGTGCTTGGTTGGAGAAGGCTGGGAGAACTGGTGCTTTCCTCATCACTTTAAGTCATTAAGCAAGATCAAGCTCCCACCTAAGGGATATGTTCTGATCCAGATTTGTACAGTTGAGACAGGACTCACATGATCAAATGCTCCAGTATTTGTCAGGCAGGATGTCACCTTTCTTTTGGTACATGGTATTCTCAGGACCACTTCCAGAATATCTGAGTATCCTTCACTTAGTTAATACACTGAATGGATGTTTCTAGTTCTTACTGCATTCTAAGATGTTATATAATTGCCAAGAAATTTTGGTTTCTCATGCTTATAGATTGTTTCCCAGTGGCTCATACTTTTGGTGTAAATTTGCTCTGGTGGGATGCAATGACATGTTTAATTGGTAGGATTTCAATGCTCTTGTTTCTAGACAACATATTGTCAGCAGTATATCTCTAGGAAAAAAAAAAAAAAAAAAAAAAAAAAAAGAATGGAGTGCAACCTGTGACATTACATCTGAAGCCCAGTAGATCATTTCAGTAGATGCGTCCCTCCCAGATAGGAAAATGTGCTTCCATTGTTGTAAATTAAAAGTGAATTAACTTAAATAAATTTACTCAATTATGGGTAGATTATGCCAAGCATTTGCTTAATTCCATTTATCAGCATCTGACAAAAGTCCACAGGAAGCTTGCTGGCTGTGTTTAAGCTAAATGCATTACCATTTTACCATTTTACTCATTTGTTCTTCAACTTTTTTTTTTTTTTTTTTTTTTTTTTTTTTTTTAAGGCAATCAAAGGCAAATCAAAGTCTGAACTTGGGAGTTAATTCTGTGTAACAAAAATGTGAACACAATGAACTCTATTCCTGACACCAGAGAGAGTAGTTCAAGGAGTCTTCTCTGGTATTTGAAATAGTTTAGGCAAACCCTAAATATCCTCTTTAAGTGGGTTTATATTTTGTCACAAAAATTCTCTTTGAAAATGATATTTTAACCTCAGAAATACAGGCTGAGATGATTGGTATACTGCAACTTTATTTTTTGTGGCATAAGTTCTGTATCTGCAGCCCAGCCACAGGGATGATAGCAATATGGGAAATGGGCCTTCACCTGAGTTTCTTGGGTAGAAATCTAGGTATATTAAAAACTTACAAATTTCCATGTTAAAACTTGTGGATCATCTGTTTCAGTACAAACCATAAAACCAAAACTATCTCACCATGATACAGTTGAGATATGCACTTATACATATGCAGCAAGAACAGGGGAAGGTTATGTTAGTTTCTCTCCTGTTAGCTTCTCTCTGCCTTATTTATAGATATTTTCTGGGGAAAAAATATTTTCAAGAATATGTTAAAGCACCACAGTTTGTTTTAAATATTTTATAAAGTATAAATATTTTATACTTTTGAATTTATAATACTTAACACATGAGCAGAAAATAAAGTAGAGGTAAGCATCAGGTAAAAAAAGAGAAGACCAACAT
The DNA here is from genome assembly GCA_011076525.1 of Nettapus auritus. Classification (NCBI taxonomy): domain Eukaryota; kingdom Metazoa; phylum Chordata; class Aves; order Anseriformes; family Anatidae; genus Nettapus; species Nettapus auritus. The sequence continues at coordinate 21,876,949 of CM021765.1, forward strand.
ATTTCCCTATTGGTGAGCTAACAGGAGGAAAGCTTAAAATGAATTTATTAGTTAAAATTTTGTTTGTCAGTGATTTGACATGTCAGTGTTTATTTGCCCTTTGAATTATGCCCCAAATGGTTTTGTACAACATAATACACTTTGTTCTATAAGTAAAATTAATTTATGGGCAAGATGGCTGACTGTGTCTAAAACACAGTCATGATAAATAGAAAGAAATTCAGGTTGTGTTTTCTTCAAGTTTATTTATTTATGATAAATATGTGGACACAGATGAGAAACTTAGAACTTAAAGAAATTACTTACTTTAAAAAGTAATGATTTTTAGGGTTTATAAATAAAAGTAAAATCATTGTTTCCCATTTTGATATTGAGCAAGAGTCCTTCTTGAACAACTGCATCTTTTATCTGTTCAATGCATTACATTGTTTCAACAAAATTAAACAGTTTTAGATAATCCTGTGTACAAGCAAAAGTATGTTTGAGAAATTTCTTCTCAGAAAGAGTAGTCAGGCATTGGAACAGGTTGTCCAGGGAGGTGGTGATGTCACTGTCCCTGGGGGTGTTTAAGGAAAGGTTGGACGTGGTATTTAGGGACATGGTTCAGTGGGTGACATTGGTGGTAGGGGGATGGTTGGACCAGATGATCTTGGGAGGTCTTTTCCAACCCTAATGATTCTATTCTATTCTAATAATAAATGTTCTTAATTTTCCATTAGAAATAACTTAGTACATACAATGCCATGTTGCAAAAATTAAAAATTCAAACTTCAACACATTTGTGGTGATGAAACAGTGACTTTCCTATTTCTGAAAGGAAAAACAATGAATTGACTACACTGAAGTGAGAATATTGGTACTGTAGAGGAGTAAACAATCAGACTTTGTGTTTTACTTTAAGATGGGAGAGAAAATAAAAGTAACAGACTTCAAAAGACCTCCAGAATATTTTTCTTGGCAATATTTTTTACTGCAACATTCTCTTCTCTCTTCCCCCTTTTCCAAAGGCTTTTAACTTTAGATCCATGATTCATTGTTTACAACATCAAGTTTAAAGAAGGTAGTTAAGTATAGTAGATGTTAGATCATTTTCTCCTCAGTAATCTTCCATTTATGAATTGAGATAATTGGTTTGTGTGGGACAAAAATCAATTTGAGTCCAAAATGACTACAAGAAATTGTTGAGTGAGATGTCCAGTATAATTCAAAGTATTTGTTTTTTAAGCATTTTTTAAGGTATTGATATTACCGCAACTGCAGAGTAAAATTTTCTCTTTTTCCACTTGTTCTTCCATACAGTGCCTTCAAATTTTATGTTACAAGAGACCATGTTGTATAATTTATTGTAATTCAATCTGCAGCAAATGTTTTTATCCATTTCCTTAACAGTATTAAAAACAAAACAAAACAACCAAAACCAAAACAAAACAACTCATTGAAAAACAGGGGTTTAATTTTCAAATTGTCGTCATTTGACATTGTTCCTCAAGAACAGTGCTGGTAAAAATAAATTTAAAAAAATATTCTTGACTAGATTGACTAGATAAGCTTCTTCTGATGGCAGATTTGATGTGGACTGCTAGATGGGAAAAAATAGCTTTATTTGACCTTCCTGTTTCAATTAACTTGTGACTGTATGCTGTACGCAGATTGATGTGATTCAGATGATACTTTACTCAGGTACATTGTATGCATTTAGACAACTGTTAGAATGACGTGGTGGTCCCTGGTTGTTTTAACTCACACAACATAGTGAAGAGGACAGTTATTTTATGATAACCAGTTTATCCCAGCAGCACTGAGGTTTGGAAATGGCAAAAATATCTTAATTTCCCTATCAGCCTTGCTTTGCAATCCACTGTGTCAGCACAGGCTCTCGGAAGAGATGCAACAGAAGTAACCCCATATGCTGAAAGTTAACACAACTGCTTGCATATTTAATTCAGTAACAATTTTTGTTGTTATGATACAAATTACAGTATTTAAATGCTGTCTTGCAGGTTGTTGAGGAGCTGGATTGCCCTTCTCAATATTAATTAGCCTATATTTTTAAAAAAGTTGTACCTTGCTGGTGTACAATGATGCCCTCATGTCAACAAAGTAAAAGCCTATGAAAATAAAAATTGAAAGGAGAGGAGGAGAGAGGAATAGATTAATTTTATTCTTTTCATTTTTGTTTTCCTTCTCCCACTGCTTAATTCCATTTTCATAGAATTTCTTCTTTATTTGTTTGTTTGTTTGAATTGTTTACTTTCAGGTTCCTATTATTAACATGTTTGGGTGCCCTAATGATGAAGGAAATACTTTTCTGGTGTTAGATATTAATAAAGGACTGTAAAAAATAAATCCAGGTATACTTTTCCCTGTGCAAGAGATATTATAGGTCAAACGTAGGAAGAGATGCTCATCACTTTTCACATATTGAAACTATTACTTAGTAGACTTTTTTGAGAATTACATCAAGTTTTGTGCCCAAAGGAGTTTAATTAAAGAGTAACTGGCAAATGTCATATCTTCTTGAAATTCTGGTTTAGTGTCTTCAGTGCTGGAGGCAAATAGCGGTTATCAAGAAGGTATTACTTCATAGTTTGATTCAGAGGAAATACTTGTAATTTAACATCACCAAGTAAATCCCAATAAATATTTTTTGTTGAAAAATAGTTTTAACACATAGATCTAAAGAGGTGAGAGATTTAAAAATAATTCTGCCTCCTACATTTACCTGGAATTAAGTGGATGATTATAAGGTCCAAAAAGTTTTACTGCTCTGAATATTCATGATAATTTGAAGATCGTCTGTTTTGGATATTAACATCTTCATATTAGACAACTTTTCCTCTTTCATTTATTGAAAGAAATCTAAGTTAGCAGCTTTAGCTCTTTTGCATGGTAATAATCAGCTTCGTTGTTCGTAATAGATGTAACTTCATGTGAATGCGTAACAATCATGTTTTGCTATTTTATGGTAGCCTGCACTGACAAATGAGCAAAAGTTCCTTATTAGGAACTGTTTCTTCAGCTTTATTTTTTATTTTTTTTTTAATATATATTTTTTATTTATTTATTTTTGTATTCAGACAAATTTCTGTTGAAAGAGAATAACTTTATCAGTTTTGTTTATCTACTATAATAATGTTTGGGAAATTAGAACTACTCCAAATTCTAGTTTATATGTTGTACCATAGTAAAATTTGGATAGTTTTTTCTAGACCCTGTGTTATTGTTTACAAAGCAGGCCATGTTAAGTTTCCAAGTTCAGATATGGTCTAGAGCAATCTTTTACCTGACAAAATATGTGCAGATCAATGAATAAAGATGTGTGCATGGTATAGACTTCACGTAAGTCTTAGTCATTTCCATGTATATCTGTATGGATTCACTTTCCTCTTCTCTGCATTGAAACTGAATTGCATCCTAGTCTTGGTATAAAGCTCTTTGTCCTGTAAAGCTCTGGGAAAGTGTGTTTGCTATTTCCCTAGCTATTGACATCACAAAAATAAATAAATAAATAAATAAATAATCACTAGCTTATTTGTTAAGCCCTGGAAAGCACAGTCTTAGGAATGCCACCGTGGCCCTTATTATACGGAGATATAAGGCCCTTATTATATGGAGATAATACGGCCCTTATTATATGGAGATAAACTCCACAGGATGTCTTTGAAAATATAGTCATAACCAAAAGGATGTTTGCTTTGTTACAACAGTGCCTGCAGAATCCCCTACGAAGAGGAAATATGTGGTAAAATTTAACAAGTCATCATTTTGAATTCTACATTATTTCTCCACACCCTAGGTAACTGGGATTTATTTGATTGGCCTTTGTGTATTACACAGAGTTGATGTGCCTATTTCTGTAATTCAGTATTAACTACACTGACATTAAAGATGCCATCAGATTTTTTTTTTTTTTTTTTTTTTGTATTTGAAAACTTTTATCTGAAATTGATAAAGATGCCTTGTATTTGTGTATTTTGTTGATTATATATTTCCTACATCAGACATGAAAATATCAGGCCTTAAATTTCTCAAATAAGAACACAATTGTTGATGTATGGTTTTCTTAAGCTGAAGTAGAATTTGTCTGAACCACTTCTAAGATCTTACATAACATCACTATATTAAAAATAGCTTCATTTCTGTTTACTTTTTGCAGAAATATGGTATGTGTGACATCCTTGTTAATATAAAGTGGGCTAATGTAATAGGTCATAATAAGCAGCATTAATGGTTCATTAATACATTCCTTGGGGGGAATTAGGAGACCAGATAGATGGAGTTTCATGTCTTTGGCCAGCAAAGGTGTATAACAGTGTAGTTATAAAATGTCACCGAAAGTGCCTAATGGTGTTTAAATTGATAATAAGTAAATGTCTGAAATTTTAGATGTGTTTGTAATTCAAGAAGGCTTGTAAGGGTTCTCTTGCTTAACCCAAGGTTAGCACAACATTTTTACCTGTGGATTGGTGTAGAAATCTAGAGAGTATGACAGTATGTGGTTTGTTTGCTTGATTTTTGATGGTTTCAAGAATTATGATATATTGTGAGCCAAGACAATGAAATCTCTTACTGTGGTAGGATGGAATGCCTAGCATTCTTTTTTTTTTTTTTTAAATAATATATTCATCCAGCGCATCCAGTCTTACTATTTCCAAGCTTACTTAGTCTACGACAAATATTTCTTTTTATTATAAGGGCACCCAACATGTTTTCTTTGACTTTAAATGTATACAGGTTTTATTCATTGATAGTACCTTAATATAACACTTTTTTTTTTTTTTTTCCTAGAAGCCTTTTATATTTTTACTGAAAAATACTACTATTTTTTTTTTTTATTGAAAAAAAAATGTTTTCCTTGAAAAGCATCCTTAGTTGACAGCTTTCATAATAAAACTGATTTTTCTGTAACTTTATATTTAAGTTCTTGCATGAAGAGTTATCTGATAGGCATTTCATTATCTTTAAAAATATTGATTGCAGGATTTTATTTAATTTTTTATTTTTATTTTTATTTTATTTTATATATAAGAAGCATTATCATTAGAAAGAGAAGTATTATAAAGAGGAATTTGGAAATACCATATCTCAGGTTCAAATCTGGTTACATTATTTATATAGTTCCATGAGACTCAGAGAGCTTTACAGTTGAAATATATTGCTATATATATAAAAATAAATAAATAAATAAATATATTCCACCATGAAATCAAGCAATTCTGGAAAAGAGCATTTAATTTTGTACATTAACATTTACACCCCATGGCAATTCAAAAATGGGGTGAAATCTGTTTGTCATATGTAAATGTCAAATATTCCATAGATGTCAGTGAAGTTTTTGACCTAGAAGAAACAAACATTCTATATGAACACTTAAGGAATATTTATATAAATAGAATGTGATTAATTAGACTGGACTTGCAGTCTAATGCCTGCAACATATCACAGGTGAGATGTATTGCTCCGGGAGGTAAAGATTATGTTTTCATATATTACCACGCATCACTGATTAGATTTAGGTCACTGTACTGGGAAATGTTCCTTGCAGACTTACATGGATACTGTGATTGTCTCTTTGTGATGTTTTGAATCATTATTCTGCTCTTCTAAATGTTGTTAATTACTTTACATTCTCAGTCCTGGAAGAGACAGTATAAAGGTGGATTTTAGGTTTAATGCATGGCTTGACTGGGGCAAATTAAGGTCTTTGTTATGGAACTTATTGTAGCTGAAGGAAGCATGTATAAAAAATCTGAAACCCTTTTAATATGTTAGATTGTATCTGAACATCTTCTCAATGACCTAGCAAATATATAAGTGCCTTTTTACCAAATACAAAAAAGTTTTTGTTTTGTTTTGTTTTGTTTCATTTTGTTTTCCTCCTTGCTTTTATGTTTTGCCATCTGGGCACAAGTTGGAAATATGATACTGATTTTTGAAAGGGTCATGAGTGGTCTATCAGAAATGATTAGAGTTGCTTTGCTCAGTGAAGCTCCATTCCCCATACATTTAAATGAGTCCATCGGATTATCAGCCAGTGTAAATCAGTTTAGGTGCATGAATTTCAGGAGAATGTTTTGATGATTACACTTCATTTATATCTGTAAGACCTTCTTATGAAGCTAAACTCTAAACTATGATCTGATTTTGTTATTCTGAGAGTCATCCAAAAGAAAATATGCAACAAGAAATTAAAGCAGAGCATTAAAAGAATGTAGTTATCAGAATAGGGTTTTATAAGCTTTAATACAAAATGTAGCAGTGAGAAAAAATGTGAAAAAAGAACAATAGAAGGCAAAATGTGAAATATCAGTGTAGGTACATGAGGGACAATCTTGCACAGTCATCAGGTGACACCACTCCAGGTGAACCTTGGCATGGGAATACACATCCCCTGGTTACAGCAACAGAGGTGAAAAAATTTAGTCTGGCACCTGTGCACCTGGAGAATTCACACTGACTGCAAGAAAATGTGCAAATCCTGTAGAACTACACATAATCCCTTCAGATATGACAGTGCAGGTTTCATATCACATATGCATGGTGAAATTAGAATTTAGATGAATACAAACTAGCATATAGTTGTAGATAACTAGCAATATATGCTAATTATCAATTGCAGTAACAGGAAATTTTATTTTATTTTATTTATTTTTATTTTTAGCCTAGCATTGCTGTGCTTGTGCGATATGACTTAGCCAACTCAAAGTATATGTCTTCATCTATAGGCAAATCAAGTAGTTTCTATACTCCAAGAGTTTTTGATAAGCCTACCAGTGTTTAAAGCAGCTACAAAAATCCTTTCTGATAAACAGGTAATCAGGACAGTGTCATTACTATGATGGAGTATGAGCTGAGAGAAGAATAGTATCTATTTGTGTGTCTCAACTGTGACGAAGTCTGTTTGTTAGGATTTAGTGCAAAACTAGCATATTAGATGTTAAAACCTTGATTACTATAGCAAAAGAAAATAAAAATGTATACACATTTATTAAGTCCCTCTCCTGTTTTTGATTTTTTTTTTTCATGTTATTTCCACAAGACAAATCAGCCACAAAACTGATTTAAGTAACTAGTTAAACAGAATTTTGTTTTGTCTTCTTTATGTTAATGAAGGAAGAAGACAGGATTGATTGATGAGTATGTCTTTTTGTCATTACACATTTTAGTTATATAGGGAAGATTATGCCAAGATTTGAAGGATGTCTAATGTTTAACATTTTTCATTGTATTGCTTACTATAGCTAAGTATTCCAATACTGTGAGCTCAAATTTTTTGAGTCAGTCCTCCAAAGAAGCCTTTAAATTCTGAGATTAAAAACACTCTTGAAGCAATTCCTTTGCCCCATTTTTTTGTTTATTTTTGAAAGCTTTTCTCTGCTACCCTGAGGATTCAGAACTTTTTAAAGCATGTTAATAAGATTCTCCCACATTTACATGAACATTTACATATTTACATTTACATATGGTATCTGTAAAAGAGGTTTTGTAACATTAGTCATAAAATTTCAGTAATACTAAAAATATTAGTGGTTAGTATTTCTAATTGTAATTTTTGGAGTGTGAATTTCTCATAGCAGTAGAGAAGACTGAGGTGGAGGATCAGTCTTCTGAATTTATGAACTCTGCATGTAAACAGATCAATAATCTTCTTTTATCCTTAGAAAAAGATCCAGTCAAAAAAAGTTCAAATATACTTTTCCAGAACAGCCCGAATATGTAAAATTATTATAGATAGTGCTATAAAAGCTTCTTAAAAGATGCTACTGAAATCCTGAAAGGTCCATGTGATCCCTGAAGTCAAATATCTAAAAAGTGGGAAGCGTAGGAGTGTGTGTATAGGTTATAGGTGTAATAAATGACTTCACATCAAAATTTAAGTTACACATTCAGTAAGGCTGTGACCCATAAAGTGCTTGTAAAACACTGAAAATTAAAATGACTTCTTAAATGTTTTATAGATACAGCATTTGTGTTGTTTTATGTCTTTGGACATTAATAACTGTACAATTACATGAGATAACCATGGCAACAGAGTAAATTTTCACTAGGTGCCAGTTACTCACTAATGGTTGCTATAATTATGAAGAAATAAGATTTTTTTTTTTTTTTAAAAGGTATTTGTAATCCTTTGCATTGAATACATTAATTATTGCTGCCATGCAGAGTTGAAGGACTCAGGAATATCAAGCATTTTTAACTTGCTGCAACATCTCAGGCTTCTCTGTAACTGTTCTATAGAGTCTGCCTCCTTTTTGGCACAAGGTAGTACCTTAATAAATAATGTAGTATTTGGGGTGAATTATATTAGACAGTTTTGCATTCTAGAAACATCAAACAATAAGCTGTGACAAGGTTGTGAGACTGAAATAACATCACCTTGGATACTTCAGAAGATATAAAGCTGTGATTCAGACAGGGACATCTCTGCTTGATGCCTCTCTTCACATTTTTTGTGATAATTGAAGTGTGACCTGAAGCTCTGCGTGTGCATTTGTGCTGGTCATGTGGGTTAGTTTGTTTTTTATGTAGGCTGTACAAAAGAAGCTTCGCTACAAAATGGATTTTGGATGTTTGACAGTTTCTTTTTGGTGGTGTGTCCTCTCTAAATATCAGAGTTTAAGCCCTGAAGCGCTGGAAGGAAGGCCATCTATGATCTCTGTCAACAGTTAGCAATCACTGTTAGCAAATTCCCTATTATACTTTTAACCTGCTTAATTATCACACAACTTACTGCACTTAGGAAACAACAGGAAATAGCTTCACATGTCAAATATAATTTTGCTCAACAAGATGATGTAACTTCATGGATCACTGATAGTATATTGATCCCACCAAGAGGCATGTGAAAGAAAATTTTATCTGTGGTTAGGTTAGACACAGTAGAAATTGATGTTTATGTTTCAGATGTCTAACTAAGTGTTAACAGACTAATGTCAGCCTACTAATGAATCCTAATGGAACAGAGTTAAGGATGTGGGTATGTCTTGTTTGAGAAATCTGAATTTAGCTATGTGCTTTCTGAACTTGGACATAATTCATAGCTTCATGGCTTCTGGATTTTGTTTTATTTTTATTTTTACTGTAAATCAACTACACTTTGTATAAGCCTTATGTGGAAAATTGTTTAGATCCTTCATTTTCTTTGTAAACCATTATTTCAACTATAATTATGTGGCAGTATTTTTATTTATTTATTCATTTATTTATTTCCATTCATTTTTATCTAGAAACATGTAATTTAGGAAAAAATAATGAAGGCTTAGACATGAAATGCCACAGTCAGTATTAACACAATGAATCACATTTAGGTATCTAAGAATTATGACCATGTTTTAAGTTAGCTAAGATGGCAGATGACTGTTATCCTCATCAGGTAGAGGCTTCTAGAGGAGAGAGCAGAGACAGAGAAACAGAATCACAAATAAAAGCTATGCCATAATTGGGACAGAAGTCCCAGTACTGGGACTGTTAGCTGTGACTGTTAGCTGGGCTACTTACCCTCTATCCAATTTTGATGCCATTTTAACAGTTAGACTAAAAATGGTGTTACCTTTCTACTTTTCCTCACCAGGATGCTGCCTAGCAAAGCACTTTTATTTGCCTCTCATCAGCTGCCGGAATCTGTTAGTACAGAACAAAACAAAACAAAACAAAAGAAAACCAAACAACACCACCAAAAAACAGCACAATGACTAACCAACCAACCAAAAAAGCTTTGGGAGCTTCTTGCTCACCAAGAAGATGAACAAGTTTGAGAAGGTTAGTAAACTTCTGCGAAACAGAGCACCTGGAAATATGGATGGCTCTTCATATAATGTTTTTTTTTTTTTTTTTTTTTTCCCTGCCGACATCCCTTGCAATTTAACTAGTTCCTTAACAGCACAGTCTTGATGTTGATTCTCTGTTTGCTCCCCTTGATCCTGATCCTTATATGAGCACCACCTCCATCTGGGCAGGGCTTTGATTTAACTCCACACCTCTTGTCCCTCATATATTTCAGTACTAGAGGAATTGCTCTGCAGGGGAAAGGGAAGAAATCTTTCTTTCTGAGATTGCACAGGCACTTGAAAGTATTCACTAAAGTTTTTATTATTATTATTATTATTGTTTTTATTTTTATTTTTTTATTTTATTTGAAACATTTTATCTTAGTGCCTTTTGACTTTCAAAGTCCACAGGGGTGTGTATGTGTCTTCTTGGCAAGTTTTCGTCCTGGCCTGAAGTAAATGTTCAGACTGGAGCCTGAAGTGGGAGAGCTGTAAGCCATCTCTGCCTTCCCAAAGTGTCAGTTGTCAGCTTGACAGGCATTTACCCAAGCAGTTTCAGAGTGTCAAAAGAGGCAGAGTAGAAACTCTACTGCAAAAATACATTGTAGTAAAACTGAGCAGAGGTGCTTACTCCAGAAGAAATAAGCTAATTAAGTGAAAAAGAGGAGCCTGATAAAATCAGATTTTCACACAGAATAATATCCACAAATCTTTGGAAGATTAAAATAATGAAAGATGGAAATTAAGATTTATACTTGTAACTGTTGCAACAGGACCACTGCTGTGGAATGATGTATGAATGTTCATCCTGGAAGGCACTGACTTTTTTTTTTTTTTTTTTTTTCCACATATAATGCACTGTGTCCTAGATAGGACCTTCTGAACATGGTAGATAACTCCAGTGGAAGTACTATGTATTCAGAGACAGTGGTTCTGAAATTAGTAGGGACTAATTTCTAAACAAAAATTAAAAATAAAAAGAGGATGAAACAGTGAAGTGCTGTGCCTCCCTTCCCTGAATAATGCCAAAAATCCAGAAGTGAAAGAGCACAAAGTAGGAAACTGGAAAAGGCAGAATAAGGATGATAAGCATTTCAGGAGGCTGAAGACAGGGTGAAGGCAAGGTGCACCTGAGTTCTTCATAACGTGTAGTTCTCACATATATCTTGTTGTGTCCTTCTTGTTTACGCAGACTGAAACTGCTGACCAGATTTATGGTCGGGAGGGCGTGCCTCTTCAGAACATATTACTTACAGTTTTGGGGAAAAAATGCTAATGAGGAAGTTCTTGAATACCCTTTATGTCCTCACTCTCTTCTGATCTCCTCCAGTTGTATAGCTGCAACTGCTTGGAATATATATATATATATATATATTTGCCTGTAAAGTCATAAAAATGGAAACAAATGATATGAAGACCGTTTCACAGTGAGCATCTGTTGTATGGCTGTGTTGCTGGGAACTGGAGGTGATTGTGATTGTATAGAGAAATGCATGCTCTCTTTAAATATATTCATTTTGGCAATACCAAAACAGATGACTTCCAGTTATATTTGCAAGAAAGGTTCCTCACACTTCCACTCCCACTTGCAACCCAGCATATGTGTAAGATACAGAGCAATCTTACTTTTTTTTTTTTTTTTTTTTCATGTGGAAAATTGTAACTCTTCTCAGAAGGATCAGGCTTATATATTTTAAAAGGAATTTTTAATTTAAACATAATACACTTCATAACATTAAAATGAATATTTTACATCCAAGAACATTTGATATTTCCAGTCATACAAATAAAACTTTTTCTTTTACACTTACGTATAGTTGCTACCCCCAAAACTTAAATGTCCTCTTATAGCTTCCTCTTTCAGCATGAGCTGTTAGCACTTACTAGATGTCATATCACCTTGCTACTATTCTAGTATGTCACTAGAGTAATATTTATCTTGATGCTGATTTCTATGCAATGTTTTGATTCTTAGGGGATTAAGCTGTGTGTCCCATTGCATATATCTCCTTCCACAGCCCATTGTGTTGTTGTTTCCTTGTTTGTTTAGTTTTGGTTGGTTGTTTTTTCATCTCACTGGGTTCTTCAGATGTATAAACAAACCAGTGTTGTCTGGTACACATAGTACAATGTAGGTTTTTAAGAAGAAACCTGTCTCTTTAGATCTTTTCAGTGCTGAATGAGAACAGGCTGGATTTTTGATCATTTTAGGGTGAGTTTTATGACACATCATGTCTCTGGGCTTGTTGTGGTAAGAAGTTCTAATACTCAACTGCCTTTTGGAGGGAAAAAGGTATTGCTTTTTATTTGTTATTTTAAATATCATGTGCTCTTTTTACTCACCTTGTCCAATGTTCTTATGCATAGTTGGAATGAACTATTCCTTTCACAGAAGTATACATTTCTAATCATAGAATCATAGAATCATAAGGGTTGGAAAAGACCTCCAAGATCATCTGGTCCAACCACACCCCTACCACCAATGTCACCTACTAAACCATGTCCCTAAGCACCATGTCCAACCTTTTGTTGAACAGGGACGGTGACGCCAACACCTCCCTTGGCAACCTGTTCCAATGCCTGACTACTCTTTCTGAGAAGAAATGTCTCCTAATTTCCAACCTAAACCTCCCCTGGTGCAACTTGAGGCCATTCCTTTAGTCCTATCAGTCCTACCTGTAAGAAGAGGCTGACCCCCATCTCCCCATCACCTCCTTTCAGGTAGCTGTAGAGAGCAATAAGGTCTCCCCTGAGCCTCCTCTTCTTCCCAACCCCAGTTCCCTCAGCTGCTTCTCACAGGACTTGTGTTCCAGGCCAAGACCAAGACATCAAACACATTATACCTATCCCTGCAGTGTCACCCTTAAAATTCTTATCCATCAGCTTCAATATAAAGTTGTACTGCCTGGCCTGGAATTGGTTTATATCACTTTATTTTAATATCAGATTATTTACCTTCTCTATATGAGATACACCTCTAGTGGCTGCCACCATAATTTATATCACACATGCCCTAAGACTGTATATTATGCATTTTCTGTAGTACTCTCAGTTTCCCTTTGGCTCTATTTTCTGCTTTCATACATGAATAGCCAGAATCTGCCCCGTGGTAAGTAAGATAAATTGCTTAACATGGGCATTGAATGCTCTTTTAGATAACCCTAGGGTATCCATCTGGCCTCCAGCTGCTGCCTCAGAAAGGCACAGGTTCTCTGTCATAAACATATTCTGCACATCTATGTGGGTGTCTCCAGTACGTTAGGATATGTAAAACAGCAGGAAGTTTGCAGCAATTGGGTGCCATCCAGTTTTGTTGTCCTAATCATGAACTGAGACATTTTAGGGTTAACAAAGAGGTGTCTTTTCAGATTTTGAATATGTGTGACAATCATCATTTGTTACTTTAGTAACCACAATTTTCATTGTTTCAAAATGTCTGCTGTATGAAGATTGAGCAAATAGTGGTTTTATTTATCACAGACCTTACATAGCCCAATACAGTGTATATTCCTCCTCTGTCTGCCAGCCTAATATTCACAAATTAGTTTCTATTAGGTCTACATAATTCTTTATAATTCTCTGTTATTGTTTTTTCTGTTATTGTTTTTTTTTGTTTGTTTGTTTGTTTTCTGAGTATGAAATGTTTTAACAGCTTATGTTTACCCTTTCTATTCATTCCATTTCAGTCTTCTCTTTCATTTGTCTCAATGAGAGGCTTATCAGTGACAAATTTCCTTTCTAATTTTACAGATACATTCTGCTTCCTTGGGAATTCTAAGTACTGAAGGTTCACATGGTTACTGTCCCTCTTCCCACATTAGTGAGAACCCCGTAGCTCATGTACATCTCTGCAGTACTTTTTAACAGCTAATTAAAATGAAATGCTAAATTAAAAAAAAAAAAAATCTGCCCCCCAACTCTTAATACTTGAAAGTAGTTATACAAATTAATGGAATAAGGGTTGATTCTATAAATCTGAAGTCTTCCATTAATGCCAAATTCTAACAGATGGTGCATTTTGAGGTTTTTGAACACAACAGTTAACTATGTTATAGTGTACTATAACTGCTTGACTTCTATTTATCTAACCATACCCTCAAATACCTGCTGACTGCAATGGGTTTCATAATAGATAAAACAGCCTATGCAGAGTAGCTCAAAAGATGAAGATTTAGCTTAAGTAATTTTCATTTCATTTTAGAAAATGAAATGTATATCAAGCTGCTGAAATCTGGTAAAATATCATAGCAATCTTTGTAATAGAATCAGGTCTACTGGAGTTGGAATATTCTGTAAATATCAGTTGTGGGGCTTACCACTCTTCTACACTTTTGTCAAGGCACTAAGTAGTAGTGCTTCATAAGTAATTTTTTACTAAAGGTTTTCTTGTAAAGGAAACCCAAGGCTGTTGATCTAATCTAACAGATTTCTTTTTTCTTTCTTTCTATTTTAAAAAGAAAAAAAAAAATATTAAAGTCTCACTGTTATTCTTATTTTAACTTTCACTACTGCTTAATAATTTTAATATGTATTTTGCCACCTGCACATATGAACTTATGGTTTTCCAGTCACTTCACTTCCTTTCCACTACTGGAGATGTGCAGAGAGAAACTTCACTGGAAGCCACCTGAGAAAGCTTATTTGGTGACGTCACAGGGAACTAAGCTCCCAGCTTGCAGTAGGAGATGGGATTGTTTACGTACACATGCAAAGAAAATTGGTAAAGCAGGCATATAAGGGAGTTGCTGAGCAGCATCTTAAGAATATCAAGGTGCACGTTTAAGGATTTCTTCAGAAGAAGGTGAATTTACCAATTCAGTGTACAAAGGGCTTGTCATAAAGCAGTTTATCAAAAACAGCTTTCCTTGACATCAACGTAAGGCATTAACAATTCAAAAGAATCCTTTTCATCCTTGATTCTGAATTAAAAACCTCATGCATTTTACTTTCTTCTTCTTCCCTAAATAACATTTCTGGATAGTTTAAGCTGCATTTTAAAAAGATTATATACTACTGAGGTCACAGACACATTCCTTTGGTAATGCTTTAGCTAATGTGTTAGCTTGACATTCAAAGTTGTTTAATGCAGCTGGTTGTAAACTGGTAAGGAAGAGGAAGAATTTCTCTCAGAATCAGATTATTACTTAATATGTACAATAAGTAAATGTGTCTTTAAGCTTAATAAACTTCTTTTACATTGTAGATGTAGATTGTCTTCAACTGAACGGTAATGGAACAACTATACAATGTATCCAGCTATAGGGTTTATAGAAAATTGTTTTGTCTGGTTAAGGAGTTATTTTTAGTTGCTTTGTGTTTATTAGCCATTCAGTGCACCAAAGGGACTTGGAAAGCAGTAAATCAAAGATCCTGAAGCTTTTAGGTAACCATATCATACATACATGGCTATTAAATTAGTATTCAGTAATAAACACATGCATACCTTATGACTTGAAAAACTTAGGAGGTATGTATGTCCAGATAGACAACCCAATGTTTCTTTGCCTGTCTTTTGAACGACATCATTGGACGTAGCCACAACTCTGCTAGACCATATCATCAATTCATTCTGCGATGTCTTTGAGGGAGCAGAAGAACAAATGGAGTTCTGTCTCCATGGGTTTCCCACTTTGTCTTACCTCTTTTGTCCCTTTGGCTAAGTAGTTCCTGTAAAGGTAAGGGCACTCAAGCCCTCTGCTAATTTTGGGACTAAACTGCTGGGCTTTACAGACTGAGGACAGTAAATGAGATGTGTTTTCCTACTTTCTTGTACCTTTTTAGTTAAAAAAAGTGATTTCAAAACAAGTTTGAAAACCATTTGAACAATACTTCACTGTACTTTATTATAAAATTTGAAAAATTCCCTCCTCTTATCAGTATAGAGTTCCAATTTAAAAAATAAATAAAGATATTCTAAAAGTATTTTGGAGTTGTTCAACAGAGATACACATCAGAAATGGATCTCAAAATAAGTTAGTACTAAGCTTATAAATAATAAAGAAAAAGGGTTGGCTCAAAGGACATGTGAAGGTTCATACATGATTTTCAATTGGTAGCCAAGCTTATTATGTATTCCTGAAATTCTACCATGTACTTCTGTTTTAAGCACCCAGAATATATTAAAAATTTAGTTAATTGCATACAATTATCTGAGTCAATCATGGGTTAAAATGATGCAGAGCAACATAAGCACACGGAGAATAAAATGTAAAAAGGCACAGTTCCCTTGCTGTTCTTTAACTACCTTGCTAAATGATTGTTGGAAAATTATGAAAAAAATGATTATGAAGTTAGTGAAATTATTTTAAAAAAACGTGGACTGCCTTGTGGTCTCTTAGGTAGTCTAGACAAGCATTGCAGGGACATTTTTCCTAAGCAAAAGCAACATTTTTCTATGATGGTTCCCTATAAATGCAGTTTCTGAATGAGGGCATCCAAGTTTATTCTCTAAAATAAATATTCTATCCAAGAACTATCCAGTGTGGTTTCCCCAAATCTTTTTAATAAACTGGAATTTATATAACCTGAGCTGATTACTTCAGGTCAGAGTGTCATTTTCTGCATTAATTTCTGACAAAAATATGTTGCATTTAGATTTATAGTGGGTCCTCAACATCCATTAAATGAAGCAATTAAACACTCTGTCTTGAATTAGTATTAAGATGCAATTCTCTGTAATGGCAATTATACCATACAAGCATACATGGCAGTACACAAGCATACATAGTACAGGATTTCAAGAATGATCAATTCTGCATATCAGATTGTTAACAAAGGCACTTTTACAACTCAGTGGGGTTTGTTACAATGTTTTACACTTAATCAAGGTATGTCTCCACCAATGTGATGAGTTATAGTCAGCTTCAGTCTTTCTCCACATGGTTTAATTACCTTGTCTGTATAAAATTTTAGGCTTTTTTTTTTTTTTTTTTTTTTTTTCACAGAAGTATTCACTTTAATTCAATAAAGCATACATTCAATGGGTTATCCAAACAAAATATATTTTCTTACATAAAATACTTTCTTTTTGGATTGTGGACTATCTGTTCTCAGGCATTGTTCATCTGGATTATCCATCAGGGTATATTTTTCTTCAGATGAGATTAATATTATTTTCAAAACACTAATTAACCATTTGTTTATATCCTTGATACCTCTAGTTTTATTCTCTGCTTATACTTTCGAAGCTTCTGCTAAAGCCTTGCTAAAATCCCTAGTTTTTCTTCAAAAGGCTTTAAGCTTTGCTTTCCTGGTTATGTCAAAAATGGTTATTAGCATGGTTATTAATGGTTATTAGCACAGTCCAGTAATGCATGCCTCCTTTTTTAGGTTCATTAAATGTACACAAAACAATTACATAGAAGAAAAAATGTAATAATTTTTACATAATTATGACATAAGACATAGATGGAGATATTGGTCTGGTGCCACTTGCTAACAATAACTACTAGTTATGGCAGCATCACTAGGATGTTATCAAATTTACTTTACAACAATCACTGTGACTGTTATTTTACCTTCTAAAAATGTTATTCCACAGAAGGATAGCACATTCATCCTAGTATTTGGGGGTCTGAATCTTCTGTGACTTATTCAAGACTTTAGCAAACTGAACTTTATGAAGATGGCAAAGCTTAACTTCTGCTGTAAGAGAGAGATCTTGTTGGAATCAGCTGGAGTGTCAGCTGAATTCAGCAAGATGGTATGCCACTGTCGACTGTGGTGCTGAGTGAAATTCTCTTGCTGAGAACATAATAACATCAAAGAAGAAGTTGGTTCTGGCCTGTACTGTGTCCTGTACTCCTAGTACATGATGTTTCTAGAAAAAAAAAAAAAAAAAAAAAAAAAAAAAAAAAAAAGATATTATAAACTCAAACTGTTTTTGCTGATCATAACAGTGACTGAAAACCCTATTGGTCTTTAGGACAAAGAACATTATGTATCCATTGGTAATAGGTTTCTGTTCCTACCATAAACTCTTTAAATGGTGCTGAGTGGAAAGATGATTCCTGTCACAAATTGAAAAAATAGTCTGAAGGTTACTTCAACAGCTACTTACTCAAAGCTGCTGAGTATATGTTTATTGGGTGGAAGAATTTTGTTGGATCAACCTGCTATTTGTGCAATGAAGAGTAATTTCACTGCTTATAGAAGATTATAGACTGGCATTTTTCTTGCCCTTATTTCTGCCAAAAGAATTGGGAGCAAATCATAAAGAGATTTCCAAAATTTTGTGTTGAGTCTCTTGTATTTCAGTGGGGTCTTAAATATTTATCACACATAATCTTTTGATACTCTTCTTCTGTGGTTGCTCACATCTAATTTTTGCTGCCAGAATTTTGCTGGCAGAACTGTGAAATTGGCACAGTGGTTAATATGCCACTTGTCACTCTGAAAACTCTGTTCATTTCACTGGATATGTTTTGTATGAAAGCTGTTATATAAAACAGGAGAACACAATAATTTATGGGAGACAGAGATACAAGAAGTATTTATGCAGAAATTCTGTAGGTATGTAGACTACTGTTCCCACTTCTACTGGCCAACTTCTGCATAATATATACCCAGACTTTCAAGCTTTTTTTGACATTCTCTGGAAAGAATACCTCTAGGTTTTATGTTAACAAGTCTCATACTGTAGGAATTTACTAGGAACTAGGTACTCTCTTTTTCTTGATTTTCATATGGAGAGATGTGAAAATAGTGTTGTTTTTGTTTGTTTGTTTGTTTACTCTGTGAACATAGTTTTCTTTCTCCAGTTACTGAAAAACAACTTTAAGCTATTTGGATTTGTCTACAATGGACCTCCATTATAAATTTCTTTCATCTGTACATGTGAATTTGGGGGGGGATTGCTGAATGACATTCTTTGTGCAATTTTTGCAAAGTCTCTGTAGGACTGCAGATCCTTGAAGGTAATGTCACCTTGAGGGAATTCATCAAAACATGCTGTAATTTGGCTGGCCTGGCTGCCAAGGTAGACATGTAGTTTTCAATCTTCGAACGTTTTGTTGATCGAAGTAAGAACAGAGTGTCGATTTATAATTTTGACAGCTTCGGCAATGGACCTTTCTGTCTGACAGTCTCATGTATAGAAGAGAGAGCAACAAACACAGCTGTTATCCTTAATTTATTTTGATAAAACACTTTTACACAGGTGGTCAATGCTAGAAACTGATCACGTTGGCTGTGATCAGATTTAGAGATCTGTTCCTCAAGGTCTTTTAGGAGCATTGGCTCTTAAGTTGATGATATTCACTTTATTTTCATACTTCACATACTTGTTTTAGGAGTTCATCGGAAGATTGCTATTTGTACCACTACACTGTATTCACACCTTAAAGTGAAATTGTGCCCTTCTGCAAGTCAAAAGGATTTTCTCCACTTTTTTTTTTTTTTTTTTCAGTGTTTTATTGAAAAAAAGGAGATTTTAAAGTTGTTTTCATTACCTTCTATATAAGGTAGATTTAGTGATAATGAAAATATCATACATTTTCTTTGTGAGGTTTTTAGACTTATTACCATATCAGTGTTGCATAAAGAAGAACCTGGTCAGTGTGATCAACCGTCTCTAATTATAATTTTTCCCCCAGAATATCTTTTCTGGAAAATTGTATTTATACTAATTGCTTTTTAATATTTTTCAGGGAGTGCTGGAACACCTGTTATCTTCAATGAAAATGGAGATGCTCCTGGACGATATGACATTTTTCAGTATCAAATCACCAACAAAAGTACAGAATACAAAGTAATTGGTCATTGGACCAACCAGCTTCATCTAAATGTAAGTAGTAGCTTAATTATGAGGCTGACATTGGAGAAATGCAACCATTTGAATATTACATTATTATATTTCAGGAATGTTGAGGACTTCTATTACTTGGCATAGAAAAGTTACTCAATTCTCTTTTTGAGAAGACAGCAAAAAATAACAAAAAAATGCTCTTTTTATTTTAAAGTAGGTTGGGTTGCACATTTGCCTGATGCTTTAAATGATATTTTAGAGTCATTATATATCTGATATTCCTCAGTCTGACTATGAAGTTAGGCAGTGAAATAGTAACTCATCCTTCACAAGAAAGTGTCAGACAAAATGATTCGCACATCTATATTGCTCATGTCTTTCAAATATAGGAAGGATATGAGGGGATGGAAATGTACTTAATAAAAGAGAAGTTTGGACTGTCTAACCACTTCTGAGCTGGTTGAAACACTAGGATGAACTACCACAATAAAAATATTTCTTGAATATAAAAGGAGAATTTGGAGTTTTTCTCTGTAGTTAACTAACTGTTAACTACAGTTAGTAAGTAATAACTAACTGTTACTACTTAATAACAGAAGAAACAAAGTTACCCTTCCTTGGGAGGTGTTTCTAATTGCTGCTTTAATACGTTCTGCAAGTTTTGTGGTAGCTGAGCCCCATGTGTGCATTGAATTATATTTATTTTGAAAATCACCATCCCAATAAGATTCAGAGAATATATGTAAGAATATCTGAATGACAGCTAAGCATTGAGCCACAACTGTAATGGGAAGTTCAGGGGGCCAGGAAAGTTACAGTCATGAGAACAGCACAACACAGTTAACCTGTCTCATTGATTTACAGGTTTTACCTTAGCTCTGCAAATTTAAAATACAAACTTTTGTTTAGCTAAATGCTAGTGAGAAAGGCAACAGTGTGAACTGATGACTGGATTCACCAAGGGGAATTCATTCGGTAATTTTAATCAAACCACAAAGTTTTCTAACACTTCTGGTTTTCCATATAAGTGGTTCCTGATAAAGACTAGCAAAGACAGTGTAGTAAATATTTACCAATGATTCTCCTGTTGAGACTACTTTGCAATAATTATCTGAGTGCTACCAACAATAATGCATGTGATAGCTCTCCATTTTCAGGCACTGAAAACCACTTTACCATATCTAATATTTAACTACTGTAACTACTTGGCAAGGACTCATTTAACTTCTTCTGCCCAAATAGAAAACAAACAAACAAAAACAATCAACAACCCTTCCAACAGAAACTGCACAGAGCAGATTGTGTGGCAGTGTTATCTCTCCAGTAACCTGTTATCTGTCTGCTGAAAAGCATGAAAGAAAAAAAAAATCATTTTAAACAAGTGTAAAGATTAATACTAAATAGTAATTTCTGGAAAGTATTAGAGTTAGACACTTATTATATCTATTATAACAGACATTCATGATTTCTATAATTGCTATAGTTTTCTGAAAAGTTCTGATGTTTATACATAAGCTGAAAAACTGATACATAATTTTTGCACATTTGTACTAAAATAGCATTTACATAGTAATAGCTAGAGTTACCTTAGAATTTTCTCCAAATTCCATTCCAATTTGTCTTTTTGTATCCCCACCTAGACTGCTAAATTTTTCATTAAGTCTGTGGCTTTTCAGTCCCTTTATTTCTGCCTGATATATGTGTACTGCTGGGAATTATCTGACATACCAGCAGACTGGCTTCTACTCAGACTACTGAAACCACACCACGCTAAGCACATTGACCAAAAAGCTAGAAGAAAGGATTTATCTAAGGACACTTCTTGTTAACTCTCATTGAAAATGGATGTAGTAGGCTGTTCTTGTGGCTTTCTTCTTTTGTCTCTTTTTTCAAATTCACTGATGAGCTGTCTAGCTTGTGGAGTGGTAGAGATGCAAAAGGGCTGGCACAATACCCTGCTGCTGGCCTTTCATCTTCCAGCTTCTTGCCACACTGCCCTGTGCTCACCTGGCCCAGGGTGACAGTGGTTGCACAGTGCTCCTCTGTGCAGCAGGATTCGGCAATGAGATGTTTCTCTCCCTACCCATCACTTGTTTTTTGACCTTACTCAACTTTATGCTGGAGGAACTCTAAAGTGAAGAGTGAGCTTTATATCTTATGGTTTGTCAGGGAGTGAGATTTTGGATGCCAGTCACTGTCGGTGTCTGCTGGTGCTGGTACAGTAACAGTGAAGAGGGAAGTCATAATATGGATGATACAGTTTGTTTCCCTCTGTTTCTGCATTCACTGAGTTTATATAGCATGTGTCAATGACACTTATGCCACATGATGATCTACTGTGGCAATCCTACCACCTCATTTTACTAGGCAAAGTATACTGAGACCAAGTAATCTTTGTGAGTGATTGTCAATACTCCCAGTCATCATATGCCAAATTTGGGAGTACCTTTGCTTGCCAATAAATCAGAGGGAACATAGAGGATATCATCAGTGGTTTCAGTGAAAAATTCTGTATTTATTGAAGGCCAAGCAATGTATATTTTTATGCTGCTGTTCTATAAAGGAAATATTTCTAAAATATAATACTTTTTCCCACCGTATCCTTCTTTCTCCAGCAGTTTCCTTTTTATGAAGACATATGTAACTGATTTTTAATGAATCTCTGTGTCAGATAGATATCTTCTATAGACAATTCTACTTCTACTCCAGTTTTTATAGATATTTCTATTTAAAATTGTGTGGTAACACAATTGTGTTGGTCTATATATCTGGTACTGTGTCTCAGAAAACGTATAGATTTATTCATTTATTTGCTATGACAGAAAAATAAATAATGAAAATACTGAGATTGTAGTGGTTTAACCTTTTGAACAGTTAATTAAAATAGGATTAGAACATGTTTTGCACCTAAATTGTTGAGTCAAGGTTTCCTTTTTCTCTTTCTGTGTATTTTTCTTTACTTTTTGTTTTCCTTTCTCATAGGGTACTCTGTCATATTTTCTCCGTTCAGTCTTGACTGCAAGTGTCTGAGTTAAGACTGCAGGTCTCTGTCATTTGGGCTATGGCTCGTCACCTTGTAGAGAACCCTTGTCCTGTCTTTGAACCTAACCCTCAGGTTTCCTCTGCTGGTGTCTCTGCTTCTTCAGAGTTTTCACTGACTCTTCAGCGTCCTTGTGGTCAAGCTTCAGACTTGTTCTGGAGCAAAGCCTGGTGCAATGCTGGCTTCCCCTTTGGACAGAAAGTGCCAGCTCTGGCTAGATAAAGACTCTGTATCTTGCTTCCTAACAGGCTTTTTGTCAGCAAACTTCACTAGCTGGGATGCTGTTTTCTCCCTGTAGTCCTCAGTAACCTTAATGGTCTCCTTTGGGCAGCCTGACCTTTCAGATTTCCTCCGAAGCAGCTATAGGAACTTCTGATTACTGATCAGCACTACTCTTGTAATACTTACAAAACAAACAAATGTGTAACAATGCTGTGATGTGCAGAATAAAAGTTAAATTAACAAAAATAAATAAAAAAATCCTGATCTTCAAACTTTAAACTTTTATGTGATTCTTGAGTTTGAATAAGGCTTTGGCATACATAAGGCAATCCCGAGGGCAGATATTTCAAAACATCAGTCTCAAGAATCTGGATGTCTTTTATATAATTATCATTTTACATGATTCTGCATTGTAAATTTATACTTCTTTTGAAGGTATTTTCCTCTCTAAGATTGCCCAACTTTAAATGTTGTTAATGCACTGTAAGTAATCAAACCCTAGAAGTTTTTTGTATGACTTTGATGGAAAAAAAATGTTGCTTTAAAACTTCTGATCATTAACTATATTTAACTGCCAGGGTTTCGGGTTGTTTGCTTTCCTCATTTTTTTTTCTTCATCAGCAGAATAACATAACATATATTCAAGCAACATGGATAAGGTTATAAACCTTTCCCCTCCAAAATATTCTGCTTTTCATAATTAATAATAATAATAATAATAAAGAACAACAGGAAAAGGCAGTTGTTTCCACAAAAGTTATGTTTTATTCATATTGCAACAGTATTTTGCATACCATATCGCGTGTAAATGTTCCCTATGAATGTGTGGGTTTAGCAAATTTGAGCTCTCAACCTGTAATCTCTGCAGGAGGAAAGTTAAAAACAAGCTTGCTTTTCCTAGTAGTTATGATTTGAAATCAACTTCCTGACATGACTAATAATGAATTCCCTCTTATAAACTATGTTTTGTATTGTATATGTTGTAATAAGAGCTAGAAAGAGGTGAAGACTGATGGCTTTTTTTTTTTTTTGGTGACAGTAAATGTTCCAGTCCTAAAGTTTTAATAAGAAATTTCTCAGTTTCCTTTGTGACTTAAAAATTGATTTTTTTTTTAATGGTTCATTTTTGAGAGATTTTTTTTTCTCTTTAAATGTGTTATATTTTGAAACCTAAAAGCCAAATTGGAGAAGTTGAAATGTTTAAGAATTATAAAATATAATATGTTGTCATTTTTATAAAAATGTGTTTTAATATAGTTAAAACTATAAACTGTTTTCATTTTGAACTTATACATTATTTTGGTTTACAAAAATCTGTATTGAAAGAACATGATTTGAAAATATATGTAGATAAAAATCTATATTCTTCCAAGTTAGTAATTTTTTGATTGATAAGAGACACAATTATTGATGCTTTCACTATCAGGTATTTAGCTGAAGCAGATAAGAAGCTTGAGTAGAGATCCATTTACGTTATCTTAGTCCTTACGGGTAACAAATACTGTAACACTGTAAGCTTCAAATCCAAATGTAATTATATATATATATATATATATATGTATATATAAACCAAAGCACAGGAGTTCAGATGAAGAGAAAAAGAAATAAGAAATTTTACAGTAAAGGATTTTTAACTTTCTCTTAGAAATAATAGATTGCATTTGCTCTCAGATTTACGGAGTGTATGCACTGAGAATATAAAAGACTCAGGGGCAGACATTTTTTCTATAATGGCCTTGATTTATAACTAAGAAATCCATAAATTAAAATTATGCTGATGTGATGAACTGTCAGAAAGACAGCCCTAATCATCATTAGCCTTAAGCACCACGGTTGGTGAACTAGTAAAAATGGGGAACCCCACATTGAGTTTCCCTTCAGGCAGCCATATCACAAGAAGATTTAAATCAGTATTGGATTTAACTTCTTTTCTAGGACTTGTAAATTATGTATCTAATCCTGAAGGAACCTATCAACACTGACATTAGTCAATTCTTTTTAAAAGTAACAGATTCAACATTCATTAGTTCCCTTTCTTGTGACATGACAGAAAATGATTCAAGAAACTTATGATATTTTCTTTAACTGCAGAAAACAAATTTTAAACTTTGCTTTAGGCCACTGTATTTCTGTATTTCATTAAAGAAGTCAGAGAGCTCTCCCCACCCCCCCCCCAGTGGAGGAAGCAATAAAATAATTAAAGAATTTCCCTTTTTCTTTTTTTTTTCTTTTTTTTTTCTTCGAATAGCTGAACCTAACCTTAAGTCTAACAAAAGAACACACTACATAACAGGAGCACTTATTGCTATATATGATTATAACTGTAAACAAAGTATGGCGATCATACTGCCTGCAGGGTATTCTTCTGACCCTATATAATAGGACAATAGAATTCAAACTTAGTCTCCATTACCTGAAAATGCTCGGTCAAAAATAAAAGTCATTGAGACAAGCAAAAATGTTTCGGATTCTTTTATTCTTCTCAAAATTATACTGCTGTCTTCCTTTATTCTATACAGGGTTGAAAGTCAAGTAGGAAGATACTATCACAGGTTTTAAAAGAGTACTTAGGTTTTACAAAGCTAGTCCTGGTCTTAGCACTGATCACTAAATATGGTTCTGGATTTATTCCTCTCTACTCTCAGAAGGGATTTATTCCTCTTTACTCTGTGTTCAGTATGAAAATTGTAATCACTAAGGACAAATGCTGGAACGAAGAGATAACTCAACAGTGGATGCACGCTATGGACAGCCAGTAAACTACCAGAAAAATTGAATAAAAATAGGATTTTATGATTTTGATAGGTAGCATATTGTATTATGCATTATATATATATAATAAGCCAAATGCAGTTGCTAAAAACATTAAATGATTTTGAAATGTACCTGTAAACATGACTGAAAATCAAAACAGCACTTGGTTGTTTTGAACAAGATCCAAGGACCTTAGAAGAATCCAAGAATGACAACTTGTCTTCCTTCGGAAGCTTTTTTCATTGTTAGTCTTAATAGCCTCCTCCTGTCCTTCCTTCCTTCCTTCCTTCCTTCCTTCCTTCCTTCCTTCCTTCCTTCCTTCCTTCCTTCCTCCCTCCCTCTTTCTTTCTTTCTTTCTTTCTTTCTTTCTTTCTTTCTTTCTTTCTTTCTTTCTTTCTTTCTTTCTTTCTTTCTTTCTTTCTTTCTTTCTTTCTCTTT
>CM021765.1:21913285-21979955 GCA_011076525.1 Nettapus auritus
ATATATATATATATTTATTTAGTATATATATATTTATTTAGTATTATATATATCATTAAAATCTCTCCAAGTGCATGTCAAGTACATGTATGGACAGTGAGGAGCTCTGGGTAATGATATGCAATAGAAATTGTCTATGTGAAAATAGTCTGTGTAAAGCATAAATTTCAAAACTTGATCTGCAGTCTGATCCTTTCATAATAATCATATGTTTTTGAAATATAGACAATAGACCTTGCAAAGTACTTCCAAAAATGTGAAGACTGCTGATGCTTTCTTGAATAAGATATTTCTGTGTCATAGAACTATTAAGTAAATGGCTGGGAGGAGGGGGAGGTCTTAGTCTCATTTAAAAATAAAGAACCTATCTCCAGAGGCAGGTGCTTTAATAGTAGTTAAGATTCATGCTTATAAAGAAGAAAAAATATCTTGCTTGTACTGAACAGAAGTGCCTACCAGGTTGCTGTAAATTTCCACCTAATAGTTGCACTGTGCAGGAACAGTAGCTGTTTACTTGATGACCTGCTAATCACTGCATTTTGTGCCAGTCTACTTCCCAAAGCACCTGAGAATAAAAAGTGGTTTTCAGTGTACTCCAATGACATTAATAAGTCTGGTGTCTGGCAAATCAAAGAAGGGAATATATTTCAGCTCTGACCTGTATATCAGGGGTTTGTGAAGGTCAGTACTTTGGGAGCCTGTAAGTACCTGCCAAACTACAGTTAGAGAATAATCTTGTATGCAAATAGATCCTAAACTATTCAAAGACTAGCATTTTAAAGTTGGGGTTTAAAAACTCTGTAGCACTGTTCTCTTTATATTATGATACAGTGGTATGATCATTCCCTGTTTACAGTTTCTACAGTATGCTCTTTTATATTCAGCAGGTATGAATTATATGATTTAACTAGTGAGGTTATTTTCTTATAGTCTCAGCACAGTGAGTGTGCTATTATGTAACCCTTTTTGATTATGAGAAATGTTTATCTTTTTACACTATTTTGTCTTTACATGTATCATCTCACTCTTTACACTTATCATCTCACAGCATCCTTCAGTTAATTTTATTTATTTGTTTGCTTGTTTGCCTTAGCTGAGAATGACTTGTTAATGTGGACAGAACATTAAAAATGAATTCTCTTAGCTTTGCTTTGGTAATTCCACAGGTTGGGGATATTGCATTTCTTGGAAGCTGGAAATGACAAGAAAGATTCTGACATACTGAGGAAACAGAATTGTTATAATGTTTCTGATGTAAATTCTTTGAAAAATATTGCTCACTTTTAAAAGCAAAAATAAGTTTTAATCTTGATTTCTAAAGTATAAAGGGCAAAAGCCCTTTCAGACCTGAGAGATTGAGATCAGTTTAGTCCCTGGCATCACTGAGATTCAGAAAATATAACATCCCTACTTAAACATTTCACCCACATTTTAAACCTACTTAGGTGTCTCCACTCTTCTTGTCTGCATGACAGCTTCCCTCCAGGCAACCGCAAAGCTGAGGTTCAAGCAGGTTATATAATTTGCCCAAGGTCACTAAGAAAATCAGATTGTATCAGATCTGTATGGGCTAACTCTAAGCAAATAGCATGAGACCAAAGCTGTGTAACCATTCTGTAGCACTGCTTCCAAATATAAATATAGCCTTCCTTACTGGTCCTTCCACAGTCATTGCATATGATAAAGCTTCTAAGACTCTTCTTCAAATGTGTCTGACAGTCAAATACATTAATTTTCAACTGGTTTGTGGTAAAACCAAGTACATGATCTCATGTTCTTTGCAAACAGTTAGGAATGTCTGTGCCTCAAATTCCAGAAAAAGACATCTCAGTTGTTAGGAAAACATCTGTACATGGTAAATAATGGTAAAAGTGAGGTAAATAATTCTAAGGAATTATAGCAAATTTGTTAATATTAGTGATTTGTTACTGCCATTGACAATCTGGATTCATTCTAGTGGTTGTTTTGTTTGTTTGCTTTTTTATTTTTTTTATTATTATTATTATATATTTTTTTTGTCCTTGACTTATTTCCCTTCTGCACATTCCTGCTTAAATATTTGTAAATTTAGTCTGTAAGTATACTTAGCTTTTCTCTAGGGGGATAAAATCTGGCTGGCAGACTGAATGCAATGATCATTACATTTAGGCTC
The DNA here is from genome assembly GCA_011076525.1 of Nettapus auritus. Taxonomy (NCBI): domain Eukaryota; kingdom Metazoa; phylum Chordata; class Aves; order Anseriformes; family Anatidae; genus Nettapus; species Nettapus auritus. The sequence goes on from CM021765.1 coordinate 21,915,438, forward strand.
ATAATGAATTCACTTTAGTTTAACTAGTTTCAGTTTAATTCTGGTGTGTGATGGTTCAGATGACTTGATTGGACAAGGTACATTAGAGACTTGAACTTTTACTGTGAGAATAGCTGCGTTAGACAATTCAAAAGCTAAATATTAGACTAAATTGCCCTAATTCATTCATTTGCTAGGCTCCTCTGATAAACCTTTTTGTCAGAAGTGAAATAATTCCACAAAATTGAGACAGAAATAAGTGCAACTCTTAGTAACAGCTGCAGGCAATATTTCAGTTCTTTGTCAATTTTATAACTGAGAATCTGAATATGTATTAAAAGCCATATGAAGTGGTAAGAACCTTGATGATTCTGAAGGTCTTGGCTAACTGACTACCAAATAATATGTTAGCCTGTTTCGATAATTCTGGCAGAATACACTACTTGCATTCTTCTATCCAGATCTTGTATAATTCTATTCATCAAAATAATATTCCTAAACATGTATTTTTAATTATAAAAATAAATTTCTAGCTCTGAGATAAGTTTTCAAAAATGGAAATTCCTGCAACTGATAATAGAGCATAATCCAAAAAATAAAAATTAAAATTAAAATACTATCCAGCAAAGTCCTTGATAAAAATTATGTGAGGTTTGTCAAATGCTTTGTATAATCACTCATTGCTAAATTAAGTGATAAATTATTTAATGATCTCAAATGGAAAACAGAATGTTTTTTGTATACATAAATGGTTCAGAATTTGTATGTGACCTATTAGCAGCAATTTTTATCAATCTCCTTTGGTTGCTGAGGGCATTGCTAAATGAATGAGTTGCTTGATTATTGGAGGAAAATAGGTGCCAGGAATGTGAATGTTCTTCTTGTACAGTGTCATGTAAATCTCATCTTGTTTGAACCCATTTCTTGAATCATTAATTTTTAGCTTTATTATTAGATATTAGAGAAAACTGTATTTGTAGTATTCATGAAGGATAGAGATGTTTACTCAATTTTGATATGAAATGGCATTTCCTCTGTGTTTTGATGGTTTAGTGAACTGCAAACCTTAGGGCTGCAAATTAAAGCAAATTGCAACTCCATCAGGCAGATAACTCATAGAGGGATTATTTTTATGTCTATTTAAATAGCAATGAAGCCATTCTCTTTCTGTATCATGGTGCATTTTGTAGAAAATTAGTATGTGTCACACTCTTTTTGATGTTTTCACTTCAGAAAATATTGTAATAGTAGAAAACAATAACTCATAGTAGGCCAAAGTGAGGTGCTCCATGATAACGCATCTATCTATCACTTTCCAAATTCAGAGGAGCTACTCATATAAAATTAATAATGATGTTTAAACAATTATTAACAGTAAATACAGAGCTAGTCAATCCAGTCTATCTGACCTACACAATAAATTCAGATGTATTTTACACTGAACTTAGTCTTGTCGTATTTCACACTGTAGTCAAAAGCAACTGGCAGATGTCACATGAAAATGAAGGTGACAAAAATAAGTCTTCTAGATTCTAAGTTTACCTAAGGCTACTTAAAGATTTGAGACTCACTCAGTCCTAGCAAGAGCTAAGCAGTATAAAGGCTGTGAAGACCCAGAGATTTTGATCTGTGAGGGCTGAAGTGCTGCAGAACAAATGTATTGAAATGTCAAAAATAAATAAATAAATAAATAAATACATAAACAAACAAAAATATATATTGCCTTTTGTTTTTTTGTGGCCTTGTCTTCTTTGTATGTCTAAAATTAAGCTCCTCTGAAGTTAGCTTTGTAAAATTTAAACTTCTAGGTCACTTTGGGGTAGGTTTTCTGAATTATTTAGGTGTTAAAAACTGCAGGTGGAAACATAGTGGAATTATCAAAAGCACTTAAACAGGCATGGCACATAGCTCCCATTTAAATTAGTTAACTGAAATGAAGAATTCCCATTGGCACTTTTGAAAGTTCCACTGCTAAATGTTTATGTTTATGTTTAAATAAAACAAAACAAAACAAGCAAACAAAAAAACAACGACAGATTTTCAAAGAAGGCTGAATATCCAGAAGCTCCCTTTGAATTTGATGGGAATTACAGGTATTCAGAATGTTCTCCTTTCTTGTAGCTTAACAGTTTCTATTATCATTTATTGTCTAAAGTTAATCTCAGAGAAGTGAGATCAATAGTGCTATAACCTACGGATAGGAAAATAATGACATGTGAATCTTCTGCACAGGTTCAGGAAGCCAGCTCCTTCATAAATACATTCAATGACTGGAAAAACTGATAGAGCTTTAAGTGTTTTTTAATGATTATGTCTTGTACTGGATTTCCTTATTAAATTCCTATTATGCAAAACAATAGTTCAAAAATACATTAAAGGAAAGGAGTGCTGTGGGTTATAGGTAGCTGGGAATGAACCAGATGACCAGAAGTAGCATGACTTTTCAGTCTTTAATTGCTGCATATACAGAACCCTTACTGGATCTACCCAGACATAATAAAAGTAAGAAGTGTTCACTCTGTGTTATAGTTTCCCTGCCCTTTACTCTACCTCTGTCACAGTAGTGTCTAAGTAGCAGTCTGAGGGTGTATACACATTAGCATTTCGGTTTCAGTCAAGAGTCTGCTTTTGAAATGAATCTGCTAATTATTCCCACGTTAGCACACTTGCTCATGTTGTGGAGTGGGTCTCAGGCTACGTGAACTGAATTGCTTTTGGCTGAAATGAAAACAGAAGATGCCCTCCAGAAGGACTTTAGTCTTCTATAATCATTACCAGGGGTTCCTTCCACTCAACCAGGCCAGAATTAGCCCAATATTACCTTCCCAGTTTCTAATTTCAAATACTGACCAACAAGAGCATCAAGTCCTCAGAGCCAACACCTGAGCTCCACAGATTGGCTCTTACTATGTTACTTTGCTTTTTCATGTAGTTTGGTTTATGGGAGGACCCCACAAAGTAGTATAAAGAGGGAATTCAAAGTGGTATAAAGGGGGAATTACATCTTTGTACGTACTTTCAGAGTTAAAATCCTACACTTCCAGAATTTCCTAAGAACTGCAAACATCTTAAAGGTGACCTCTAATTTCAAACATTGTCCAATGCTTCTTAGGAAGGTTCCTTCTCCTTCTTTGAAAATAAAAAACTCATGAGCAAGAACTCATAAAATTTTTGTTAAGAGCCTTTTCAGAAATGTAGGTCAGCCTGAAAACCACTATAGGTTTTGACTAAAAAAAGTCGTACAAACAAGACCATTGTTAAGACATCACTTGTATGCAGTGTAAAATGCACCCTCACCAACCATTCTCTCTGATTATTCTCTACACTGTTTTAGAATGTTTTTACACTTTGAGAGCCAACTCTCATTTGAATTGTTCCACCTCTAACAGTTAATCATGTTTATATTCATAATTCATTTTTTTTTTTTTAAAAAAGAGTCAAGTTTCTTAAGCTGGTGACTTTTTCAGCATTCATAACCCTATATTGCCATGCTGGAAGATATTTCTTCTGTAGATTGTGTTGGATGTATTTGAATAAAAAGTACAATATGAATCTTTACCAGTGACTTTCTGATACAGGAAATTTTTTCAGTTGTTGCCACTGGAACCTTAGGCACTCTAATGTATTTCCAGCCAGGATTATTTAAGTTTGTTTTTAGATAATTAAAGCACAGTCAAGACAGAAGTATATGATATCACAGGTAGCTGTGGAATAAAATTTTTGTTTTGTTTTGTTTGTTTGTTTTAAATTATTTATTTATTTATTTTATTAGCTAACTCTAAGAGACACAAAGGAACTCTTTCTACCTATCTAAACTGTGGATTCACAGTATAGTAAAAGTGGCTTTAGCATGCATAATGCTAATAGGAAACACTTCAGCTTCATGGTGTTAAATGTTGATCAGGTATGAGCTCACTTTTCTGGTTGATATGTGTTAAAAAATTGGACACTTTAGCTTTATCCTTTCAGGCTTTCTACCAGCCTAGATATTGCCTGTCCATGACACTCTAACTTTATGCTGGAACAAGTGCTGTGTATTCTCCTGGTGATTTTGTATTGTGTGCTATAATCTGGCAAATAGGCAGTACTGTTCCATTTCGAGTCATCCCAAACTTACCCACACAAGCATGGCCTCATATTACCCCATTATCAAAGTATCTGACCAAATCACAAGCTGTGATGTATTTATTCTCCTAACAACTCTGTGAAGGGAGAATATATCTTTGGTATCGCACAGATCTCATCATAACAGGCCTTCTCTCTTGTCTAGTAGATGAAACACTAAGGGTTATGCAGGCTTTAAGAATTTCAGTGATTAAAATCCAGAGATTGTAACAGAGGTGAATATTTTCTTAAAATGTCAAGTGATCTGCTAGGGCTATAACAAAGCTGTTTCATGACGTTGGATTGTTCTTATGTTTTTTAGGAAGCTAATTACTTGAGTGTTTTCTTTTTAGATAATCACTGGTTGATGAACTTCATGTAATTACCAGTCCTTCATATAAAATAGGATTAACTTTTGTAGGTTCAGGACAGATCCCAAACCCACTGACATCCTTAAATCACTCAGGAGATTCACTGAACTGGCCATATGAACGTTTCTCCCCATTACCACGTGGTCCCCTCATTTACCCCTTTGAGTGTTGAATAATAGCCAGGTGCTACACTGTTCAGAAAAGGGAACAGAGGAGACAAACAGCCTGGCTGCTTGCTTCAGTTTTATTCACCCTCCATGGTACTGCGACTGGTGCGCTGACTCTTTCAGGAAGGCAAACGGGGCCAGCAATGTTATACTGTGATTTTCTCTCAACTCTGTTGAAAAACTGCTGGAAAAATAAATCTTTAAAGCCAAAATTATCCCACTCGATAAGCTGTCCCCATTCTGTCCTCCTCCAGAATGAACTGAAAACAGTCCTGACACGTGAAGTTTTGTTACTGGTGTTTCACTTGTAAATAAATGCTCTAAATTGATTAAAAGTGCTAAGTACTTAGTAGGCAAGAACAAGACAAGTCTTTCATCCTTGAGTATTTACAACCTAATAAAGGCATAAAGGGTAGAGCATGGGAGTAAAACGTGAATCTGGTGCCTATAAGCAATTTCTTGCTCTGCAAAATGTTCTCATTCAGTGTGACCTCTTGCACAATGTTGCTATGAGTGGGCTATGGAGAGCTGTAACCAAATTGATAATTTTCAGCTATATTGCTTTAAATCCATTAATTCCCTATACAGATTTTATTGGGGGGTGGGGGAGTCTTCAGGAAGAATAGACAAGGGGATGAAAAACAAACAAACAAACAACAACAACAAAAACAATTTTATTAAGGCTCTGCTGTGGAGAAATCTGGGATTTCAAAAGCGAGATTGCATTGTGTGCATCTGTTTAGTGCTACAAAAAAGAACCTTGGAATTTTAAAATCAGGTCTAAAGTATAGCTGTGACATATTTTTGCATTACTATTCAGAAAGCACTGTATGCTCATTTTTATCTTGTAGAAATGAAAACAAAACTCTCGTCTGAATTTCTAAACCTAGAAAGTGAAAAAGTATAAAATACATTCTTGGAAGAGGTGGCATTCCATCTCCTTTACAGGGATCATTTTTCGGACACTTTTTGTTCTGCTAGAGCTGATGCAAAGAGATTTCAATCTATTTCTTCACTGTACCAGAAACTTATATGAAACTCACATAGCCTTATTTTGTAATTAAATGTTTGAGAACTAGTGGTATTTGTATTTGCATATGATTAACTTTTAAAGTGCTGTGTACAGGGCTTTTTGCTTTCAAACTAGCCTGGAGTCAATAAATATCCTTAAAGATGTCAATTTGGTCAGCAGTAAAGAGGTAAATAGAAACTAATGACACTCATCAAGCCTGTGGCATGAATGATTTATTGGGCGCAATCATTTAACGCTTTCATAAAGTCAATACAAGGGAAAGAAACAGGTTTCTTATTATGGTAAACTGTATTTGTACTGTCAGCATGTAGTGATTTATGACAAACCTGTGGCCAGGATTACGATGTTATAAATGGGGGAAAACAGAAAGCTCATTAATTTTTTATACCCACAGGTAGAAGACATGCAGTGGGCTAATAGAGAACACACTCATCCAGCATCTGTCTGCAGCCTGCCCTGTAAAGCTGGGGAAAGAAAGAAAACCGTGAAGGGGGTGCCCTGCTGCTGGCACTGCGAACGCTGTGAAGGGTACCACTACCAGGTGGATGAATTCAACTGTGAGCTGTGCCCGATCAATAAGAGACCGAACGCCAACCGTACCGATTGCCAGCTTATCCCTATAATCAAGCTGGAGTGGCATTCCCCGTGGGCCATTGTGCCTGTCTTCATAGCTATCCTCGGTATTGTTGCCACCACCTTTGTCATCGTGACATTTGTCCGGTACAATGATACGCCGATTGTCAGGGCCTCTGGAAGGGAGCTCAGTTACGTGCTCTTAACTGGGATTTTTCTCTGTTATTCCATCACGTTTTTAATGATTGCAACTCCTGATACAGTGATTTGCTCATTTCGGAGGATCTTTCTAGGACTTGGCATGTGTTTCAGCTATGCTGCCTTGCTTACCAAAACAAACAGAATTCACAGAATATTTGAACAGGGTAAAAAATCAGTCACAGCTCCCAAATTTATTAGTCCAGCTTCCCAGCTAGTGATCACTTTCAGCCTCATATCCTTTCAGCTTATTGGAGTCTTCATCTGGTTTGCTATTGATCCACCACATACCATAGTAGACTATGGAGAACAGAGGACACTCGAACCAGAAAATGCCAGGGGAGTTCTCAAATGTGACATTTCAGATCTTTCTCTCATTTGTTCCCTTGGATACAGTATTCTCTTGATGGTCACATGCACTGTTTATGCTATTAAAACAAGAGGGGTTCCAGAGACCTTCAATGAAGCAAAACCCATTGGATTTACTATGTACACAACCTGCATAATTTGGTTAGCTTTTATTCCAATCTTTTTTGGCACAGCCCAATCAGCGGAGAAGGTAAGTTATAAGTTTACAAGTCAATTCCTGTCCTCCTTCTATTTTTGTTTTGCAATACTTGTAACACTACAGTATTTTCACTTACAAACTAGTAATTCCTAATGCTAATTGTGAACAGAATCTCGGAATTCATAGATAAAATATATGATTCAAATGGTAGATTTCCTGTATTTTAACACAAGTTACTTTATGTGATCGTAGTACGGTTGTCCTAATAATGTAGTGAGAAAATAAAAATGTTCTCACTATATCCTTACATTAAATTAGTGTTTCTTATGCTTATTAGAGCCCTTCTGTGATGCTCCAGCCTGTTACATGAAGCACTATAAATCTGTTCTCTTTGTTAGCAGGAGTGAATTAAGTATATGTGAAATAATTTAAAGCACAAATCACTAGTTATTATCGCAGAAGAGAAAGAAAATATTTTCCTGATGCTTTAATGAGAGATTCAGCATTGCATACTACGATATCTGTTATTCCTCTTTCAGTTGGCATGATTCTTTCCTGATATCAGTCATGATAAACCCTGCAAAACACATCAAACAGTTAACTCTACTGCTTTTAGTTCTAATGGGAAGACAGAGATAAATGTTGACTGTGTGGGTTTGTATTCAGCTGATAGTAGTGAAGATGACAAGTTAGGTAGGAAAGAGCAATAATAGCAACATCAATCTTTAAAACTGCAAATCTGCAAGGTTTGGAATATAATAAAATAGGAAAGTCATCAGTTCTTTTCAGAAGCTCTTTTCCCTTCTAACAGGTGATTTTTTAAATGTTTTTTAGTTTATATTTTTAGTTTAATTAATTCAATTGGAAAAGTCAGCATGTATCCACTTGTAATAGTTCAAAGTTTTAACAGGTCTGTGGTTCTGATGACACTCGTGCCTGCAGAATTAAAGAATATGTCTGTATAGCTTGATAAAACACCTGTTAACTCAAACAGAAGGATCATGAGGGGAAGACAGTGTGGCAGAAACAAACAAACAAACAAACAACAACAAAAAAAACAAACACAACATTTTCCTCACTAAAAAATGAGGTAAACAGTCTTACTGAATTGGATCAGGCTTAATTTCCATGGCCTTTTGGATTAAGTCACGGGAAATAAGTAACAAAGTAATGGCATATTATAGATATAGTGAATAAAGATTTTAAAAGTCTGTTTGATATAGGAAAATATGTTCAGATACATTGACCTTAAATTCTGAATTTGTGTGTGCATGTTTTGGGTTAAGTCACACACAGTTTATGTTTTAACAGCTTGAGGCAGTAAATTTTATGGCAAGTACCTATAGAAATACAAATATATTTCTGAGTATTGAAATACAGAAATATTACTTGGCTAGTTACTGGGCAGTGAGGTTTGATTTACACCATTTTTTCACTTTAGCTTGTGGTAAAGGATGATTTGGTTTTGACCGCTAAAGACGAGATTAATGAGCATCCCTTCTGCATTTCTCTTATGAAATCCAAGACTGAATGCACAAATTATACTAAATTGCACAGCTTCTACACTAAATTTCACTTCTTAGCTGCCTTTTTTTTTTTTTTTTTTTTTTTACAAATGATTTGTTATTCTTCAGATAACTTTCATGAGGAAAAAACAAATTAATATGCTAATACAGTAGTTTTGTAATTCAAAGAATTCTTTTCAGACTGCTTCTGCTCTTGGCTGCAAATAAAAACATGTTTCCACACAGTCTTACAGACATCATCATAATAGCTCAAGCATTCATACAATTAATTGTTTATCTGAATAGGAAAAAATGTAATAGGTTAGTGCACACATATATACATTGTCTGAATATACTCAAACTCACTTGCAGGTTTCTCAGTTAACAGACAACACTGAAAGAAGCATTTTTAAAACAAACATACATTATAGGATATCTTATTTTAAATTTGATATCACGATAATTTTGGAGGTATTTTCCACTCTAAATAATTCAGTGATTCTATGATCTTTTCTAAAGATTAAATAAATCAATTAAACAATAAGCAGACTTTTCTTCAATGCTTACTCACTTTGCAATTAATCTTGCAGTTGATTTTAGTATCCTTCTTTTTATGGCTTGAGTTTATTTAGAGAGAACTGAGCAATAAGTTCAGGAACTTAAAGTACTCTTTAAAAGTAACGGTTTCTTTTTTGAAATGTTGACTAATAAAATTTAACATAGCATTCACTACAAGCCAGGTGTACTTCTAACTATCATTTCATTGTGCTATTAAGTTTCAACACATTTCTGTTTGAATAGTTAAAACTTCTCAAAAATGTTTTGGTGCACTTCGATTTTATAACAATAGTGGAAGTCATTATGCATATTTGGAAAGAGATGTTATGTTTACTTAATTAACTACTCTATGAGTACAGATTAAGTAGAAGGTGCTTTGAGGAGCTTTTATTTTAATTTCACTGTGACGGTATTTCCACTGATAAATGAAAAAAATAGGATCATTAAATGCTAAAAACAGGTGTCTAGATCCAAAATCCATAGGTCATTATGGAAATTTTAACTTTACCTTTATTGATCATTGGATAAGTTCCCTAAAATATAAAGCTGCTAGGAGATTCTAGATAGAATGCAAAGGCTGTACAGTTGGTACAAGTTGAGCCATTCATTGTAGGTGTCTGTCAAACTTCAAATGTGCCTGATGAAGGGCACGCGAATGAGTATATTTCTGCATAACCCAAGCTTGCTGGCTTTTATGGATCTCCACATTTATTGTTTGTCCTTAATCTTAAGCATAATAATAAGAAGAAGAATCACTAAACATGCTAGTTTTAGTTTGTTATTTCTGCAGATGTTCTACAGAGAAAAATAATAGCATAGACTTTTAAATCCCGTTTGATTTTTTTGTCTAATACATGATTTTGTCCATTCATGATCTGGCCAGGTTTGACAGCTGCTATTAAGAAAATAAAAAAACACTACAAATGGTTAGATTATTTCAGTGTATCATTCAACCAAATTAAAAATTTGTTCCGAAATCATAAAACATCATTTTTTTTCAAGACTTGCATAAATGTCAGTGAGGTGCTTTAGAGAAAAAGGAGTGAAGTTCTGTGAGAAAGCCTTCTGTCAATGTAAGCCTCCATCTGCACATATGCATGGCAAAGCACTTAAGTATTAGGATCATCTGGAATAGATGTCTAAAATGTCATGAAGACTGGAATGCCACAAAAAAAAGAGAGTTAAATTATCTGAGTGATTAAAACAGATGTTTGGTGAACCTCTAGGTAAAATTTACAAAAACCATCTGAGGATAGATGGCTATCTGAAGTACATCCTCATTTGACAAACAGACCTACTTTAGTTTTCTTCCTTTTAAAAGTTTTGACAGGTGGATGAATCATGTTCATTCACAGATAGTACAGACACCACTGATTATTATTAACCTGGAAATACTATGTTTTGAATTAGAAGATGAATACCTGTTTCTCATACTGTGAAAGAAAACAGGTTGTACTTTTCTTTAAGGAAAGAGGATCGTAGAAAATGCTGAAAGATTTCTGCCTTCTCCTCCCCCTGGAAGCAATTGTAAAGTGTAATCTAGTAAAGGAGATAAATTTTACCACATTTTCCAGTTATTCTGAGAAGTTATTACCCTTATCATCTTACTGTACTAACTGATTTAATCTTGGATTTGCTGATCAAGTGGATCTTATATCTAGCTGTCAGTAACACTGAAAGAAGCTAGAAACACTTCTAAGAGTATCCCAATATTAATTTGACTTGTAAGCAACTGCTGTAATTATCAAGAGGAAGACACTCATTTCTGTGTGGGAGAATGAAATGGTTCCATTAGTCTAATAAGATATGTCCTTTAGCATAAGAAGAGCACAACAAACAACCCTACCAGTCACCCAGCCAGCCAGCCAACCAACCAACCAACCAACCAACCAAATCCTACTAATGAGAATTTGGCTAGAAACCCCTTGCTTCCCCCACATTTCCACAAAATTTAGAAAAAATACCTTTTTTTTTTTTTTTCTCTATTATTATGAATTCTTGGCTAAATGTATTCCTGTGACAGTAAGAAAACAAAGCATCTTAATGATGCCTCAGGCTGTGTTAATGAAGGAAACTGCACTGAGCCTTTTTTTCACCTCAAAGCATTCGCTTCTAATTCCGATCATATTCAGAGATCCGTCTCTGCAGGTAGTCCATGCAGCACACATCACAGGCAAAAATAAAGAAAGGCAGCTTATCACGTTAGTATTTCATTTTATTAATAATCTTTTACTTAATTAAGCTAGAATTTTTAGTGTCTCTTTAGAGGGATATTTAGAACATTTTTTTATTTTTCGTTTCTACAGGACCCAAAGTTAGAAGATTGCTGAAATAATACTTTACACATTTCGTAGTTTATCATTGTTCAAAACAATTGCCGTGCCTTTGCTGATTTTTGTCTAAATCTTTAGATAGTGGAAGGACCTGAAGGACTATTACAAAACTATATTTACTTGAATGTTTGCATGTTTTGGAAAGTAGGAAATTAGATAAAAAGCACCAAATTGTTAGGAACCTCCCTCCATCTCACTGGAAACTGCCTGTTAAGAAAGGGGAAGCTTTTCATTGTTTTCTCGTTTCATTTTTTTTTTTTTTTTTTTTCCAGACATAAATGTTTCATGAGCTAAATTATTTCTGAATTTGATTATTTTCTTAGGATTTTCCTAATCCTCATAAGAAATTAGGGCTTTGTTCTGATTTAGAAGCAGATTCAGAAAAAATATGTGAAAAGAGTAGGACTGAGTTGCGATTTCCCATCCAGTCTTCCTCTGCTCCCTTCCCTGATGTGAGGGAAATGCTTCATTCCTTACTTATCCTCAAGACAGCATGTTTCTCTCCTGCCAGTGATTTTTTTCAGTACTGTGGACATTGGCAATTTCATCCTTTGTCTGAACAAATAATGGTTTCAGCACCCTTATAAATCTATTTTTCACTTACCAGACTTCCACGAGCTGGTGTGAAAGAGCAAAGCATTAGTTATACTACACTGATGTGTCTGGGTAAACTGCAGAAGTTACCTCCAACAAGATACAACCTAAAAATATAGATCATCTTTTATTTCAAAAGTCGCTATATGGCAATCCTTTCCATAAGTATTTTTGTAGGAAAAGCTTTCCTATTACTTCTAGAATCAAAACTAAAGACTATGGAAAATGTTTATTTGTTAATAATAGAGACAAAAGAGATGACTTGAGTCATTTAGAATATTGTGAACATTTAGAAAGCTTTTTTTTTTAGTTTCAGGTTTTTCTTTGGTTTTGAGTAGGAATTGAATTTGGTAAGCAAAGCTGTTTTGAAACAGGATAGTTTCACAACTTTTATGCTGTTCCAAATTTCTTAAGGTGAAAATGATCAGAACTGACTGTTAACTGTGTCACCAAACTTTCATTTCAAAAAAAAACTTTCATCAAAATATTTCTGACCAGTTCTTGTAACAAGTGATAACTTAGAAGTTGATCTATACTATACCATAATTATCTAAACTGCGGTAAAAGAGAATTAACTAAGAACTCAGAAGGGAGTGCTGTAGTCAGCCAAGTTGGTCTCTTGTACAAAAAGATGTCTTGAGCTCTACTAATTTAAATACAGTTCAGGCTTATTTTGATAATTTAATTGGATTGTGTATTGCGCAGAGCACAGACACAACTGCCTCCCTTTCTGCAAACAAAACTTTGTTATACACTACAGTTTCTGATTCACATGCAACACATAGTATTTCTGTTGCTGTAGAGTTTCCAAAGAGTTCCTGTTTGTATCCATGTTGGTAAGACACTCTGCCTTAGATACCGTAATCAGCTATGGACTGTATATCATATCTCGAGCACATTAGTGCAAAAAAAGAGCTAGATAGTTTTTAGAAGCTGATTCACATCATCTCAGAGTTCAGGTAGAGAAAGCTATATCATGTCTACAAAATGGCAGGCAGACATGCAATTTTTAAATCCAAAGTGTGGAATATCAGGAAGGCTGAAAAAGCAGTTGCAAATAGAAACAAAATTTTCATAATTTGTTGTCATTAAGACTCTGAATATCAGATGTCTAAATGTGGGCTTCTAAACAATAAACTATTTTTTATTCTGTTAATTTTATATGTAGTTAACTGATTTTAAATTATATACTATATAATTTAGTATAAAGAAACTATAGTTTCTTTAATATACTAGTTTACACCATCTGAAGCTTTGACATCTAAGTTCATTATTGTCAGGAAGTGGCTTTAGACTACACAAGGTAGCTTCAGACACACAAGGTAAACGAGCATTGTAGCATTCTTTATGGGGTGGTCATCTGTTCTACTGTTTAGCTACTTTGCTCCAGAAGTGAATATTTAGAGGAAAAAGAAAGAGAGCTTCCAAGTTTTTTTGAGGTGAAATGCATCTGCAAAGGTTTGTTGAAGCCCCCTTGGACTTGTTGTGGGTTACTGCAGAGAAAAGGTCCTTCTGCTTCTGTATGACCATAACGAAAAGGTGTGTGACCTGTCTCCTTAATATACATGAAAGCTAGGTAGAAGATTCCTTTCAGATTGTGCTACCCACTCAGTAAAACCTTGTGGAGAGCTCAGTGTATCTACTTTTAAAAATTCTAGGCTCTGTTTGGTATTTTTGTTGTTGTTATTCAGCATGAGTTTCAGCAAATGTTTTTCTTGCTGAATGAAGAACTTGGTGCATAGCTAATGCATACATAATTTTAAAGACTTGACTTTATCATTTTAAGATATGCCTACAGTCTTTAAGTTGTAATTTCATTTCTCTGTTTACTTTAATATTAATAAGCTACTAGTATTTGAAGTAAGTACACTGAACACTGTTTTTAATTATTAGGTTATTAGAAGGTATCAGCAAGGGAGAAAAAGACAACTTCTCTGAAATTAAAGGGGTTTATTTAACAAAATAAGGAAACTTTTTTTTTTTTTTTTTTTTTTTTTTTTTCTAGTTGTTCAGTGAGACAGTCATGCATGCACCTCAAGGTTGTATACCCTCGTCTTTCCTACATGGTTGCATGTGTGTTCCAATATGAACATTTGCTAGTGTATCTGGCTGTGTACACTGAAGAGACGTGCACCTACCACATAATGGAAAACACCAGTGTTTTGCTTGTCTGACATGTTTCCTTCCGTCCCCATGATGAATGGTAGCTTCTGGGTCTTTGGGAAAGGAGAAGACAGGAAATGAGATGCTAGAAAAATTGCATTAGCTTTCGATCTGCTTCCTGCCCTATGCTGGGGAATGTCAGAGATTTGGTAACATATGAAAAAGTAGTGCTTGCCACAGAACTTTAAATATGCCTTTTTGGCTATTTGCTGGATTTTGTGGTAAGTACCTATCTGTAAATGAGAAGCAGAAATAACTTTTGGTAGCACAGATAACTAGATGACTCTTCCATCTTCATCCACTTTAGAGAATAATAATCAGTAATCTCAGAAGACAGTTTCACAAAGACCACAAAAGTTTCACAGAGATTATTTGGAAAACATCTATGTCTTAACTACTATATTTCCACAAATTGGGCTCATCTCATAAAACTGTTGGTCTTTTGCCTCTGTTTGGTCAGTGCCAAAAATCTGGTAGTTGTTAACAAATGCAAATAAATGGAAATCTTTCCAGTTGTCCTGGACAATCATTGCATAGTAAGAAAGCAATCAGTCTTTGGTATTAACTTCTCAGTTGTGTTTCATCTACAAGCATAACTGTGAGATGAAATCCTCCATGTCATTATTATGCATTGGTCAGCATCCAATTTACTGTTGGCTTTGCATAGAATAAAAAGGCAGATCATGCATCCTACAATCCAGCCACAGTGCATTCAAACAGGACCACTGTTCATTAAAAGCAGCAGGTTTCTTTTGACCAGTTGCAAACCTCTCTGTATGCAACAACAATGGATTTGGAGATTCAAGGGATGCACTTAAAATGCTGTATCAAAGGACCTTATCAAGAAAATGTATTGAGAAAAATCAAGCTCATACATTTAAAAATATATATATATTTACTGTATATTCAGTGCAGTGCTTTATTCTGCATTCAAAGTGAAGGAATATGTAACAGTTGTTAGACTCAGAGACTTAATAAGGAGTTTAGCCTCGCAGAGGCATACATATGTTCCAACAAGCTCATTCAGGTGTCCATTTCAGATCAAAATCTGGTCTCAGATCAAGATCAGAGCAGGCTGATGCGTTACCAATAAATTAATCCTTCACTGAGTATCTTCAGTGCTGCCCTTTGGCCTGACAGAACCACATTCCTTTCAGCTATCAATTACAGTTATTACTTAAAAAGAAGTAATTTGCACTTTAAAAATTTTTAGGTACCTAGGATATTGGAAGGAGTGGTTTCTTCTTGATAAGACAAAAATAGTGATAATGCAAACTGTATAGAAAACGTCTTTAAGCAAACATAACTTACTGAAAACCGGAACTTAATATATTTGTGAATATATAAATCTGTATATATTTCAGTTAAGAATTATGTGATAAAGTAACAAAAACACATCTGTGGGTAATAGAAACTTAATTACAGGTATCTTTTACATTTTTACTTTTGGTAAGAATAACATAAGATCTTTAAATAAAACACAGCTTAGAATTTGGGTTGGAACTCTTTGTGGGATAGTCTTGTGAGAATTCTTTTAGTTGCTAGCTCTTGCCAAGTTTGAAGCAGTACAAAAATAGCCTTTGTTGTAGCCTTAACCTTTCTGAAAACAAGTAAACTCATGTATGAAAAACATCAGAAATTAATGAAAAAGGCTTTTAGTTTAGCTTTGAGTAGATACTCAGTTTTTCTTTTCTTATTCTCTACCACACACAGTTCTAATTTTGCATAGGTTTCATAACACTGTCTAGATTTTGACCTTAAAAATTTGATAAGATACCGTGGACTGGTAAATTGCCATGCATAGATTGAGCCTCATGTACAAGCTCATCACATATCACATCTGGAACTTAACCATGATCAGCACCTAATCACAGTCATATTGCCCTATATTTCTTTTAGTCTAATAACATTTTCAAGGATAATTATGGTGGTTCAACTGAAACATTAATTATGTAAAGCACAGTAAGTTGCTTGCAAGTTTCAACCCCTTGTTACCATTTTGTTGTTTAAACATCATCATTCTTTATAGCTCATGTAGCTGAAAATAAGCCAATAAGTTGAACATCCAATAAAAACACAATATCCACCTCAGAAATTTAATTTTATATACGCTCATTATAATTCATAACGCATTTGATAAATACATTAAAAATTACAATTTGATCTAGGGAACTGTGAATGTTAATTTCATATCTCATAAAAAATTGAAGTATTAGAAACTATAAAATGATGAAAGTCTAATTTCATACAGACTAATGAGCTTTATGCTTACTCTTATAAAGCCAAACCAAGACCTATTATGGGAATACATCATTAATTAGATCATTAACTCTGAGTATATATGTGAGTGTGTGTGTAAATATTCCATTTTGCATAGCTGTAAGCTCTTGTATGGAACTAGAATTAATGGAAATGATCAAGTAATAGCAATGATTCCAATACATATATGACCATCCTCTGCAAAACAAAGACTTTCATTGGTCATATACAACTATATTTTTGAAAATGTATTTTTCTTTCAGTTTACAAGGTAGCTTCTTTACAAGGGATAAAATGATAATAGAGAACAGATAAGATAAGAGGGTCAGAATTTAACAGTATCTAGACATTATTTTTCTTCTAGTAATCCAGCTAAAAATGGACTAATTATGAATTATCCTCTTTATTTACACATGAATTTTCAGCATGCATGTACAGTTTGAATTTTTCTCTTCCCAAAATGATGCTTTTCAGTGATTTCTTGTGTTCAGTGTTCAGAAATATGACCCTAGTAGAATGGTCAAATGGGTGTTTTCATGATGATTGTCAAGGTCATGTTTACTTGATAGTTTGAAACATGTGGATGGGATTAAAGTGATGTTATCAAAATAATTAATAGAAATGGTGGGCACCGTGCCTGCATAATTCTGTTGTCTATAGAAAAAGTCCTCTTCTGTATCACAGTACAACAAAAATAGTGGAACAGTGAAGGGAAGAAAATCACAGGACTTGATTGTCCTTTTTTTAACTTCTCTGAACTCATACAGAATAGCAGCAGGTACTCACAGGTATTGTGCATGCCATTCACCCAGGTACTGCACAACATTTCCCAGTTACAAAGCAGCAAGGTCAAAAAGGAGATTAGAAGAGAAGCAGGGAACCACTTTAAAGAAAGTGCTCAATAGCAAACACAGGAAAAGTCTTACACATCTGAAGCTGAGGAACACATGACATTACGGAAGCGTCCTTTCTAGTAAGCTAGCGCTTGTAATTGAGTGAAGTATAGCAGAAGAGCTCACAGCAGGCAAAGCATCCATCTCCTAATCTAGTCATCAAAAAGACACAGGCGAAACAATGTGGCATGATACAGAAATCAGTCCCAAAGCCCCAAACTGCTTTTCAAACAGTCTCTGTAAGGGAATTGTTTGCACCATATGTTTTCCTTGAGAGCCTATCTACTGATATGGTGTTGTAGAAGGAGAAGTACTACACATACAGTGCAGATTATGGTACAGTCTAAAGCAGCTCCCTCCAGAACACATCACCTACTATCCCTTTGAGCCATCACAATGCATAAAATTTTATTAACCTACAAAGATCACATATCTCAGTTGAAGCTTCCGAATTCCAAGCTGGAAATTTGTCTGCTATTCCCTCTGCACTATTTGCTTTATCAATGAGGCTTGTAATTTCTGTCATCACTTTTGTCCTTATCAACCTTCCTCTTTTTTTGCTTCTGTTTATATCCTTTTTTGTCTTTGCTTATTTTACAATTTGTCCAGAATAGAACAGTCATTCCAGCCAATGCCACTTTTGTTCCATGATATCCAAAATCTTAGTTCTTGTGTGACTGAGACCCTGCAGTTATCCATGTATCTCTGCCCATTTTTTTTTTTATTTTTTTTTTTTGGTGGTGGTGTTTGTACTCTCTTAAATTTAACACATTTTTTTCTGAACTCTACATAAAAAATATGTTCTTTCTTTCTATCTGAATACACCCAGAGCTCTCAAATACATCAGAGTTTTAGTTCTTTTTTAGTTCTTAGTGCTCCATTTCTGAACGAATCACTTAAATAATTTACAATCCAGTTCAAGTGAGTGGGAGTTGAGAAATCTTTTACGTCACTGCCCCAGTTGCTGTTAACTCCTCCTTGAATCCTATCTCTTTATTTTCCAAGCTGTAAAAAGCTTTTCTAAAGATATCTATGAAATTTAGAATTTTGTACATCTATGTTATATATGTAAAATTAGAGCTTTCCACTGTATTTTTCATTGTTTGCCTGACACAGAAGTACACAGACTGAAACATGATTTAGCTTTACTTTGATCTGATTATCCTATACTTTTGTGTACTTTTAATAAACAACCTTATGGGTCCTTGACTTCTCCTGCAGACCAGAGCTGTGTCATATGTGAGGAATCTGAGAAAGGCAAAAAGAAGTATTAAACATGATTTTAATTGCAGCATATGAATACTAGCACAACTTCTTTGGGCATCTTTGCCCATGGGTGAACACAGATATTTCTCTTAATATTAAGGCATTTGTACACACACACTGACAAGAGATTCAACCCCTATGGTTGCAAAATGAAACTGCGGGCACCTCTCCAATACATATAATGCCTCAGAGTCAATGCCAAGACCTATTTTTACTGCAGTTTGTGCTACCATGCTGTTTAAAATGACAGAGTATAAGCAAGTAACTTAGATCTAACCTGTCAAGTTAGCCAGCAGTGATGTGTTTCAGTGCACCAATGCACTTATTTTCCTTGAGAATTCTATTTATTATTTATTTATTTATTTATTTCTAGCTTGTCAGCTCTCTTAAACAATACTCTATTCCTCCTGCAAAACCATCCACTTGGGTAAAGGAAATTTCACAGCAGGCCCACACTCTGTGCCTTTTGGACTTCTCTTTAAAATCACCTTTTCAATTTATTCACAATTCGTCTGTCTCCCTTTCTCTCTCTCTCTTCTTTTTTTTTTTTTTCCCACTTATTTTGAATAGTTTCATAGTCTTCCTTAGAGGTTTAAATGTACAAGTTTTCTTACTCAGATGATGACTGCATTTTGTTCATAATAAAATTAAAGTGTGCAAGCAATATCTGAGTTAAACAAAGAAAGAGAAAGAAAAGAACCCCCTGTGTTGCTTCCTAAAAGTTTAAAATACCGAAATTTGTCTAAGAACATTAAGGGAACTGAAGTACATGACATTTGCAAAGATGGGACTTGTTGTCCTGTTTCTTCACTCACACAAAATACCCACTGTTGCAGACTATTAAAAACACACTTGTCTGTGGTTTCATGGATCATATTTATTTATTTCAGATGAATAAACATGTCTACTAGGAGATGTAGGCATTTCACAGAACAAATGTTGAGGAAATGTTTTAACAACAATTAGTTGGTCATATTTAGGGAGCAGTTCTGCAAGCTAACAATACTTAAGCAGTTTAAGAAAAGAGTATGGATCTGGTGGTATGGAAAAGGTAGAAACTTGTAATTTGAATATCCAGGATACTGTGCTGTAAGTCCAACCACATAGCACTTGTTTTACTAGTCCTGACAATTTTGTATCTAGCAGATACAATTCACACAAAGTCCAGGCCCTTAATGGCATGTTTGCTTTCTAATTCAATATACACAAATATACACAATATTGAAAAGAAACAGAACCTCCTGTTTGGGAAAGTTTACGGAGGCAGCCAGTTTCTATTTTCACTGAACACCCTTCATGGATTTTCATTCTGTGTATTGAGAATAAATTATAAGTTAAAGATTGTCATGAAAGGTCTTCGTGAACTGTCCACAGGAAGAAAATTTTATCAATGGCTGACATTTTATTTCTATGTTTTGCTTTGAATATGCAGATGGGGAGAAGCTGTCGGTAGTAGCCACGTAGCTACATGTGGAACAATTTTTTTTTAATTATTTTTTTTTTTTTGTAAATTATGGGTGCCCCTTATCTTAGCATATCTTGGAAAGAGGTTCTTAAGTAGTCTTTGAGTACAATATTGTTCATGAAAAATTGAATTATTAATTGGTAATTAGTAATAATTGTTGCAGTAGAGTTTTACCCTAGTAAAATAAAATATACCTACTAAGAAAAATATGCTGGTCTTGAAAAGGGATGACAAGAGATGTGTTAAAAAAATTTACAAGGCTTCTGTTATAGGCTGCCTGCTTTTTATCCTCAAAAGTATCCTTCAAAAGAAAATATTAATTTTATTTGTTTATTTATTTTTAGAGAATAGAGAATAGTAAATGCAATGAAATAGTGTTCTGACCATTGAGATCTGTGGTCTGAAAAAGTGTGGATAGTAAACAAGTCAGAAAAAAACTTAGATGTTCAGAAACTGTGAGACAGTAACTGGCTAAAGCAGTGTTAATTTGTATGTCTCTAGCAGACACGGACATCTTAACTATGCATTTGTTATTTGCCATGAACATGTGCAAGAGTCATTTAATTAATATTATCTTTTTCTATTTTATTTTAATTCCAAAACTGACAATTCTGTTTAACGATTTGACATTTTTAAGGGTAACTATGGGGAAGGTACAATATTAGACTCCTAAGCTTATCAGAGCTGCTCCTACACAGATTTTTGATCCACTGGAAGTACCTTCCAGAGAACATTCAAAGAAAACAAAACAAAACAAACAAACAACAACAAAAAAATTAATAGTTAATTCGTATTAAAAAGTATCTGTAAAAGCCATGGAAAGATACTATTCTAGGATGCTCTGTAACAAAATTGTGAAGCCATTATTCTGGGGAGCATGAACTAAAGTCCCTTCATTCTTGAGAATATCTAATGGTTATGAGGTAAAAGGATGCCACACTCTGTTCTGTCTCTGATATCTTTATTTGGTTTTGTTTGCTTTTCATTCAAGGGAATGGACAGAAAATACATGATTCAGTGATACATAAGAAATTCATTAGCAAAAATAATGTTTTTTTTATTTTGTATGTTCCATGCAAAAACAAAATAAAAACAAAATAAATACATTTGGTTCAATCCCAAACAATTTGCAAATTATAATAAATAAATATTAAAATAAATATACATTTGTATTTTTATATTAGTTTATATTTTATATTATTTTATTAAGTTGATTACTTTATTCTTTTGATTATGTTAATTATTTTATGTCATTATTTCATGGGAGTGAATATTCTCTGAAGCCTTAGGGGAAACACAGCCTTTGACTGCAATCACTAGTAAATGGAAACTGTTGACCAACATAGAACAAATATACAGCTCCTTTCCCTGGAGATAAAGGGTATTTCCATAAAGCCATTGCTGTCATTGACTCTGTTAGTTGCATTAAAAAATATAATAGTCTTTTTTTTAGTGGTGATTCTATGTACAGATCAGTGCAGTTCTCCCCAGACCTACTGATAGCCAGGGCAGTTATCTTCTCATCCACAATTCTGCCTGATAGTTGCAAGCAGTCATACATCTCATTACCAAACAGTTAGATTATAGTTTCATGATCAAAAGTCCAGATATACGTGAATATAAAAATACAAAATGGGTCTTCGGCTGTAGTGAACTTTTAGGGCTTCTGCTGTGGTAGATATTTTTGTTTACCCAAGATATAAGTATTTTACTTCTATAATATATCTAGCACCTACAGAGGACTAAGAGGCTGAATTTTAACTCTGAATGCTGAAAACCATCAGTGTGGTCTTTTATGCACCCACAAAAGTGCAGAAATCCTAAACCAACTAATAATATTATGGATATACAAATAAGCCTGCACACAGATCTGAGACCAGGGAAGTAAGAGTATTCAAAAGGAAGTAGATAAATAATGATAGCAATAGCAAATGGTAGCATTTTCTAATGTTTGAAGCAATTTTGTAAGGGTTCACACTTCAGGGTTTAATATCACACCTCAGGGTTTGATATAATCTCCAAAGATTAATTATGAGGAAAAGAACATCATGAAAATAGATTTTCCTGCGTCTAGGTTTCTTTTACACCTTCCTCTAAAGCACCTTGCTTTGGTCCCACTCTGAGGTATAGCTAAAGGATATTTGGCAATATGGGTCATGATCTGGTAACTTCTACATTCTTAGACACTTAAAAGCAAGGCATTTTTCTTTTGATATTTTGTATTTTAAAATATAAAATAGCTATTTATAATAAAAGTGCATAAAACTGTTTTGTTGTTGGTGATGGGTGTTGTCACCAGTTTTTTTGTTTTGTTTTGTTTTGTTTTGTTTTGTTTTGTTTTTTCTTTTTCTAATTAGGTCGCTTATATGGCACTTGAGCTCCTGATGATAACTCTTTATAATATTCAGGATTTAAAAATGTGTGCCCCATCTGTTTCTTTGTCTGTCTGTTTGTTTGTTTTTTTGTAACTCTGCTTTATGTGAGAGATCTGGTCAGTCATTACATACAAGAATAAGGTAGTAAGACCAAACATAAATACCCCCAATTTTTTGTTATCTGTGATTGTGAAAAAGAACATTTATTCATGTAGAATCATGTCTTTTATTTTTTTTTTCTTCATGGCCTCATCCTGGAAAGTTTAAAATTTGCGTTCTCTGCAGCAAAGAAAATGTGCATCTGTAAACCTGCTGTGATTTTCCTCTTCCATACTTTTAAATGGAGATACCAAATATCACTCAATTGTTTGTGATTACTCTGGGTTGCTTTGATGTGGTAATGCAAACTGCAATATTTGATACCATCCAAATACATAATGTATGACTCTTCACGCTAGTGGAAGCTCTTAGGTTTTATGTGGTTGGTGAAATTTCCTAATCTGATTTTACTGTTGTGGCACCAACAGTTTGAAAAGTACCTCTTTCTTTAGAGGAGGGTTCTAATCTGCAGGGTGGCTGTTCTGATAGGGAAGTACTGCTCAGCTTGCAGGCAAATTACTTAGTTACTGCTTTGGAAGTAAAGTGGGGACAGGTAGACTCCCTCACTTAGTCAGTCTTCTGGACACCTCTACCTTGCTGGGTCTGACTGCATCCTGACACCCTACAAGGATGGCCTGACTGCTCAGCAGTGGAGGGGCAGACTGTAGTCAAACCATGACTAGAACGTTATATGACAGAGCATCAACAACTAACTGAGCTTCACAATGAGGCAACCTAGAGATACTTTTGTATTGCCCTGTATAGGCACTCTGATAGAGAAGGAATAGATTGCATTGTCATGTTGACACATCAGTTCGAACTCTTTACATACTTACATCATTGTATTTCAGAGGATGGGAGTTATCTTGTGAGTAAAGTATTGTTAAATAGACTGTTTTTGAAATATTCCCATTTAAATTCTAGCAAGTTGACAAGCACTTAATGCTGTAGCAAAACCAGTTTACAGTATATTTCACTGAAAAACCTAAATGAGAAAAAAAAATCTGCTTACTGGTCAAATAGGTATTTGTATGAAATTGGTAGATAAAGCTCAATGAATAAAGGGACATAAGATGTTATGGAGCTTAACATAAAGGAACTGGACTGTTCAGTTTCCTTATGCCTACACTTGTTCTCTGGGCAGATAAGGTGAGATTCATTTGACATTATGCACACATAGTATATGTGAACCCTATCATACTAGGTGTCTAGTGGGTATATTAAATCCCAAACCCATGGTCTTACTAGAAACCACTTTTAGGCTAATTGGAGAAATGTTACTGTCCAAGTGCTAATGAGTTGTCTGTCATCTTTTCGCATTTACAAGTACAGTGAAAGTGAATTATTTATCCAATTTTGTGTCTCTCAACATGCAGTGTAGGGAAGCTTTCAAACAAAATTTAATGTATCTACAGCAGAGAAACTAATCTTTTACATATAATAAAATAGTTAATACTTAGTAATTAATCAGGAATTTACAAAAATAATAAAGAAAAGAGAAAGAATGTAAACTGAGTCCTTGCACTCATAACACTTTAGTGCTCTAGAATGGTGACTTTTTAGCAAGCAAACACTGTATCACACAAATATTTACTAAATGTCTGAGCTGTGTCAATTTTTCCATTTTTCCTAGTCATAAACATCAACATTATAGTTTCTACATTTTATAGGGAGCATTACTGTCGTTGATGATTTCCTTCTCAGAGGAAATTGAATGCATTTTACATGAAAGACCTAGCATTAAAAAGTATCTCCATTTTCTTCCTCTTTGATTATCAGAAGACATATGACGGCCAGAAGAGATGATAATGCCTTTGCATGTCTCTGATATTCTATATTACTTTATTATGATAAGAAATATTTTGTTAGGTTACCCCCCATACAGTTACAATCAGCCATATTTTCACACATATAATCTGTTTTTAATAACAGATCCTTTAGCAACCTGTAACTGATAGTCAGTAGCTGTGAGTTATCTCCATCTTATTATTACTTATTAGAAGAAGGAAGAATGTGTGAAAATGGTGGAAGGACAAACCTGATCTCCTTCTATGACAAACTGACACACTTAGTGGATGAGGGAAAGGCTGTGGATGTGGTCTACCTTGATTTCAGTAAGGCTTTTGACACCACTTCCCACAGCATTCTCCTCAAGAAACTGGCTGCTTATGGCTTGGACTGGCGTACTCTTCATTGAGTTAAAAACTGGCTGGATAGCCAGGCCCAAAGAATTGTGGTGAATGGAGTCAGATCCAGTTGGAGGCCGGTCACTAGTGGCATCCCCCAGGGCTCGGTACTGGGACCAGTTCTCTTTAACTTCTTAATCGATGATCTGGATGAGGGGATCGAGTGCACCCTCAGTAAGTTTGCAGACAACACCAAGTTAGTCAGTCTGCTCGAGGGTAGGAAGGCTCTGCAGGAAGATTTCACCGTCCCTGGAGGTCTTTTCACCATCCCTGGGGGTCTTTAAAATATGTTTATATCTAGAGCTTAAGGTTTAGTGGAGGACTTGTTAGCATTAGGTCAGAGTTTGGACTAGGTGATCTTAGCGGTCTCTTCCAATCTAGACGATTCTGTGATTCTGTTATTCTGTGACAGTGGTGGCAGAAATGAATCAGCTTTGGGAGAGCACTGGCAGGATGCTTTGTTGGCAGAGGCAGAGCTTGGAGGTAAACTTTTTGTTGCTCAAACATTCAAAAAAAAAAAAAAACAAACAACTGACTGCTGTGGAATCATCAAATTTTTAAAGAATGAAAATTAGCACATTTTTAATTCACAGAAAGACAATGGCAAAAAGCTCCCACAGAATGATATTCATTGGAAAAGAAAAACCTCAAACTACTGCTAACAAAAGGTTTTAAGTGAGGAGATAGTTGTGATTTTAAACTACACCACAATCTATGACTGAGACTTTAAAAAGCTTAAGTGTCACTATTCTGTTGGAACTGCTAATTCAAAAGGTTTCTGAGATGTATGTTCCTTCTACTGCTTTGTTTAAATTGATTTTAACATTTGCTCAGTTCTTGTAAATCAAAACATTTATACTGGTACTTCCCTCAGTCATATAATTAGTGTCACCACTAATTGTCCTTGTTGCTTTCCAAGATCACAAATCATAAATTTCAGAACATTCATATAAAACTCTATAATCCTTAAATTACAGGGGCATATGTATTTAGTTCAGTACTTCCATAGGTACATGTAGTTAGTTTAGTTTAACCTTGTTTTGTACTTCTATTTCTCTCTTTTTTCTCTTTTTTTCTTTTTTTCTTTTTTTTTAATAACAAAATAATCATAGAATGGTTGGGTTAAAAGGGATCTGAAAGATCATCCAGTCCCCACCCCCCAGCAATGGGCAGGGATGCCACCCAGTAGATCAGGTTGCCTAAGACCTTGTCCAACCTGGTCTTGAACACCTCCAGGGATGGGGCATTCACAGTTTCTCTGGACAACCTGTTGCAGTGTCTCACCATCTTCTGAATGAAGAATTTTCTTCTAATGTCTAATCTAAATCTCCCCTCGTTTAGTTTAAAACCATTCCCCCATGTCCTATCATTATCTGCCTGAGCAAAAAGTTCCTCTCCATTTTTTTGTAAAAGTCCCCTTTAAGTACTGAAAAGCTACTATGAGGTCTCTCCAGGGCCTTTTCTTCAGGTGGAACAGCCCCAGCTCTCTCAGCTTTTTTTTCATAGGTGTCCTGGTTTAGTTAGGATAGAGTTAATTTTCCTCCTCATAGCTGGTAGGGTGCTATGTTTTGGATTAGGATGAAAAGAGTTTTGATAACACACTGATGTTTTAAATGTTGCAGAGCAGTGCTTACACTAAGCCAAGGACTTTTCATCTTCTTGCTCTGTCCTGCCAGCAGGCAGGCTGGGTATGCAGCAAGAGCTGGGAGGGGACAGAGCCAGGACAGCTGACCCAAACTGGCCAAAGTGCTATTCCATACCGTCTGACATCATGCTAAACAATAGAGAGGGGTGGCTAGCTGGGATGGTGGGGGAGCATCTGCTTGGGGATAGGCTGGGCATCGCTCAGCGGGTGGTGAGCAATTGCATTGTGCGTCACTTGTTTTGTACATGTTGTTATTATTATTATTATTATTATTTTATTTTCTGTCCTAATAAACTGTCTCTATCTCAACCCATAGGGTTCAGTTTTTCCCATTTCTCTCCCCCATCCCAGAGAGAGAGGGGGGTGGGTGAGCGAACGGCTGTGTGGTACTTAGCTGCCAGCCGGGTTAAACCACAACAATAGGAGAGGTGCTTCAGCCCTCTGATCATCTTTGTGTCCCTCCTCTGGACTCACTCTAACAGGTCCACATCCTTCTTGTGCTGGGGACCCCAGGCCTCCCAGTGGAGCCTCACGAAGACAGAGCAGGGGGAGACAATCACCTCCCCCGACCTGCTCCGTTGATGCAGTCTAAGGCGCAGTTGGCCTTCTGGGCAGCAAGAGTGCACTGCTGGCTATCTTTTTGCTCGTTACAACTCCCAAGTGTTTCTTGTTGGGGCTGTTTGCAGTGAGTTCTTCCTGCAATCTGTGCTCATGTCTGGGATTGCCCCGACCCAGGTGCAGCACCTTGCTCTTGGACTTGTTGAACCTCAACAGGTTCACATGGGCCGACTTCTCAAGCTTGTGCAGGTTCCTTTGGATGGCATCCCTTCCTTCTTTTGTATCAACTGCACCACTCAGCTTGGTGGCATCTGCAAATGTCCTGAGGGTTCATTCGATCCCATTGTCTATGTCATTGATGAAGATATTAAACAGCACCAGTTCCAGGACAGACTCCTGAGAGACACTGCTCATCACTGGCTTCTGCGTGGACATAAAGCCATTGACCACCACTCTCTGGGTGCAACCTTCAAGCCAATTGCTTATCCACTGAATGGTCCACTCATCAAATTCATATCTCTTCAATTTGAAGATCAGGACGTCAGGTGGGATTGTGTCAAAGGCCTTACACAAGTCCAGGTAGATGACATCGGTCAATTGCATCAGTTTTCAGTTGATGCAGTCACTCCATCATAGAAGGCCACCAGATTGCTCAGGCATGATTTACCCATGGTGAAGCCATGCTGCCTGTCTTGGATTACCTCTTTGTCTTGCATGTGTCTTGATATTGCTGCCAGGAGGATCTGTTCATCATCTCCCCAGGCACAGAGGTGAGCCTCACCAGTTCCCTGGGTCCACCTTGAACCTCTTAAAGAGGCTGTCTGTGTCCTTGCAGTGGCATTTTCCATTGTATTGGATGAGACTTTCTGAACTGTTTTAGTATTTTTGTTGTTGTTGTTGGTTTGTTTTGCTGAGTTCATCTCTCTAGTAAAAGTCTTCCCATTATTTCAAGCTATGTACAAAATATCCCCTTACTATATTTATTTGAAAATGACTGTCCTACATTATACCTTCTGCATCTGCAAGAAGAACAAACAAATTTCCCTTTGGCAGCAGAGTCTCCTTGGAGAATCTCCTGAGTTGTCCAAAATTCCTACCTAGAGAACTGATAGCCAAATGCATAGTTATTCAGTCAGACACCTTGTCTCAAGTGACTCTATGGTCTCAAATTAGGCTATTGTATTGTCAGTGCTGAGATTAGTGAGGCTGATTTTGAACTACTCTGGGAAATTATAACTATGTAGTAGTAAACTGCTTATGCACAAAACCATAGACCTACTACTGGCCTATGTCATAATTATATGTAAAGGACAAACCTGTATTTTACCTACATTTTAACTTAATTTCCATGGAAGTTCCTTTCTAAATTTCAGGCTTAGCCACTCTGTGTGAAATGCACATGAATAAGCCACTGAAGGTAAAAACGGAGAAAAGCACTGCAGCAAACACTTACATAACGTGCATTGTGTTGAAAATCCTCAAATTTATTTTCCTGCCCTGCTGGGCTGAAATGAAGAAGCACATATGGTGAGAAAAGCCACTCTCTGTTGGGAGACCTCAGCATTCCCTCTGCACAGGAAGGAACAATTTAACCTCATCCCTCACTCTCTTCTGCTAATTTGGCACAAACCAAATGCAAGAGACAGAGCTTGAATGTGGATAAGTGAAAAGATGCAATTTATTTTCTTGTGTGGCTAAATGTTTCTTGTTAAGTGTGAGGTTTAGAGCTGAGTCAATAGTGGAATAATATATTCAAGATTCTTTTTATGCTAAGGGCTTCTCCTTGTTTTCTTACATTTTGCTGATATAGTTCTACAAAAACTGTAGTTTGCCTTGGAGTGTACATGTGCAGAATAATTAGATTTTCAATCCATCTTTGGCATACCTACCTTCTGAAGATTTTGAATTTTCATGGAAGTGGCAGAAGGCGGTCAGTAATATGGATAGGAAAAAGAAATTACTGAAGAATACTTGCATTTATCAAGCAAAAAATATGCAATAAAACATTAGATGAGGAAAAACAAGGGTCATGTATATATGAACAATAGAAGAACTACTTGTGAAATTTTTACACCACCTCCTTCCTCAACAGTATGGTGTAAGAGATCATCATTTGAGGGCAAATGCCCCATGAAAACATTTTATGGACCTCAAACATGCCTCGGACATATCAGGGAGTGAAAGCCAGGAGCTGACCGTGTCCTGGTTTCAGTTAGGACAGTTTTCCTCCTAGTAGCTGGTAGAGTGCTGTGTTTTGGATTAGGATGAGAAGAATGCTGATAACATGCCGATGTTTTGGTTGTTGCAGAGCAGTGCTTGTACCAAGCCAAGGACTTTTCAGCTCCTCGCTCTGTCCTGCCAGCGGGCAGGCCAAGGGTGCAGCAAGAGCTGGGAGAGGACAGACCCAGGACAGCTGACCCAAACTGGCCAAAGGAGTATTCCATACCATCTGGCGTCATGCTGAACAATAGATAGGGGTGGCTAGCTGGGATGGGGGGGGCTGGCTGCTCGGGATAGACTGGGCATTGGTCAGTGGGTGGTAAGCAATTGCATTGTGCATCACTTGTTTCATACACACTATTATTATTATTATTATTATTTTCTATCTTAATAAACTGTCTCTATATCAACTCTGATTTCACTTTTCTGTTTCTCTCCCCCATCCCAGAGAGGGAGGGGGGAGGGTGAGCGAACGGCTGTGTGGTGTTTAGCTGCTGGCCAGGTTAAACCACAACAGACAGTCACCTGGGCCAATAGCAGTGATAGAGGAAGGTTGCTAATGGTGACAGAAATAGCAATTAATTAGTAAGAAAATGGCAGGAGGAAAGGGTCTGCAAAACTTGCTAAACATCGTGTCTTATTTAGATCTCACTCTCCCTTTTGCATTTGGAAGGGGGAAACACAACTGATATAAACTCTAGTGTTCACATTTGCAGCCAGAAATAAACCTCACGCAAAAAGCAAAAAATGTTGGTGAAATAGGGGTAGGGTTTTTGAGGAAGGACAAGAAATTATTTTTAATGTCCTAAATGTTTCTATGCTTACGGTCTCCTATTATAACCCTCATTCTAAAGAACTCTTAGCTTTCACTGAATAGGCTCAGGGCATTAATAGTTATTTCATTCAGCACTCCTGCTGGCAATAATTAGGTCATCCAATCAGAGAAAGCAGTGAAGGCAGGATACTTTGCAAGCGATGTAGACGACCTGTCAGATAACAAAAATCTAAAAAATGTTTTCAGAGATAATGGCAAAAGAGAACAGGAAAACAAAGGAAGCAACATGAGCTGAGGGTTTATTCTAACAGCTCAGAAGAGAGACAATGGCTTAGTGTAGCATTTGGCTGTAGAGGATTTGTGTAACTGGTAAGTAACAAGGTTTGCATTTCATATTTATTTTATCATGTGCCATATATTATTTTGCCTCTTAGTGAAGCTCAATAGATGTTACACAATGGGTTTATTAACTGCGTTACACAATAATATATTTTATATAAAGTTGTCACAGGCCATCCGTTACTTGCATCCAAAACATTTCCTCTTAGTGTTATAACCTATCACAAACACAATTTACACAAAACACTACCGCATATAAATAACAGTGTGCTAAATTTGACTGGACTGTTCCTACTCCAGGATAGTTTATTTATACAGTTATAAAGCTACACAATGAATAAAATAGCATCTTATTACATCATATTTATTCTTTGTTTGCTATTAGTGCTGATTTGTAAAGCATGAAGCAAACACCTTCTTCCTTTCAAAAAATGAAAATTGTGGATGTTTCCATTACAGGCAATCTTACTAACCATTGATTAAACAACAACAACAACATTAGTATTCAGGTTTAAAAGAATGATAAGAGGAAAAGTGGTGAGTTCTGTCTTGCTAACCTAGGCATTGGTGAGGTTCTGCCAGAGTGAAGTATGGTAAATACAGTAAATGCTGTTGTATATCAGAGGCTCTTAGAGTTTATTTATGACCAAAAAAAAAGCATCCAGTTTCAGCCAATTTTTCGTGTAGAAATGGAGCTTCTCTGAATTACATGAAAATGGACAGCCAGAGAAGAGAGCAACAACCTACAGTGTGAGCTAAACCATACTAGATATCAGAAAATGCCTCCATCACAGAAAAAAATCTGTAAATATTCCAACAATTAAACACTTTAGATGGAGAGTGCAACTTCTTGGAATCTGTAGTTAAACAGCTACAAGTAACCCATTTCCAAATTGTTTCTTACCAAGTCAAACAGAATCCTATAACCCCTAAGGGTTCTTTTTTTAATCCTTGTAAACAGCTTAATAAGTTAAATACTTTACAGATGAAAGTCAGTGAAAGTCACTGTCATCTGCTATTGTGATCATTAATAGTAATAGTAATAAATAATAATAGTAATTAATAGTAATAGTAATTGTAATTGTAATTAATAGTAATAGTAGATGTACCACATCTACAAAGACTTGCCAATAAAGCTAGGAGAGGAAATTTCAAAAACAAACAAACGAACACAAAAAAAGCAAAACAAAAACCTCAGAACCACAATCATGCTGAAGCTGACTGACATAGTTACACTGGCAAAACTTCAGTGTGTGGGTATGCCAACAGAGGAAAGCTAATGTTAGTTTTGCATCTGTCATTCAGTGAGGAGATGCAACTATGCTGGCAGGAGAGTATCTCTTGTTGGCATGCATCAAGGGGTTTTGACAGCATGGCCCCCGTATATTGGCTAGTGGCAGAGGCTCTTTCTTCCAGGCAAGCACTAAATTTTGCATTGGAAAACTGGGTGATCTGGCAAGACAGAGTATTTAATCTGGAATAGTCTAACAAAGCAGTAAAGGGAACCAATATGGATTCTTTTGTCTGGCCACCATTTTGCAGGCTGCAGACTGCATTCCAGCACACTGATTCAAGTTCACTGAAAGGAAAGCTACTAGTAACTCATTGCATTTGTCTGAAGGGACACAAAGCGTTGGTCCATTTATTTAGATGCATTGGAACCGTAACTAACAAATGTAGTGATTTTTTTTATTTTTTTTTTAATGACAGAAAATAATTATTTAGTAACAGGTAATTGTGCAGTCATGTTCCTTTTAGCATGCAACTGCTCTCTGTCATTTAGTTATATAATTGCAGGTATTAATTACAGTTTGAAAGTAGCTAAAACAAAAATGTCTTTAAAAAAAGAGGTGGAGGGGAGGAGGAAAACTGCGTTTTAGTCCTTTCACTTAATTGAGTTGGTTTTCCTCCAGAGATGGAATGTCCTATTTAATCATTACAGCAGATGTGCGATGACAATCTGAATACATATGAATGCAAACCAAAGAGATTTTCTGTTTAAAACATTGGCAGCATCTTAAAAATATGCAATCTGTTGAATTCTGGGTTGGCTTTTGCACTGGAAAAACAATACTGAAGGGGCTTTACTTTATATTAATAATTAACATTTGCAAAATGCCTTGAGGATATAACCTCTTAATTTGTATAAGGTAGTCAACTAAAATATGCCATGTAAAATACACACTATTCATTGAGCTGACCTGAATCCCACGTACTTTACATGAGTTTCACCATATTTTATCATTTTGCTTTGAATACTAATTTGTTATCAATATCATTATTTAGGCTGTTTAAATATCCATAATGCGCAATTTAGAGCATATTAAAGCAAATTAAAGGAAATTAAAATATAGTCCCTGTCTCAGTCTTCTTTTTTTAGTTCAAAACAAAGAACAAGGTAGGTCAAGATGTCAAGGAGATACCACAGGAAAAAAAAAAAAAAAATCATTAGGTAGTTCAGAAACACTTCTCAATTATTACTACAGATAGTTCAGTAGCACTTCTTACTTATACTACTATTATTCAAGTTCTGACTGGATAAAGACCTTTGTAGCTAGATAAAGACATGAGACCCTGCCTTGGGGAGGCTGGATTAGAGACCTGAGGTCCCTTCTGATCAGAATTGACTCTACTAGTAAATGATGCAAAATATTTTTTTGCTATATTTTTACTATATATATTTTTTTTTTGCAAAAAAAAGTGATCAGGATTTTTGTATGTTTGTGTGGATTTTCAGTACAAGAAAAAATCTGTTGGTGATCTGGAACAAAAACTCCTTTTGCCACTGAGAATGCTTACACAATGGACAAGCTATTTCCCTCTCAGAAGCAATGTGGAGACACTCTTGCAGAACAAAGTAGATAAAGAAGTACTGCAACTGTTTAAATGTTGGTGGCCAATTCTACATCATCTGTTCATGGATCAGGCCAATACATTGTCAAGTTTAGAGTTCAGTTCTGAAGAGTAGGAAAGTGAGATCTCTTAGCCTCACGTTATGCTTGAATCTATGTCTATTCTGTCCTTGTAGACATCTTTTCAGGCTGACAACAAATCTCTCCTTCTCTTGTGGCAGATAATAACAGTGATTATATAGGAAGTATCCCATACCTCTAAAGGAAAGTGCGCTGACTTATCTTTTCTGTATAATGTTACCAAAGCAGAAGAAGGTGGTTATCTGCAGATCCTAGTGTGTCAGATCCACCTTGTATGATTAACTGCATTTTGGACAGTGATGTAAATGTGGTCACCCGTACTTCATCTGGGTGTTATCAGACAAGGCACACAGGAGTCAGGCCTGAATCAGTCACAAACACACCTTGGTGCTTTTTCTGCAGTGCAGTTTAGACACATCTACTGCCACATACCATCCACACACAAGTTCCTACTTTCTGGTATAGCCACAAGAAATGTTAACATGTTAGGTTTTCTTTCAGGGTTAAAAATCTTTTCAGTTATGAGTGACAGAGGAAAAGCAGAGCTCAGATGCTGACACTAGACAGATTCTAATGCTAAACCTAAATCTAGTAAAGGTACAGCATTACTTTTGAATGACATTATAACTGGTGAACGTATAGCATTACTTATGAATGATATTATTGCTGGTGAGGGTTCAGATAAAGACATATTTTTCAATATTAACATAGAAAAATTGTGGAAGGGCTGCACTGTGTTATTATCCAAGAGAAACTAATTGAATCTCCACCAGAGAGGGTTGCAGCTGACTGTTGATTATTTGTTTCTTAAATGCTAGGTGACAGAATAATTTAAAGAAGAAGGATTCATCCTGAACACAGAAAGAGCAACCGTAAGGTGGAAGGTAGAAGGAGGGTATATATTTATTCACGTGTAGGACTGAGCGAGGATATACATATGCCGTTACTGCTTTATCTTGTTGCTCTTCTGAGATCCTCTTTTGAGATACCTCAGAGATACCCCTCTAAGATATCTTCATACTGCACACTTCACTGTGAGTCAGCAAAATGCTGCCTTGCCATGTGAATTCTCCAGGTAGTGAAGCTGAGATGAAAAAGCAATTTAAAGGTCGATCAAGTTCCCACATAAAAATATTTTTGTTAGATGCCTACGCAATTAATATCTGGTTACCTGCTGAAGAAACTGAGAACAGTCTGTAGGTCACAGAGAACTTTCAGAGACAAGTGAGGAATTTGGGAAATAGTTTGCTAAGCCCCATTCAAATCACTCTGTGGTTCTCATGCTGAATTTTGGTATAAGTAAACACAATAGCAATAAAATTAATGTTTTTCTTTTGGATGTTGGGGACCACTACAATATGATACCTATCCAGATAAAGCGTACCCCTGACAAGTACCAAGTCAGACCATTGCCTGATCATATTTTTGAGACTGTATTTCCCCATTTCATCCTTCACCCAGAAAAAATTTCACACAAAGGAAATGCAGGCATGTACTTTAGATGAGAAATGTAGAATTCTGAACAGATATTGGTTCAGATGATGAAGTGTCAGGACTCCATGGCATTATATGATATTATATATAAAGTAGAGATCTGTGCAACCAAAATAAGTAAGACAATTTGGGTCACAGTGCATCAGCTGGATCGAACTCTGTGGTGGAATGGCAGGATTGGCCTTGAAAGGAAGTATTGTTAGTATGAAGTTGTATAACTGATAACGTATTTTTGTCTCATGACAAGCTGTTGTACCTGCTATGAGCATTTATGGGGTCATAAAACAGTCCTGCAGGAACAGACTCACAGAATTGGCTGAGGTTGAAAGGGACCTCTGGAGGTCATCTGGTCCAATTCTATTCAAGCAGGGCCACCTACGTGTGGTTGCCCAGGATCATGTCCAGATGGTTTTTGAAGGACCTTGGAAGACCTTGGACCTTTGGAAGGACCTTGGAGAGGTCTCCAAGGAGAGAGACCTCTGGGCAATCTCTGTTTCCATTCATAACCCTTATTTGATAGTTGCAACTGCTTGTTAGGTGTTAAGATTGGTTGTATCTGATAAAATGAGCTATTGAGTAACAATATATCTTGGTATTGTAATGAAAATGTGTCAAAGGAATGATAGGGAGGCAAAAGGGCAAGCTAAAGTTACAAGACTTCATAAGGCTATGCTACTGATGTAATTTGATGGAAGAAATGAAGATACATTTTTTTTGATATGCCTTTTGTTCCTTTGGTTAATCTGCTCTTGGATAAACATGAAATAGTGGTAAGCTTTTATCAGGTTTGCCGTCTAGGAAGAACATAGAGGAGGTAGTCCATAATAACAATACTTTATAAAACAGGGCATAGAGGAACCAGATAGTCTTTTGCATAGCCTACAGGAGGTGATTGTTCTTCCTTTCCCCTTCTGAGCCAGCATTCTTAGGTCGTTTGATACAATAGATGCACAGGTGGAGGGAGGAAAGAGCTGAGGTTTTGCATATATGTATCAATCTGAGCTCAAAGAAACACTGCCAAAGTGAAATTCAGGGGATGTAAAGCCACATCACTAGAAAACAATAAAAGTATTGTTTTTAGCCCACACAGATGAATCTGAAGAGGTTCCTAAAGCAATCATATGCTATCGTGGAGTGACACGTCATATCCCAAAGCAAAGTTCTGCTTGCTAGACTGCTTAGAATCTCATAATTTCTACTGAATCACTGCCTTCTGCTGTTTGATGTATTTTTGATATTTCTTATCTATGATTAGATAATAAATTGTGTGGAGCAGAGACAGTACTTGTGTTCTGTGATCCTGTACTTCTAGTGTGGACAATGTTGCCTAAGAATTTTTAATTTGCTGTTGTGCATATTAGACTTTTGATTGAGATGATCATTTTCAATGTGTATCAGATTTTTTCAGATTTTTTCATATGTAGTTGGTGGGTCATTAGCATTTCAGCAGTAGTGTAGTAGTAGTTTCATGCTTCACTCACATGAAAAATACGTGGGGAAATGTGTTACAGACTCCTGTATTCTGGGTACCTCTAACAGTTCATAAGATAACCACTCATAAATAGTTTTTTTTTTGTTTGTTTGTTTGTTTGTTTGTTTGTTTGTTTTATTTTATTATCCTTCAGTTTCCATTCTGTCCTTAAACTTTTCCAGGTCACTTTCTCTGCCCCCAGAAATCACCGTCCTCTGCTTCTGTTTTGGTAATCCAGATTATGATTTTTGTCTTGAATTGTAAATCACTATAGGCTATTTCAAAAGTCTTACTTGAAAAGACTTTTAAAGCCCTATTTTGAACATTCTTTTGAAGTGGACTCAGAAACGGATATGGGTTAGAAACATAGCATCATAGAATCATGTAGGTTGGAAAAGACCTTCAGGATCATCAAGTCTAACCAAGAACCTGACCTACCAAGTACCATCACTAAACCATATCCCTTAGTGCCACATCCATGTGTCTCTTTAATCTCCAGGGACTGGGACCACTTCCCCGGGCAGCCTGTTCCAATGCTTGACCAATGCTGCATGACGAAATTCTTTCTATTATCTAATCTGAACCTCCCCTAGTGCAATTTAAGACTTTTGGTGCAACTTTCCTCATTTTCTATCACTTGTTTCCTGTGAAAGGAGACCAATACCCTCCTCAGTGCAACCTCCTTTCAAGTAGTTGTAGAGAGCAATGAGGTCTCCCTTGGCCTTCTTTTCTCCAGACTAAACAACCCCAATTCCCTCAGTCATTCCTCATGTGTCTTCACCAGCCTCGTTATTCTCTGCATATGTTCAAGCAACTCAATATCTTTCTTGTAGTCAGGGGCCCAAAACTGAGCACAATATTTCAGATGTAGTTTTACCAGTGCTATTTTTTTACCAGTGCCTTTACAAGGGGACCATTACTTCCCTAGTCCTGCTGGCCACACTGTTTCTGATGTAGGCTAGGGTGCCATTGGCCTTGGCCACCTGAGCACACTGGGTTAGATGCAGAACAGAATGTATGGTGCATAACACACCCTCTGCACTGCAGCTAGGAACTTCTTCTAACATCCAGTTCAAATTAGTGTGAGTTCCTTCCTGATTTAGAACTAGGTAAGGAATTCACAATGACCTCCTGCAATGAATAAAATCTGACAGAAAAATATTACTAAAGCTGTGTCATAATGAATTATGGAACAAAAATTTCAGAGTACCAGTGCAGGTAAATAGTCAGGTGGAACTTGTACACATTAGTAGTAAGAGGGGGAAATATTTTTATAATGCACATACTGATTTTGGCTGCTTATACCAAGGCTGGTTTATTTTTTCTTCTAAAAAATGGGAGAAAATTAATGAAGAAATAATTTTATTAGCTTACATGTCTTGGTCAATTCACCACTGGGAGCAATTCACTGATGTCAAGGGAGGAACTATCTGTGGCTTCATCCCACTGTCATAAAACTTACTCTGACATAAGGGATGAATTTAACAAACATTTCTAGATAAGGCTAGTACCTGAGTACAGCCATTGTAAGATTTCTGTTAACTAATTGCAACTGAAATGTGTGCTAAGGGCTGAAGGGACTTGTTTGATTGTTTGTTTTTCTTTTTGTCATTCCATTTTAGCTGCTTCCTTGCTCATTACATTGTTCCCATTAGCATAATGTATTGGTTGTGTTTGCACAGCTTTTTCTGCCAAAGGCTGCCCTGCAGTTGTACAGCCATTGGGGTAACCAGATGTTACTTATTTAAGTCTCCATCATTTTGTATGACAGAGTAACTTAATTATGCCCTGCTTGAAGAAGCTAAATAATATTATCTTCTGAACAAGTGTACTTCGTTTAGTATTTGTCTCTATTGGGTACTTGAACTCTGACACATAAGCCATATGCATTAAATGAAGAAATACATTCTAAAACTAAACCTACTGGCTGTTTATTAGAGTGTTAGAGGCTGTTTTAATAGTATTCCTTGAGCATAGCTATCTCTTTAGCTAAGGTATAATACATATTTGAAAGACTTCAGAAAACAGATTAAAATGTAGTTAATAAACCAGCAGCTAAGGTTAAAGTTTTTCTATGTTTTTTCAATTTTTAGGAAATAGATCTTCAGTCAGCATTGGTCATTAAAAAAGGCAGGTTTGTAATACTCTGCAAATTTCAAATCTACTTTGCTATATACATTTTAACTCTAAAAAAGGTTCAGTCAACAACAGTGGTTTCTGTGTTGTGAGAAATCATTTCATTTTTAATTTAAACCTAGAATATGAATTAAATCCAAGCTACATGTTTTTCTTTTTTCCTTTTCCTGGTGAAATCTCTGTGCAGTTCGCTATAAAACAGCTTTTTTTTCCTTTTGAATTTTCACCACTATACAATTATGCATTTGAAAGTGACAATTTCAGGGTTGCCAACTGGCTTCTAGAGTTTTGGGTATTGCAAAATGTCAGCTCCCATATTTGCAGATGGATTATAGTTGAAGATGTGCCAATCTACATTATTTTATTTTGAATATTTTTCCCCTGCCACATTTGGTAGTTGATTTAGCATTTGGGCAGATACAATCTGCATTTAAAGTAGATACCTGAAGAATGAATTAAAAATTCTGTTTTATAAGAAATATACTTCCCTAAAAATTATAAAAATACAAATACAAAATTATCTTCTAAGTTGTGCTACATCCTGTATAGATGAGTTGATCTATAATACTGCAAATCAGAATGCATTTGGCCAAAGACAATTAGGATTTCTAATGTGTATGTAACTGATTTACAGACTGGACTACATCTTTGGTAGAAAATCTTTGGCAATCTTAAAATAAAATAATATTTTTTATTAAATAAAATATACCAAGCTGTAGCCGTCCCCCCTCAAATGATTTCTTAAAAGGAAAAGGACACAGGCTTCGTAATAATGTTCCTGTGATGGC
The DNA here is from genome assembly GCA_011076525.1 of Nettapus auritus. Lineage (NCBI taxonomy): Eukaryota > Metazoa > Chordata > Aves > Anseriformes > Anatidae > Nettapus > Nettapus auritus. The sequence continues at coordinate 21,954,426 of CM021765.1, forward strand.
TCTTGCAATGTAGCTGGGCTTATGTCCTGAGCCTGTGCTAGGTGTTATGACAGCTGTGCAGAAGTCAGAAGACTATAGCCTAACTTGTTTCAGCTTACATCTCTGAATATTGTATAAGGTGAAGGTCCAACAAACCTGTTAGCCTCTGAGTAACAAACACTGGGACTTGGGCTGAAAACATTGGGCTGAATCTGTAGTGCTTAGGAAACAAAGGAGCACTAAAAGGGTATTGACCACTGGAGAAGAGGGATTGCTACTGGAAAGTTTAGTATAACAGTTTTAGCTATATTGTTAATGGAATTTTCCTGTAATAATTAAATAATTCCTACAGTAAATGCTAGTAAAATTATACATGGATTAATAATAATTGCTGTAGTTTTGATTAGGTCATTAAGATTTTAGATAGACTAACATTGAATTCTTTGCTTAGCATTTTACCTCTAAGAAAATCTTAAATGTAACACAATAAAAATCTTACTTCTGCATTATGTTGAAGAGTCAATAAACATATAGTAGAACAACTACTATTGAATAATTTCCTTCTTCAAGTTTTCTATGCAATGAAGATTTTTTCTGATATAGTTATTTATTGTTGATGTATATTTAAATGATATTTGTAGATATCTTAGCTTTGATTTACAAATCGTGAACAATTTCTCCAATTTACCTTTTGGAGTTCAGCACTTCTGAATGCCAGGACTGACATATATATTACAACAGATATAGTAGAGATTAGTCTTTGATCAGTGATTGACTATGGTGACTTTATTTATAGTAAAGCTGATGTGATGAATGGATCACAGGACCCTTGAAAAACCAAAATACTGGAGTAAATTGGGGTGATTGGGGTGATACATAAGCTGTATGGTACTGTGATATCTAACTTATGAGAAGAAAATAAAATCAAATTACCCACTTATATGTTAAATGACTTTGAAGGTCTGCAAGACAGTGCATAACATTTTGTATGACGCCTATGTCCTGAGATTTGAAGTACTGACCATAGTACATAAACAGGTTTTATTTTACTGGTGTTCTAGATAAAACGCTGTAAAAAGTTGCAGATGAAGTAAAGCTGAACTGTGACTTTTATTTATTTATTTATTTATTTGTTCCTCATTCCCAATAAGCAGAATATTTAATAATTGCAGTGCTTGTTTCATTCTAATCTTCTATATCTCTTTCTACAAAACAGCAAAATTTCTGATGCCAGTGTTCTGTGATGTTATCTGTAAAGCCACAGTCTAGGTCTACAGGGGTTATGTGTTATCAGAAACCATTCTGCAAATGTAGAGATTACAGAAGAACTCAAGCATTTGAAACATGAAACAGGGAAAGGAAAGGAATAAACTCTAGGAATTAAAGCAGGCAAAAATCTAATTTTCAAGAATTTTATGGTAAAGATGACGTGCTAATAGTAATGACAACTGTCATTAATATCCTCCCTGTTGAGAAGGTGGTGTTGCTGTGGACATTTTTTTTCTGTTTTGCCCTCTTAGGTTCTATCTAAATTGGTTATGATACATTGCCAAGAAGCTAGTTGACACAGTCTGGCTAGGTTGATAGTATTAAAAATGTAATCTCACAGGAAGAACAGAGAAGACATATCAATATTACTTACTTGGAATAATCCCAAACTGTAGGCAGACTCCTGGAAACAGTTTGGGGGACTGTGACTTGGTCCAGGCCGGGGCCCACTCATGTTGCTAGTGCACATAGTGTACACACACACACACACACACACACATTTATAATAACAGTGCAGAAGGTAAAGTCCTAGCATGCAGGTCTATACCTTAGTATCATTTTATTTACTGCTGTAGACATAGTGGTAGAGTATTCTATTTATATTACTTGTTTCCTAGACCTAGAGATCACCTATTCCTCTTTGTATGTGATACAGTCAAATGATAACCTGATACCACCTGTATCACAAAGGAATCATGTCTTGTTAGGAAATTAGATGAAGAAATATACAGATTTGGAAAACCTTTATTGGCCCAATGAGAAGTTGTTCCCAAATTACAGGACAGATTATCCAAGCTTGGTGAAGTGAATATCATCAAGTTCTCAGTATCTGAATTCCGGGCATTTTCTGTGTTTAGGATAGAGATACCACTATGGTAAAATCAGATATTGAAAAGTCACTGGAAAGTGTTTGGAAGAACTAAGGTTAATTTTAGGTATGTGGTGAAAAAGCACTTTGGAGGGGAACATATGCAATGCAAGCTTTGTAACATGCGGATGTTGAACATATCATTTCCAATGAGTGGTTGACAGATCATTTGTACTTTAAATAATAATAATAATTAAAAAAAAAAAAAAAAAAAAGACCTAAAGACCTAGTAAAGTCATTTCCATCTTTACATAAAATATTTTATGGGTAGAAAGAGAATCCTTATAGATATTGCTGGAAAGGTCAAAATTAGACTTAAATTGGAAAAACTAAACAGTGATACCATTACCATAATTCAGTTTTTTGTTTTTTGAAATGCAGGTATATTTATGTTCCACTGAGGCCACAAGCTTTCATAGCTCCTCTAACATCTTATGAAAGTTCATATTTTTAAAGGTGACAAGCATTCACTTTGAAATCAGTCATTAGATCTTTTCTTTCTCTTAAAATTTCTGAAAACAACTGAAATGTACAAATAACAATGTAGAGGATTTGTTTTCTCAGTTTTTTTTCTGCAAGCTACAGAATCACAGTCTATGTATACTGCTTGAGATAATACCCTAATGAATGCGTTACTTCCATGTTTGTGAAAAGGCTTTGACTTTCTTTTGCAGCCTCATTTTAACTGATATTTTGGTAAGGAATATAAGGTTAAAAATATATATATGTTAAGTAGTTTTCCATGTTTTCTAACTAAGCAAGTGTTTGAATAAGACTCACTGCGTCAAGGTTGTCCTATACCTGGAAAATTATCTTGTTATGTCAATGAGAGCAAAACAATGATGACTGACTTGTACCTGGAATCTTTTTCCTCAAGAAAATATGAATTTTCTTCCCACAGGTCCAGACGTAAAAGTATGCTGGGCAGTGAAAAAGAATAAAAATATGTAGGTGTAAGCTTATGGGGATGCAGGTGCTACAGAGAAGTATAGATTCTTTTGTTAGTTATTGGCTGCTTGCCAACATTGTTACCTCCCTGTTGTAGTGTTTCCAGGCTTCTAATGTATCTGCCTGCAGTGAGCCTTTTCCATGTTAATTCTTGGTGTGGAATTAATTCCATCGTGTTTCTTTCTGGTTTGTGAACACAACTGTGAAACCGTAAGTGCTGTCATCCAATCAACTCTTCAGTAAGCAGCAACACATGAAAAAGCAATTTTAGTGTTATGGTATGCTCACTTTAAGAGAGGGATTTTTTTTTTTTTTAATTTGTTTTTTCCTAAGCGCTCTAAATTCTGCAGTGAAGAAAAACTGGCTACCGATGCTTGTGTTTTACTGCAAATACCTTTGCTCTCTCCACTACAAACTGAGAGATGTTTTTTCTTTCTTTCCCAATTTGTGGCATGCATGCAAATAGATGGCATATATCGTTATTGTATCATGTATCATTTATCCTCTGGCTATGAATGATCTAGTAGATGATTCCAACAGCTGGGAGTTGGGGCAAGAGTGGTGGGAGAGACTGATAGCTAAAATCCCTTATGGGAAATAATGCTTGCTACAGTTCTGACCTTAAAAAATGAAACTGGCTGAAGTAGACAAGAAGATTCATAGAAGAGACATGAAGTATTTGATAACAAGGATAAGGGAAATATAAAAACATAATTCCATCTTCTGCTCTGTTACTGCCAGCGTAGGACACATTCAAGAGTGCCTATCTGGATATATCTGTCTCAGCAGGGTTGTTCAGACTCCAGTGTTCAATACTGAGGCTGTTTCTTTAATCTGTTCTTTTAAAGGGCAAATTGCATAGTTAGCCAGTAAGAGACATTAGACCAGCTGCGTCTTTTAAACACACTCTTCTTTTTGGAGTGCAAGTAGCTGATTTGGATCTGCATTAGGCACACAGGTTGTGGTATACCAAGCCTCACTCTGTAGCTGAGCACTCACTCAGTACTGGACTTGTTCATCTGTTGTGTTATAACTACTAGCAGCCAGAGAACTTCCACCAAAGTGGAAAACTTAGATTCAGTTCACTCAAGAAATCACAATAACCATATCTCCCACATCTCTATGGTATACTGTTAAAATCAGATTAGGGAACAGGCCAGGTGAAAGGTACCCTCTTTTTGACCTACTAAAACTGAGTAGAAGGGAAAAATATGTAGATTAAGAAAAACAGGAAGTCTGAAGGAAGTTAGAATATAATCCTATGTGTGAAAATAGGGGAGGACTCAAACCAAGGAAGCAAACTGGACAAAAAATGTAACTATTTTTGATCTCTAATGAAGGTGGTTGAGCTCATTTCATGCTATGAGCATGACATTGCCTCTGCAAGCACCAAGCAGATGGTGCAAGCATTGGACCAAGCACTTGGGTGATGTTTCAATTCTATATAGTTACGCCTAGCTGAGAGGTACTTACTCTGCTACCTGAATTGGGACACTTTGGTGCACACACCAGATTTGATGAATAAACATTTTTCAGGTTACCAAGGAGGCAATTCAGTTTCAAGTGCTTCCAAATAAAGGAAGTAATTTTGAAATGCATATATTTTTTAATATTATTTTTGACTACCCCAGTGTTTCCTATGTTATAAGTTTCAATAGACAGAAGGAGATAGTTAGTCCTAGAAGACATGTTAGAAGGTAGAAAATCCCTAGATATCCACACAACCATTATCTATTTCAGCTGCCTGAGGCTATCAAAGGCTGTGTCACCAAGTGAGTAAGATCACAGAATCACAGAATTTCTAGGTTGGAAGAGACCTCAGGATCATCAAGTCCAGCCTCTGACCTAACACTAACAGTCCCCACTAAACCATATCCCTAAGCTCTACATCTAAACATCTTTTAAAGACCTCCAGGGATGGTGACTCCACCACTTCCCTGGGCAGCCCGTTCCAATGTCTAACAACCCTTTTGGTAAAGAAGTTCTTCCTAGGGAAAATGTGAAGGTTATTTATGAGATAGAAGTGGGGACAGAGGGTCTGGATCATTTTTATGAGATGCTTTGACAGTTATGAGGGTGGAATACACTATATAAGCCCTGGATCAGTTCTGGAATAGAGGTAAGGTAGTGGATGGAAACAAAAAGGTATTTAGGCCTCAAGTTTTTCCCATAGTGTAACTTTTTTTTTTTTTTTTTTTTTTTTTTTTTTTTTTTTTTGTGTGTGTGTGTGTGCTGCTGTGATTTTAGTTTTCTGTCTTATGTATTCTGACTGTCAAGAACAAGGAGAACAGATATAGCAGCCTTTGTTATATCTGTGAAAAGCTTTATTGGACAAAAAATTTGTAGTTCAGAAGGGATTTTAGTGTGAGGAGTGCTAAAATTCATTTCTATGTAACCACGAATCTGAATTGTTGTGAGAAAGGGACCTTTATTCTCCTGTAACTTAGAGTTAGTTACCACTGTGAGACTTCTGAAAAATAAATAAATAAATAAATAAAAATAATCATTTTTTTGCTACTTTTGTTGCTGCTGGGTTTTCAGAGAAGCCAATTCTGTAAAACTCATAGGCAGTTATGCTCCCAGGATAATGAAAAATATCCATAATGCACAAAAATAAAACAGGTTTGTCTTTTTGTCAGGGATAAAATGAGACAGACAAAAGTCAATCCAAGTGTGGGGAATAGTGTTTGCTAGATTTGAGCTGCAGGAAGGGGGATTGCAAAGACAGGAAGGACTAGATACAGGACATGTTCCTGTCCTGTATGCAGACTATCATCCTGAAACTGACCATTTAAAAAGAAGTAGAAAGAGTAATTGGGCCTAGACTGTTTAGTAATCAGAGTGATTGACAACTAGTCTCAAGTTGAGTATGCAATTTCACTGGAGTAAAACGTCTGGTTAATATACATACCAGACACAATGTGTAAGTACATGTTCAAAGCCTTCCTTTCAAGGTCTAGAAGTTTCTTGAAGTCATTCTTTCTCATAAGTTTAATTAAATAATATGTAGTAAGGGCAATCCATGCAAAACCGGGTCCATGAGGCCTAAAATCTCTATTGTATTCACTATTTGAAAATTTTCTGTCAGAAAATTCCCTACTCGCTCTAGAGTTAATTCTTCAATATGACTAGCAGATGGTTCAAAAATACTGTCACTATTAGAAATAAACCTCATTGTATATGTAATCTGCAACATGAACAAACCTGTGATTTAGATATTTTTCAAATAGTCCTTTGTGCTGGTCATTTCAACTGAATCCACAGAAACTAAGTTAAACACAACGATGTAGCTCATGTAAAATACCTGCATTAAATGTATTGAAATCCATGGGCTCTCATTATTGTGGTGAATGTGTGGTCAGATTTAGAATTGATTCATCTATAAGGTTTACTTGTATGGAAACATTCAGGAAGAGATTGTTCCTCTTTGGTATTTGTAAGAGCTTGGCATTGTGGGCCTTCTCAAAAAGGCCCATACTATGATGCAAATATTTGTTGCTAATATAGCTAGTGATATTATATGAATGTATGCTTTTTACCCTATAACATCCAGAGGATCTTTATCCTTTTTTTATCCTATGATTCTTATATTGAACCATAAAAGAAAAAAAGAACTTATGGGTCAGGTATTAAGTCTTTAGACTTAATAAATAAATAAATAAATAAAAATTAAATATTTAAATGTCAAGCACTGTTAGAGAATCCCTGGGTGATGCTCAGCTAGTCACTTAATAGCCACAGGTTTGATTTTCAGAACTAGTAAGGCTTCAGAAAAATACTTTTTAAGCTTAATGGAATTTTCATAAGCATTACAGATTGTTAAAGGTCTTACTTGCATTGATTTCAGATTTGCAAATTCTGTTAGGAAATATGTGCATCTTTAGGAACCAAAATATTTTTACTTTTGGACACCACTTAATGCAATACTTAACTCTAAAAGCCAATGCTGTACCAGTTCAATTAGAGATCAACTTATTTGGTTCAGAGGGAAAAAGAGATATGATTGGTGCTGCCTGCATGTGAATGTGCATCTACAGAGAGGTTCTTCCACAGAAGTCTGAAAAAAAACTGCCTATGAATGTAATCGTGTGAAGTTTTCATTAGAAGTACTCATGCAAAATGACTGTCAGGATCTGCTTTCAGGCTCACAACTGTCAATTTGGAAATTGAAAGGAACACAGCTTTTTCACTGATGTGAGAAATGACTCCATAGTATATATTTCCTGATGTATTATCTCAGTGTATTATTGAACAGAAGAGCAATATTCTTCCTATAGTATTCCCCAACACAAGAGGAAATTGTGATTGTCTTTTCAGTCTCATGCTGTCCCTGGAACCAGGTTCATCCTTTTATAAAATGTGAAGCAATTTCCATCTTTTCTTAAGGAGTACATGGGTCCTTGCCTCATTTTGTGGGAATCTTGGGCAGTTTTCTGTATAATCATTCTGATGGTTTGCAAAGTGGTTCACAGTGAGAGTCCACCCTTTGGAAATATATATGTCACATTTCTCAGCTAATGGTGCTTTAAGTAAGAACACAGTTTGTTTGTGATCTCTAGGGAGAAAGTAATGGAAAAACTTTGTAAACGAAAATACATTCAAAAATGTTCAGCTTAATGGTGACTGCATACTAGTTTATATCTGTACTTTTCTCCTAAAGGCAATGTTATCTTCAGCTTAAAGTGATAGAATTGGCTAGTGCTTAAAATCATGCTTGACAACAAAGTCAGTGTCTGCCAAGACAATGAGCAGGTTTTACTTCAGAATCATTTTTTTCAGTATAACAACATGATTACTGAGAGATTTCCTATTTACTTTAGCAAAACAAGCAGAATAGTAAATAAAATTGTTTCATAAAATACCTAATAAAATATATTCCTTTAGAAAAAATAAGTGTTGGATAAAACTACAATAATATTTCTAGTGTAGTATATGAATACTTCCCCAAATAATAAAAAATATTTTTTTAAAAAACAACAACTTCTCTCTGCTGTTCTTATGGAATGATCATTTTTATTTTCTCTTATGGAGCTATGGAAGACCAGAATTGGTTTATTTTTGTAGGTGACAATGAACAATAAATCAGAAATGTCAGTTTTTGTCTGCTTCTGGGACTGAAGTCCGTTATTTTTTTTTTCCTTTTTCCTTAATTTTCTATTTTCCTATTTTAAAAAATGGGGATATCTTTTTTTTTTTTTTTTTTTTTTTTTTTTTAATGTGTGAACAAGGCAGCACTGTGGATTGAATTCAATGGTAAGTTGGAAATGTTAAAAAACAAAAACAAAAATTTCAATAATATTAAAGCTTCACTAGGGAGAAACTATTTTTCCAGGCTTGAAAGTCAAACAATATGTCAAAAATTTCATTAGCTTCTGCATTATGCTTGTTGCATGGTTGAACTGTGTTGTACACATTGCTGAACTACACATGGTATATGGTTGTAGAGACTTTTGTCCATTAAAATAGTTGATACAAGACTAACCCTATTGTCACCCCCCTTGGCCTGAACTATTCACGTAGCAGTTGCTAAAGAATCTTGTCTTTACGAGAATTAAGTTTAATAAATATTATGTTTTTTTCTAGTGCCTACTTTTAAGGTTAAAACAATCAATCAATCAAACAAACAAACAAAAACATAAAGCAGCCACTGAATCATAGAATCATAGAATGGTTTGCTTTTGAAGGAACCTTAAGATTATCAAGTTCCAACCCCACCCCTCCACCATGGGCAGGGACACCTCCCACTAGACCAGGTTGCTCAATGCCCCATCCAGCCTGGCCTTGAACATTTCCAGGGATTCTCTGAGAAACCTGTGCCTGTGCCTCACCACCCTAATAGTAAAGAATTTCTTCCTGTTGTCTAAACTAAATCTACCTTCATTTAATTTAAAGCCATTATTCCTTTAAAAGCCATTATTCCACCCACAGCTTCTCCAGGCAACCTGTGCCTGTGCCTCACCAACTTTTGAGTATAGAATTTCTTCCTGTTGTCCAATCTAAATCTACTTTCTTTTAGTTTGAAGCCATTATTCCTTGTCCTATCATTACAATCCCTGGCAAAGACTCTCTCTCCAGCTTTCTTGTAGGCCCCCCTTAGGTACTAGAAGACTGCTATAGGGTCTCCCTGGGGCCTTCTCTTCTCCAGGCTGAACAATTCCAATTCCCTCAGCCTGTCTTCATAGGACTGGTTCTCCAGGCCCTTGATCATCTTTGTGGCCCTTCTCTGGAAGATCTTTAATAGGTCCATGTCCTATTTATATTGGGGCCCCCGAGCTGAATGCAGTACTCTTTGTGAGGTCTTCCGACAGCAGAACACGGCGGACAATCACCTCCCTTGACCTTCTGGCTGTGCTTCTTTTGATGCAGTCCAGGATATGGTTGGCTTTCTGGGCTTCAGGCTCACATTGCTGACTCACATTGAGCTTCTCATCAACCAGCATCCCCACATCGTTCTCCACAAGGCTGCATTCAATGCACTCACTCATCATCCAGACGGTATTTGTGCTTGGGATTGCTGAGATCCAGGTGCAGGACCTTGCACTTGGCCATGTTGAACTTCATGAGGTTTGCACAGGCCCACCTCTCAAGCAATACTTAATTAAAGGCAAAGTCAAGTGTCTTTCTGATGTATGTATAAAAAAAGGAAGAATGTTATTATTTCTGTTTTATGGCTAGTATTTTAAAGATAATTACTTTATTTGCCTTCATATGTTAAACCAATATAACAATGATTTTTATGTTCTTTCCTTCCCCAGATGTACATCCAGACAACAACACTTACTGTCTCCATGAGCTTAAGTGCTTCTGTGTCTCTGGGCATGCTCTACATGCCCAAGGTTTATATTATCATTTTTCATCCAGAGCAGAATGTTCAAAAACGGAAGAGGAGCTTCAAAGCTGTAGTGACAGCTGCCACAATGCAAAGCAAACTGACCCAAAAAGGAAATGACAGACCAAATGGAGAGGTCAAAACTGAACTATGCGAAAGTCTTGAAACCAACAGTAAGTCATCTGTAGACTTTCCCATGGTCAAGAGTGGCAGCACTTCCTAATAGATGTACGTTTACAATAATGTACTTTATTTTAATAATTAATTATTTTAATATAATTTAATTAATTATTATAATATAATTTATTCTTTTCATTGCTTGTTATGCATGAATCCAGAAATGTGTTGGAATTAACCTACTGCTGAATGCAGGAATGCCTACAGTTGCTTCAAACAAATTGTTTTTCATAGATAATAAAAGGCTAGGAAAAACAAGAAATTAAACAAAACAAAACAAAACAAAACAAAACAAAAAAACCAAGCAAATTTTGGAAAGGCACATCTTTTTTAAAAAATAATAATCTGTTTTAGATAAAGCTAAATTGCTGTGTTGTCCATTGATTCGACAGTTGTCACAGTATGTCGGCAGTTTGTCCAGGCAATTCATAAGGTGTATTAATGGTCATCATTATATATTCAAAACTCAAAGGCTCCTTGAAAAAATATAGGAAAGTTAACATTCTTTTTATTTTGCAGTTAGATATAGGAGTGAAAATAATCCTTTTTAACTTTCCACCCAAAGTTAATATTGATTGTTAACTTGTTCATGTCTCACAACTCATGATCACTAACACTTCCCAGAATAACACTTCCCATCAAACCATTTCATAGAATCACAGGATAGTTTGTGTTGGAAAGGACCCTTAAAAATGATCTAATTCCACCCCTCCACCGTGGACAAGGACACCTCCCACCAGACCAGGTTGCTCAAAGCCCCATCCAGCCTGGCCTTGAACATGTCCATAGCTTCTCTGAGAAACCTGTGCCTGTGCCTCACCACCCTAATAGTAAAGAATTTCTTCCTGTTGTCTAAACTAAATCTACCTTCATTTAATTTAAAGCCATTATTCCTCGTCCTTGAACCTTCTCTTCTCCAGGCTGAACAATCCCAACTCCCTCAGCCTGTCTTCACAGGAGAGGTGCTCCAGCCCCTTTACAATTTTTGTGGCCCTCCTCTGGACTCATTCTAATACTTCATCTGTTGTGATCTTACTCATCTTGGTACAAAAATATGGTAATTCCTATAAAACTAAATCATCACATGTTCTGATTTGCCATGGGTTATTAATGGGAAGAAGTTCTTTTCTGTGTCAGGAAAGCTCTTGAATTTGCCACATCTCTAAATTACACATCTCTGTTTGGAACAGAACAGAAGTTATAGCTTCAATTGCGCTACATGATGTATAGGCTTATAGAATGGACTTAATAATAAATACTTACAAGCAAATATTAATAGAACCGATATCTTTACCTCCCAGAGCTTAGTAGTAGTGGAGAATCAGTTATCCATTGAGGAGCTAAAGGACACATGGGGTGGACAGAAGCTGTTACAGTTAAAGGCTAACTTTTCAGTCATTTTACTTTTTAATTTCTTATGATGTGGACAATGTGGACAGGAGATTGAATAGTACTTTTTTTTTTTTTTTTTTTTCCTGAGCACATTTAGACAAGAAAGTGCCGAATTTGAAGAAAAATGTCATTTCACAGACCCCCACTGTATTCAACCAGAGCTTGCCAGGTTGAAGACTATATAAAAAGTATTCCATAGGTTTACCATTCTGTAGTTGCTGATGCATGGAGAATACTGAGTGCAAACTAATTGTCTTGCTGAACTCATGGGCCTTCAAAAGGTTTATGTCCACCAGACTGAGATATGTGTTTATACAGCTTCATATTATCATAGATAACAAAAGGCAAAAGGAGAAAGGCAATGAATCTCCTTGTGAGTCATGAAACATCATGGAAATGTGAAGAACTCAATAATTTGTCAAATCTTTAGAAGTCTCCCAAAGAAATTTCAGAAGGGAAAAAGAAGTGTATTTTGCTGAGTTTGCAAAATGATTAACTTCTGAGGAAAGGTCAAAGGAGGGATTCCACACTAGGGTGAGAAATAGAGTAGGAAATATAGTTGTGGGTGTCTGATGCTTACCTACTGTGTCTAATTAAGAAATGCTGTGTCTGGTATTCTTTAAACTATGACTATGCATAATTCATAGAAACAGCTGCTGTTGGAAGCAAGTTTGTTTCTCCAGTAGTGTGAGGTACACAGGGTAATGCTTATTTACTGGGCTCATATTTTAACAGTAGCACATCAATATAATTTTGAGAGTTCACTAGGAGTATATTCTGACTAGGCTTTGATCCAGGCATCATAATGCTCCAAAGAAAAAAAGACAGACCCAAGTCATTTGCATTGTCCCTGTATAATTGAGCATTAGGCCTCAAGATGGGTTTTTCTCTTCTCAATGTGTTCAGTACCATTTGGATTTTATCAGCTTCCTTCTGTTCTGCCAAAATAGTTATTATCAAAACTTTTGGAAGTTCCTGTAAATTCTCAGTGCACAACTCAAAATAACTCCTTTTCACTAGTTCAACAGTAACAACTTCTTAACATTGCAAAATGTCTTCTTGTATTGTCTCCATTTGAGGAAGATCTTTTCACTAATGTGAAAATGATATGAAGCTGATCATAAAAAAGCAAGATATTCTAAGCATTCCAGAATTGGGTAGTGATTCCTTCCCTTTCCTAAGCACACATGCTGGTAGATATAATGATGCTCATAACTAGGTGAGAAATAAGATAAGACAGTCAGTTAATTCCTTTGGCTTCCCATCCAGAGACAGCTCTGCTTTCTCTCATTCATTCTCTTTAATGTAAACAACCTCCATTCCATGTTGTCCCCCGCATGAATACATTCATCTTTTTTGTAGAAATACATTCATATTTAGTGGAAAACAAATTGTATTGGGGAAACAGAATTAAGAAAAAATATCCAAATGCAATTACAGAAAACATAACAATGACAATTACTTTAAATTCATATAGGTCAGCTCCCAGTAATCATTCTGAAATGCTTTAGATCCTCTTTTATTTTATTATTTTTCTCTTTGTCTCATGCCAACAGCAGTGTAGTAACTGGAGCTAGAAAAGAGCATTCATTCCCAGAAATATTTTGAGACAAGTTTGTTACTTTTTCTGGCCATCTGAGCTTGCCAAAATGTGGTTCATGTTATTACTATGAAATGCTAATAGTCTTAAAGAGCAGGACACCAGCTGCTGAAGCTTTCAGATTCCCACATAGGAAACTGTAGGTTTATTACAGTGAACTGTAAAGACACTTGCAATATTTAACAAGTGAAAAAAGTGTTTGGAGATATTAAATTTAACAGATTTTGAACTAGTAGCTACAATAGCTTCCTCTGTTATCATTTATAGTGACAGTACTCAGAACTCAGTAGGATAATTTTTGTTTCTTGATCAATCTCAAATTAGTTCTGTCAAAAATGTTCAAGTTTCAGACATACAATCAAGTTATGGCAAATTAACAAGTTAGTCTAAATCAATTGAGGTGAGGTAACAACTTTGTGTGTGTGTGTATTTTGTGAACTTCTTGCAAATGTCCTTACATAATTCAGCTTACTGAGTTGTGATAAATCAGCTTATATTGTAGCACTGTAGGCTAAGAACATACACATGAAAAGTTATCATGAATTCAGCTGATATGGGATAATATGTTAAACTAGCTTAACCTGATCACTTATCAAACTTATTTTCAGAGTGAGGGAAAAAACAAGCCCTCCTCCTGCCATGCATTTTTGTAATTTAATTTAATTTAATTTAATTTTATTTTATTTTATTTTTCATGATTGTGCAGAGTTTGCAGATGTCCATTTATTTGTTATTTCTTAGCTGGGAATAAAATCTTTTTATGGTCTCAGGAACTTGTTGCCACTTCAGCAGTCCTATATTATTTTCAGAAGGAACTTAAAGAGCCAAAGGAAAAAAACAATCTTCTCAGAAATCCAGCTGTGGGAGCATGGGAGAGTTCAGATGGGAGCAGTACATCCCATCTGAAAGATGTAAATGAGGCAATATTTGTTTCAAGTGTCCCAATAAACAAAGAAAGCTATTTCATTTTGGTGCTGGACTACTGCGATTGATTACGTGAAAGAATTGCTCAGTGTTCCAAAAGCGGTCCATTCAAGAAATAGCTCTTCCAGACACAAAGTTCTTCTGGACATGATTCCAGACAAAAAGTACTCCATTACACTAGAGCTACCTGTGCAAGTGGGAGTAAGAAATACTCAGTTTTGCAGCTTCCTTTCAATAATTCATTCCTGTACATAAATTCTTAGGAAAAAAAAAAAAAATGTAGTAACAGATGAATTACAATGGTCTGGTTCTGTTTTGTCTTACAAAATGAATGCAATATTAGAATCAAATTTATCTAAAACACAAAGAAAATATGAAGCAAGTAGTAAGCATAATTATTTACATTGCAAAATAGTATTTTGCAGCAATTTTAGTGAAGAGGTGCAGGACACAGAAACTGTCATTTCTTGGTTTCTATACTCTGCTATTCCCAAATCATCAGATTGTCAGGATGGATTTAGAAGACAGAATGAAGAACCTATCTAAAAAAAAATTTAAATTAAATTAAAAAGTAGAAGAAAAAGAAAAGGAAGGAAAGAAGATACGGGAATAGAATTAAGATCTTTGAATCTATAGATCAGGCAATTTTTACTTTCATTCTGCCAGCTGCAGTCTTCACTGTCATAAGCAGAACATGTCTGTAGCAGATGGAACATAAAACATACTTGGGAAGCCAAATTGCTCTCTATGCAGTGTGACGTAGACCTTATTATAGAGACAAAAAAAAAAAAAAAAGAAAGAGTTTGCCTTGTACCTAACTGGTTTGCAATCAGGGAGCCCCCTGTGAGACCTGATATCATCATTTCCCTCTTCCCCACACTATATGCCCACCACTATATTAATTACAGATTGGTTCACATTTTTTATGACAAAGGATTAGAAACTGACACAAATTTCCATGCCAAATTCACAGTTGATAACTTTTTTAAATCATAAAGATGTTTAACTTTCTCATTTCATTGCTTCATTTTGAATGAGGGTTTTCAGCTTTAACCAAAGATGAATCTGGTCAGATGACAATCAGCATGAGGATACCATGATAGCATGCCAGTTGTAAAACACAGCTTAGGCTCTTGTAAGCATTTCTGCTGGCTCGTGTATACAGAGATGTTCTGTGCCTAAAGACTTTCCAGAGAACACGTGCCATTGGCGTTAGTTGCCCTGTGTCAGTTGCTTGAAGAGATGTTTCTCACATTAGGCTTTGTTACTTTCAAGGAACATATAGCCCCCTTCTAGATGGACAGCACAACCAGCTACAAAGTTGTCTTCAACCAGCAGAAGAGAGGGAAAAAATATATAGCTAAAATAAATAATAATTAAAAAAAAAAAAAAAAAAGTAAATGCAGAATCAGCTAAAATGATACAAGTAGTACATTGAAAGTACTTGTTACAGGTATGCTAAAATCAATAGCAAAATACAGGTAGCTACTAAAAACTCTGGTGGTACATACAGAAGAAATAACCAAAACATTGTAGAAAATGTTTCTATTGTCTTTGCCAGGAGCTTTCTTTTCCACTTCTCATTGTTTTTCTTCTCTTTTGGCCTTTGTTTCTCCAAGTCATAAACAAAAGTTACCACCAAGAACATGGAACCTGAGATCCAAATTACCCACTGCTTATGTTCGACTGAACTTTTGTACGTTATTCCACTAGCAATTGGAAATATAGTGGAATACTCTTTGAGTTCAAATACTAAATGTGTTTCTTTACCTCTTGCTTCTCAAAAAACTGAACTTTGCTTTTTGTTGCTGTTGTGTGTTTGTTTGTTTACAGCCTCCTCTACCAAGACAACTTATGTCAGTTACAGCAATCAGGCAAACTAAGCAGGGATGAAATTCACTGGAAGAACTCCAGGATGGGATCTGGCAAAGAAAGACTTTACCATCACCAGAATTCAGTCTTGGAATTATCAGTAGTCTACATTCAAATCAATAGTCAGTCTCCTAAAAGACAAGAATTAAACAAGAGGCAAAAGGCAAAAAGAGACAGGGGAAGGAAAAGTCCAGTTTTATAACATAGAGACAGTGTCAAACCTCTGAACTGTTCACTCACAAAAGGGAGTAAATCACAAAAGGAAAACAAATGTTAGCTTGTGAAAAAAAAATGCTGTTGAATAAATCATGTCTGATGTTATATTTGTAAGTACTTTTTTTGTGATTGTGACAATTTCCTTTCCTGTCCTACATTGTTCAACTCGTAAAAGATGAGTTTGTTTCTTGTGATGGCTGACTGATTTAAGTCCTGGGTTATGCTAAAATAAATGCAATGGTCAAAGCATGCTAATTTTTATACAAAATAATTTATTTCTAATAATAAAGGAATGTTTTGCAAATGTTGAGACTTGTTTTGTTGCAGTTTTAAGGAAAAAAAAAAAAGTCCTTACACTGTTGTCTATTGTTTGTTTAGAATGTGCAGTAAAGGTGGGTGTACAAATAAAATAATAATCATGGCATCAGAAGAATGAAGTGTAAACTCTAAGCATGTGTGTGTGTGTATGTATGTGTGCACGTGTGCGAGTATGTACGTGCATGCCTGCATGTGTGTGTATGTCCTGCAGAGTGTGAATTTATTTGTTAAATTTTTGTGACTATATTTTCTAGTGGAAGGATTTTTCCCCCTTCTCACCCTCAAAGTGAGGGTATGAAGTTTTGTATGTTTGTAAAGTGAAGGAGTCCTGATGGTTATTATTTTGTATGATTGTATTACATTTTTGAACCTCAACTAATAATTCTGATCCTTTTCATTTCTGGAACTTACACTTTGTAAGACTGTATGACAGCTAGACTGGATTAAGCTGAAAGTCTATTCAGCCTAGTATCCTGTCTCTGACAGGGGAATGTAGCAGATGCTTATCTCAATAAAGGTGACTTTGAAATAACAGGAGAGAAATCACTGGAAAATTTGGAAAGCTGTGACCCAGTGGATATATGTGCTGTTGCCTTACTAACACTTAAAAATCAAAGAAACAGATGTCTATCAAAAAATTTCACATCTTATAACTTTGTTGAAAGATTCTGTGTGCATTAGACTTGATTACCCAAAGAGAGAGAGAAACTCATACAGATGTCTACCATGTTACTAAGGCCTTCCAAAGAAGTTTAAAAGAGACAGCTAGGGACTTTCAGCTATTACTGTACCTGTGATGTTCTTTAAGACTTTTTCACTCCACACGGTACTTACCATTCATCAGGCCAATGGGTCTTCATAATCAGTTGGCTTTTTATCCTGAGTTAGCTTGGATGGTTTCTTATGCTTTTTTCCATCATAGGAGCTGTGTTTTTGAAACATATCTTAAAATAGCTGTTCAGAAGCTGAATTGCATAGTTTAATTAATGAACATTGAAGTATCTGAAACTGATATTTTCTGTTACAGTGTCAACATTTAAATGTCAGTGCAGCCAGCAAACTACATCTCAATGAATTTCCCTTTTCAAAATACTTTGACAAAGCATAGTTACTTTTTCCCAGCATTCAAATTAAATTATTGACTGGTGAATGCCTTGGCATAGTGCGATATAGTGTGCTTGGAATGTGTGGTATACTGTATGAAAAATTCTTTTTCCTTGCCTTTCCACGAGCACATCAGTCTCAAACCTATGAACTAACATATGCTTGGTTTTAAGCATATGAGTAAAAAAGCTAATGTACTGAAAATTATTTATATGTTCTAAATTAAACAAACCTAAAAACAAAAACAAACAAACAAAAACACATAAAACCCCTATTTGTT
This sequence comes from Nettapus auritus, assembly GCA_011076525.1. NCBI lineage: Eukaryota > Metazoa > Chordata > Aves > Anseriformes > Anatidae > Nettapus > Nettapus auritus. Next base: position 21,972,202 of record CM021765.1, read on the forward strand.
CCATTTGGTTAGCTAATATTGAACCAAATCAAAATGTTTTGTGTATATGAATTGACTAGATCAATGCTTTAACGAGACAGATTCTGATATCTACGAGGAATTTCCTAAAACAGAGAAAGAATATATATATATATATTTATCTGAAAACTAGTGTTATGGCACAGTTCCTTTTAAAAGAAACCTCTGAAAAGTTTAGTTTTCAATCCACAACAAAACAAGTTTCAAATATTTTGTCTGTAACATCTATACATGATAATATATTCATAACAGTATGCATCTGAGTAAAAATATGCATTTAAAATGCATTTAAAACACATTTCATATTAGCACGAGCACATTAAGAATAAACATAAACACATTTTATATAAACATAAAAAGTAGTACATTATGTGAATATCTTCCAGTTTCAGAGACATCCAAAGAAAACGTTCTGAATAGATTTACCAAGACCTATACACACACTTTTTGATTGAACAGTAGAGTAAAAGTGGACTGTTATGAACATTATTTTGTGCATTTTCTGTCTTTCTGCTTAAACATAGAGTATATGAAACATTAACTGTCTCATTAGTATTAATGTAACTTATCAGAGAAGTGGGCCCACATTCATCACATAATGAGCTGGGCATATGCAAAATACAATGGAACAAAGTGACCTCAGAGGAAAAAGAATGGGTAGAAAGAAAGAAACAGAGAATTGTATAATATAGTTGAAGGAAAAAATCTTATTATTTTGTGACATGGGTATAAAAATGATGAACTTTGGAAAAATTGCTTCCACTGTTCTTTACTTTTTATATTATGAGGTCCATTTTTATGAGAAGATTGGGGGAATTCAGTCAACAATGGGAAGAGTAATCCCTACAGTCTTTTGTCATTGTGCCTTTGAACACTCATGCAGATGCTTCATTTTTCTTCTCTCTCTATGAAATAGCCATCACTTATTCTTTTTTCTACAGAGAGTTCACTGCTTTTTAACAAACTCCTTTTTCTGGTCTACCCCTTTATTTATTTAATCACATTGGAACTCATGAAGCTACAGTCAAACCATTATAAATATTTCCATTATGAATGGCATTAACACACACACAGATTTTGCAGGTTAAAATTTGTCATGCATTGTGTCAGTGTATATGCAAAAATTGTAAGCATATTTGTAGAGAGATATATGTTTCTCTTTTCAAGTTTTAAGTTAAAATGAAAAACTTTCAAGCAAAATGAAATCCCGAAGCAGATGTAATCAGAAGGTGGTAGAAATTTGAAAACTGACCAATGATCATAATACAGTACTTTCCAGTTACAGACAATACAATTCAAATTTTTTAATTTATGTAGTATAGGAAAGCAACCTAATCAGAACACACAACTCTATTTTACTGAGATAAAGAATAAGTCTTTAATGGTGTTTTGTGCCTGCAGGATAGATCCAATGAGATCTGAATGACTATGTATCAGGTCAATAAACCAGAAATTAAACAGAATTGATAGGCAATACTTTAACTGTTCTATAGAAAGAGTAATGGTTCACTTTGTCAAAAATCCCCCTTTCAAGAAATCCTAAATAGCAACTTCCACAGCAAGGTTTTTAAGTAATAGTACTAGCTCTCTTCCAATGAATAGATAATTTTCACTACAAAGTAAGGGAAAAAAAATTAAAAAAAAATCCTAGCGGCTCTAGTTTTCAATGTGTTGTATCGGAATACTATTTCATTATTTATACCTCTACTGGAAGGAAGAATATGAGAGAATGGCAAATAAAATGTCTGTCTTGCAGCATTCTTTTGTCTTGTTTTAGCTTTAAAAATGCACATGAATGATCCTGCATATTTCACCATTACATCAGCCATTAAATTAAATGATAGTTTATCATTATATTTTCAAATAGGTTGTATGCCATGAGGTATAATTAAGAAATTACATATAGATCTATATATCCCGGTTAAATTTTAAAAAGCCAAATACAATGACAGAAGATGCAAGCATTACTTTTCCTGGTTTCAGTAATGTCTAATCCAATGGCACCTTGGGCCCTATTGGTGTTTTAATTTCATATTTTATGTGCATGTTCCATTTGATGTGGGTGATTACCTCCTGCAAACTAATTATGAAATGGTCTTTTTATCAGAGAGAAGTAATTTCTTTGTGACTTTCTCCTGAAATTTCAGTAGCTAATGGGAAAGCAAAGTATATGTGTCACTAATCTTTATTATTTTTCCTGGAGGAAGAAATGGTTGTGATTAATGGGATACAGCAAATGCAAGAAGGAATAGATCTTATCTTTGCACTGCATCCTATAGTTCTGAATATATGTAAGTCATATTGTCTCCTTTTTATTTCTTACTTGGCTTAAATTTACAATTCAGATCGTGGGAACTGCAAAACACATTTGGTGGAAATAATCTGTTGAGTCTATGCAATGAAAATAAATTGGCTGGTGTGAAAGACATATTTATCTGGCAATATTTTGGTTTTGATAATTTAAAGTAGATGGGACATATTAATAATGATTCTATTAACTTTATTTTCAGGAAATGATTTGCAGATTAGTAGTGTGTTATACTTGTTTCAGCAGTAGTCTTTTGAAGATTTTCAAAGTCTGTCTATAAAAGGTAACTGAAAAATTCTTTGTACGTTTTATGAATGTTAATAACTGTACATTTTTCCATCATATTGAAACACTGAACAAATGGGGAGCAATAGTTTTTCTTGTTTGGCATTATAGTATGACAGCAGGTGGTTAGCTCCCAGGAACTTACAATTTTCAATGGTATGGCAGTAGGGAAAAGAAAAGAAAGAAGCAGTGTCCCCCAGAGCTAATACAATGTCAGAAGTACGGTAAGATGCACAATATCCTGAATGGCAAATGAAGCTTTTGTTTATATTACACAAATATAATGTCTCTCAGTGAAAGTATATCAATATGACAGGCAGAGAAATATGAATATGAGGGGAAAAAAAAAAAAAAAAAAAAAAAAAGTAAGAGCAGTGACAGTACAGAGACAGTACCTAAAACTTTAGGAGTTTTAGCAGTAGAATACAATGTTGGAAATTTCCACCGTCAAAGAACTATGTCAGCTCCAAAGAGTCCATGCTGAGCTCTGCCAGAGCACATACCATCTCCAGACTGTGTGTTAATCTTACATATGCCAGAGAACTGCAGCAGGCAAACATGATGTTGTGGTTTAACCCGGCCGGCAGCTAAACACCACACAGCCGTTCGCTCACCCTCCCCCCTCCTTCTCAGGGATGGGGGAGAGAAACGGAAAAGTGAAACGAGAGTTGAGACAGAGACAGTTTATTAAGATGGGAAACAATAATAATAATAATAATAATAGTGTGTATGAAACAAGTGATGCACAATGCAATTGCTCACCACCCGCTGACCAATGCCCAGTCTATCCCGAGCAGCCGGCCCCCCAACCCAGCTAGCCACCCCTATCTATTTTTTAGCATGACGCCAGATGGTATGGAATACTCCTTTGGCCAGTTTGGGTCAGCTGTCCTGGGTCTGTCCTCTCCCAGCTCTTGCTGCACCCTTGGCCTGCCCGCTGGCAGGACAGAGCGAGGAGCTGAAAAGTCCTTGGCTTGGTACAAGCACTGCTCTGCAACAACCAAAACATCGGCATGTTATCAGCCGATCTTCTCATCCTAATCCAAAACACAGCACTCTACCAGCTACTAGGAGGAAAATTGTCCTAACTGAAACCAGGACACATGACAAAATAATTGATGTGAACCATCAGAGCTAATGTTGGATGAGGTAGTAAATAAGAACATAGTCTCATTTTTCTTTGAAATCCAAGAAAGTATTATGATGGTGTCCAAGGGATATGCAGAATTTCTGCAAAGACCTGCAAATAAGAATATTTTAATTTATTTACAAGTTGTAGGCTGAAATAAAGGTTGCAACATGTACTTTGGTATTTCTACTAGTTGTCATCTACTTGGAATTCTGTAAGACCTTTGACACGGTCCCACATGACATCCTAATGTCTAAGTAGGAAATATATGGATTTGAATCGTGGACCATCTGGTGAATAAGGAATTGTCTTGATGACTGTACCCCGAGTGTACTGGTCAATGGTTCTATGTCCAGGTGGAGGTCAGTGATGAGTGGTGTCCCTCAGGGGTCTGTCTTGGAACTGGTGCTTTTCAATATCTTCATCAGTGACATAGACGGTGGGATTGAGTGTACCCTCAGCAAGTTTGCAGATGACACCAAGCTGATTGATGTGGTTGTTACCAAAGAAGTAAGAGATGTCATTCAAAGGGATCTGGACAGGCTGGAGAAGTGGGTCCATGTGAACTGCATGAGGTTCAACAAGTTCAAGTGCAAGGTGCTGCACCGGGGTCAGGACAATCCCAGAAGTCATTGAGAACAGCTCTTCAAAGAAGGTTCTGGTGGACAAAAGCCTCAACACAAACCAGCAGTGTGTGCTTGTAGCCCATAAGGCCAACTGGATACCAGGCTTCATCAAAAGAGGTGTGACTAACAGGTAGGGGAGGTGATTATCCCCCTCTGCTCTGCCCTTGTGAGGCCCCACTTGGAGTGCTGCATCCAGTTTTGGGGCCCCCAGCACAAGAAAGATGTGGACCTGTTAGAGTGAGTACAGAGGAGTTCTACAAAGATAATGAGAGGGCTGGAGTACCTTTCCCATGAAGAAAGGCTGAGAGCTAGTGATGTTCAGCCTGGAGAAGAGAAGGCTCTGGGGAGACCTCATTGCAGCTCTTGAGTACTTAAAGGGGTCTTATAAAAAAGATGGAGAGGGACTCTTTACTCAGGTAGATAGAGATAGGACAAGGAGAGATAGTCTTAAACTAAAAGAGGATAGATTTAGACTAGACATTAGGAGGAAATTCTTCACTGTAAGGGTGGTGAGGCACTGGAAAAGGTTGCCCAGAGAAGTTGTGGATGCTCCATCCCTGGAGGTCTTCAAGACCATGTTGCAAAGGCCCCAGACAACCTGATGTAGTGGGTGTGGTGGGAGGGGGGGTGGAGTTAGATGATCTTTAAGGTCTCTTCCAACCCAAGCCATTCTATGATTCAGTACAGTTTGAATCCTGTCTTTCCAGAAGGGAATCAGCTCATTTGTCTATGACTCACGGGATTTCAGAAAATCCCTGGAGCCTTCCCAGCCCATCAGATCTTAGTCCTAGAAGGAAGTGGAAATTGTTTTTGAAAATAAAAGGAAAGTTTCCCTGTAAAATTGAAACTTTCTTCTGTAAAAGTGTTATTTTTGTGGGACATGCTATTTTTACCAAAAATAACTATATTACCAGCTCAACACTATAATATTCAGCAGATGTCTGATAACTTTGATTATTATCTATTAGAATATTTTTTCTTTTTCTTTATTGGTCAAAAGTAGAAAAAGTAGAAAAAGAAACATGCACCTGGAAAATCCATACAATGGGAAATACAAGCATTACAAACTGAGTGTCCTGTTCCACAGCCATATCTAATATTTACAAAACTGCAACAGCAACAACTTCATCCTGATCACCAAGAAAGCAGAACTTAATTTGTGTTGCCAGTATGAGCTCCTGTTTCATGCAGATATGCCTTTGATAAGACAAAGTTTAATATTGCTGTGTAGAATGTTTCTACAAGATTGATACCATAAAAATATTGCTATACACAATGCTAGTATCAAAGTCTCTTTTGCTTCCTGTTTACCTGATATAGCATGTACTTCATTGCCGGGAGGTTATTATACTTCCTAAGTTAGCTGCATTGTCTTTACTCTCTCATAATCATTGACTGACAATATTAAATAAGAATGGCCTTTCAGAAAGTAATCTATTTCTATTTCATGTACAAATTTTCATCTTTCTAGTCCTGCTACAGTGTTGATGCATTTCCCAGTAAATATGTTTTGATGTATGGCTGATCACCTTCTTTCTACAATACTGTTTTTGGTTGTTCTTCTATGCGCTCTCTAGAGTATTTTATTTAAGTATTGACTTTAGTATCATGGAGAGAAATTGAGAAAATCTGTGGTAACAACAGTAAAATATGAGGGGTAAGAGCATGAAAAGTACTTCAGGGAAGTAAAACAACTTGAGACAACATTTATGGTTGCAGAGAGAAACAATTGATTTCTTCTCAGAAACCAAAGAGTTAAATTTAGACAATTTCCGCAGGCTGCTGCTGGTGGATGTCAGCCTCAGTGGCTTACCGTTTTTGTTTGTTTGTTTGTTTGTTTTGAAAATCTCAAGAAATGTATTAGTCTTGAATGATGCCCATATTCTTTATATATATCTACATATATATAATATTAATAAAATCTTAAAAGGTTAGAGCAAATTTGTATTGGAGGTGAATACCATATATATATATAGCCACCAAACTTTTGTAGACTAGTCTATTACAAGAGTACAAAATCTTCACTGGAGATAAATTTGTCCATACATCTACTTATCTATCTCTTTGCATATCTCACATACTGCAGTCTGTACACAATAAAACTCAATACTGTCTGCCTACTATATTTAATTCAGACATGCAATTCTTACTGCACACATAATTTAGAGATGTTACAGCTGCAAATGTAACTGTATCCATATATACTGCCACTGCTACCCCCCATTTTTTATAACTAGTGATAGACATTTCTAAAAACAATATACTGTTTCTTTCTTCATTTCTATAGTTCATACAGTTATCTGAAAATGCAGAACAAGTTGCAATCATTTTGATATACAGAGGTTATCATTCCTTGTGAGAATTTTCATCTGTTTCCATCATCTCCGGTGTGACGCTGAGCAAGGAATGACAGAAAGATTAGTTTTATGTGAAATTCAGGGTATTTTTTACTGAATGATAGGTATGAAGTACACAATTTGCAAGATAAAGTAACAAAAACGTGATTATTTCAAATGTCAGAGTGACAGTACTTTATAAATTATTGCTTAAAACATTGAAAGTTTAGGACAGATGCCTTGAAAGTATGTTCTGGAGATACTTTCAAATGATGGTGTTTCAGAACCCATTTCTTCACTTAAGAAAAATGAACTATTACTTCTAGAAACAGACCACATATAAAAACAGAAAAGTGAAAAACAACAGCACTGGCAACAACAACATAAATATTACAGGTGAAAGAAAGCAATCATTTGTTTTCTCAGGAAGTGTGATTAATTCAGGCCATTTTATAGCTATAGATATTGCTTTGCCAAAGAGGCAGAAATGAGATAGTAGAGGTAATATGCTCACTGAAACTAATCACAGCATGTTTTGTTGTTTTTCTATGTACAGAGTGGTGCTATACATGTTTTAACTCAATAGTATGGTACTACAACCTTCTCCATGGATTTTACTTTACTTATTTATGAATTTTTGTCTTGAAAGATTCAGGTTTTCTTCACATTACAATGCTTTGGGGAGCTTCATTAGATATGGTCTCTTTTGGAGGAAATATACTACTCTGCGCTGGTGTGGTCTCACCTTGTGTACTGTGTGCAGTTTGTACCACAGTATAAGAAAAATATAAAGCTGTTAGAGAGTGTCCAAAGGAGGGAAACAAAGATGTTAAAGGGTCTAGAGGGGAAGATGTATGAGGAGCATCTGAAGTCACTTGGATAGTTCAGCCTGGAGAACAAGGAACTGAGGGGAGACCTCATTGTGGTATACAACTTCCTCTTAAGGTGGAGCGGAGAGGCAGGCACTGATCTCTTCTCTCTGCTGACCAGCAACAGGACCCAAGGTAACAGAAGCTGCAACAAGGGAGGTTCAGGCTGGATATCAGGAAAAG
>CM021765.1:21989955-22019362 GCA_011076525.1 Nettapus auritus
TAGAAGTGCTGGATAGTCTGGTATGAGTTTGTCTTGAAGTACTTTTACTCATCAGCTCCTCTACCACCTGCATCAGAGAATTATTTCAATGCATTGTAGGAACCATTTGGACTGTGCATGCCTGGCCGAGTTCCTTACCCAAAAGATGTCTGGACTGTAGTCCTCCATGAGAATCAGTGCCTGGGATCATGAGGCTACTAGCAGCTGCTTGTAGAAGGCCTCACCCACCTCCTCCTCCTGATCTGGTGACCTGTAGTACACCCCCACAACAGTGTCCCCCATACCAGCCCACCCCTTTATTCTCACCCTCAAGATCTCCACTTGTCCTTCACCCTCCCCCAGGTGGATCTGGGTACCATCTAATTGCTCCCTCATTCATTTGGGGATTGAAGCACGGGTGTGTTTTTTTTTTTTTTTTTTTTTTTTTGTCAGTTTGTGTGACACTAGGTGTACGCTTCATTAGCTTGTTTATAATTACTTTTGAATTTAGTTCACCTAAATTTCTGTGCTCTATCACATCTATCTATGCTTTTGATGAGTTCTTTATTATTAGCAGATTTGTTTTGTATTCTGTAGTGTTATTCTGTAGATCATTTGTGTTATTTGAAGGTAAAACAGGCCCAAACAGTGATACATGGCAAGTTCAATTAGACCTAGTTAAACATTAACTTGCTTACCTCACTCGTTAACCTAACTTGGTTACCATTAAACCAAGTCAGACAAAGTTTCTGTTTTTCATCCTGTTTGCGTGTTTTATCTTATACCTTCAAGTCCTCTTTCCTTTTGTGGTCTGTCCATGCCTTGACACAGATGAACAGTCAAAGTCGGTTGCTGCTGCATTCTCAGAAAATGATGCATTAGAATAATTTACCTACTGGAGAAAGGAAATTTTTCATGGATATATTTCAGATCACTGTGTATTCAAAGTTTTAAAAAGGCACAAATATAATAGTTTTAATGTGATCGCTTTAGTAGGTTGACTTCTTTTGGAGTTACTAGTAAGCATCTACCATGATCTAAAAGTTTAGTTTGCCTCATGGCTTCAAAACTAAAGGTCTTGAAGCCTTTTCTTCTTTCTTATATGCCATTCTCCATTTTTAGTAATTTTATATATATTTAGTATTTTATTACAATATTTTAATAAACATTTATTGGCTTGAACACTTGTATAGAAAGTATTAATATTTCAGAGCATTTTCTGCCTGCTCTCCTACTCTGATGAAAATAAGTCAAAAGGTAGCCAATATCCTCATATGTTAGGAAAGATATATATATATATTTAATTATATATATATTTTTTGCACTGTATACATTATGTCCATTGCAGTTATTTAAATTTCATTCCCTTGCTTAAGCTTACTCTTTATGTTTATCTAAGTGTAAGATATATATACACACCTAGATGAAGGACACCTGTAAGTAAAGCTCAAACAATATTTCATAAGGCAGTAATGTAGAAATACAAACTCTGACCAATGCTCCCTCTTACCTCTTACTTCTTTGCAGAAAATGCAGAAAATATGGCCAGCTCCAGGTGCTTGCTGTCACAGGACTAAAAGAGGTGCCCCTTTTTCTCTGATGGTGCTGTATGTCTGTAAATGGAGATTCATGGCTCTTAAATGCTCATCAGACAACTGCTTAGACCCAGTCAGAGGAAAACAGCCAGAGAGTATGATCTAAGCAAACACCTCTTCTGCTTAAATGAAAGTAACACAGTCTACATCAGTTTTTCTCTCTTCTGTGTCTGACTGCCCAGTGGCCAAACTGTTTCAGATCCTACCACATGGTCTGAATAATAATAGTTACCACTGATTATATAACACACAACAACTTGCAACATGCTGCAAAGACTGTTTGGGAATATAATTAACAAGCAGAATCTCAGGAAAACTGATAACCATCAGGAAGACGTTAGACTGAGAATTTAATTTACGTGTGGGAACCTATAATGTTTACAAAAGTCCCGTCACGCATGAAATGTCCAGCAGGAATGGTCAATAGGTCCTATAAACAGTTTTTGAGCTCATAGTAAGTGCACTCTGTTGGGCAAACATAACTTAATTCCCACGCCCCCTTTCCTGCAAGTGAGAAAATTGAATCTGCTGATTGAATATACCGTTTCCCTGCAGAGGATTATAATAGCAGAGATACTATATAAAAAGAAGGATGCAGACAGATAACAATACAGATTTTTTTTTTATTTTATTTATTTATTTATTTATTTTTTCCTGCAAGTGGGTATGGTTTATCCTGTGCTGGATAACAGAGCTGTTGTCATTACTCGTTTGCTTTGTGAAGTAGCTCTGGAACTGCCACAGTTACAATAAACTGGAATTTATATCAGCAGTATAGGGATTAGGGAAAGTGGCATTTCTAAGGCCAGATTGGTGCAGCACGTGAATTTTACATGTTGGTTGATTCTAAAACTTTGTCCGTGAACATATTTGCAAGTCTTGCACTGTTTTATGGGCATTTCCGTCAGCAGCAGAAGAATGGATAGAGAGATGGTTTGCAGTCTTGTCTTCAAAATTCAAACTTTCATTCCCATGAGGTGAAGCACTAGCATCCCCCATGGGCACTACTGAAAACCAGGAGATCCTGTGGAACTTCAGGGCCAGTGTGTCTTTGAGGCACATAACTTTTAAGTTTTTAAATTGTTTGGTATCTCTGGCCTTGAAAATACTACAATTTCTAATTATTGTTGATTCTCTTTCAGTCTACCCTAGTATATTTTTATATGGTGCAAATCACTCTGATTTGAGTGACTGCATTGAGCTGTGTTATGATCAGGGTCCCAATGTACATTAATACACATAAAATAATAAAATTATTGCACTTTATTATTTTTCCCCACCTCTAATTACATCTTGGCTAGCTCTATTTTATGGAATTAAAAAAAAATAAAAATTGTTTTTAACTAGTTTTGTAAGTTGCATGTATTTTAGGATATGTAAAGCCTCAGCTACTCATGCTTGTTTATTGTTCTGAATTCTAGCTTTTCTCCATATCATAATGCATAAAAGTGTTTGTAGCCTGAATGATTTGTTTTTGTCAGAAGCTTCAGGGCACAATAGATTCTGTGACCCTTTTTTTTTTTTTTTTTTTTTCCCATTCATATTTTGAAGAATAGTGTTAATGATATTTTTACCTTGAAAACAAATATTTCTTAAAGAAAAAAAAATGCTGTTGCAGAAACTACAAATAAATAATAGATAGGAGAGGACATGCAGAGTAAATTTCAAAGTACTCATAGAAAGCTTTACATTAATTTCAGTAAAACTTCTGAAGGTTTTAAATTTTATGCTGAACTGAGGTCATAACATTGTTTGAGATGGCTGAGAATATTTGGAGTATGCTCTATTTCACCATAGTAGCTAACTATTGCATTCTAGAAGATATTTAGTTCATGTTCATATAAGAAAAATAAAGATACCTCCAGTATGTCACTGCTAATTTTGTTGTAGTAATTCACAGGATCACAGAATGAGTGAGGCTGGAAGGGACCTCTGGAAGCCACCAGCTCCAATCCTAGAACAGGTTACCCTGGACCACGTCCAGGTGGCTTTTGAAGATCTCCAAGGAGGAGACCCCACAACTTCTCTGGGCAACCTGTGCCAGTGCTCAGCCACCTGCACAGTCAGAAGTGCTTCCTGATGTTGAGAGGATCCACTTGGATCCAGTCTGTGCCTATTGCTTCTTGTCCTGGCACTAAGCACCACTGAAAATAACATGGCCCTGTCCTCTTCACACCTGCTTTGCACCTAATAGTTAATTGATTAACCATTTTTTTTAATCATATATATTTTTTTCATTCTTTCAAGTGTATTTGTACCCATTGAGTAAGAAGAGTAGCATAAATAATAGTAATAATAAATAAAAACATTTAATTGTTTTTAATTTTGATGAAGAGACATTTTATTACCTAGAAATGAGATGTATCAGAGTTAACAGGAGAGAGTAAAATGGTATTTTTTGTCACCGACTTCAGTTTTTCAATGAAAAAATTCCAGTCATTTAGAAATGACTTTGAACTGTATCTGGAAATGCCAGTAGCAACATTTGTTGTCTCAGGCAACCATATGTAACCTATGCCCAAGGAAAGAGTGGGAGGGGAGAATAATATGCAGGTTCCACCCCCAGGGGATATCCTCTTCCCTATAAGTTAGCAGCAAAGACATATTCCTGCATCAAAGGTCATTGTTTTTAAAGAAAAAAATAATAATAATTAAAAAACAACAACAACAACAACAAAAAAACCACCACCACCACCAATGACAACAAAAAAAAACTGACAGTTCTGAAAAGGTGAGAAGATCATGGATGAAAACTGTTCAAGAAACTAGTCATCTTAATGGCACAAAGGGGCTAAAGCTTGACTTTCCCTCTTCAGTTCTCTTAGGGATAATTGTTTTTGCCTAGAACTCTGTAATCTGATGTCTGTTGCACTGTTAGTTAAGTAGTCAAAATATGTGAGAGTGTGAAATATCAAAGGATGGATGGAAGGTTGCAGGAGTTTACATTAAATTACCTCCCAGTTCATCATCTGCTCTACAGCTCTGTGAGGCAGCTTAGTTTCTTTGACAGTCTGACCTTTGTGCTTAAATAGGTTGGCTTGCCATGGAGACTGCTTTCTGGGGCTTTTGAGGCCACAGATATTTTGTACTTTGTAAGACTCTTCAGGTAAAAACTTCCATTTGTACTCATTCAGCTTGCTTTAAGATATCATTCACCTCTTCCACTTATCTTTGCTTTCCAGCCTTGCTGTTCTCTTAATATTGGTGTGCATTTCTTGCCCAGATAGCTTCCAGGAAAACAAAGCACAAATGAAAACAAAAACAGGATCAGGCATGGAAAGGTGCCTTTAGACAGTAACTCCTTTCTGCTTCTTTTCACAGCTATCTGACAATCAGTCAAGATATGAACACCCTCTCCATCCTGCCAATACAAAACTCAGTAATGCCTCCAGCATCTTTCCTGGGAGGTTAATTCACCCTTTCCAAACTTGAGAATAAGGTTTTAAATTTAAGAACTGGTCTGCCTTTATTATTATTATTATTATTATTATTATTGCTGGTACTACTAAATAATTTATATTCAGTTTCTGAGAGAGAAACACGCCAACATATATGTGTGTATATATATATACATGCTTTTAAAGTTTCATTTAATGGTAGAAATATAGAGTTGGGAGTTGGGGAATGAATATATATATATATATCTTATAACTTGGCAAATGCCTTTGTTCTATGCTACATCTTTAGAACAAATTACTTCACCAGGAAAGTGATAATAATAACATTAAAACAACAGTAACAAAATCCCCCAAAACCTCACATTATAAGCAGTCCTCTCACAGTACAGCTACAGCACATACCAAACAAGAACACTAGGAGATTAATTAAAATGTTGGCCATACCATTCCTAACTGCATCAAGTGTCAGAAATAGCAAGTAGTCCAATCACATTTAGAAATAATTAATGGGAATATTGCAGTAAATTAACATAATAAATAACATTGTAATTACAGGAATGTTACATGCAATTACTAAAGGAACAATCATCATTAGCAAGAGAGCTTTGTTGCTGCATTTGTTTTTATATAATTCACAGTTGTAATATTCAGTGAAAGTTATTCCAAGAAAAATGGCAGATGATACTAAAAATTTGCAGATCAGTATTCCTGGGATACTGGGCAACCACTGTGGAGTTGGATGTTTTCTGTTTCCTGGTTAATTTGCCAAACAAAAATATCCTTCACCAAACACAGAGGTTTGGTTGTCCTAATGCTATTTGGATTGAAGCAGCAGTATTTTCTGCTTCTCATCCAGCAATTTAACATGCAGAGCACTCAGTCAACTCAGAATAAATAAGGGTCAAATTTTTAACCAATACTTGAAACCACCTTGCCCACTCACCTAGATGCATCTCAGTGTACCTTGCTATTCTTTTTCTGTGGAAGGACTGGGTAAATGGTTCCCATCATCTCTGTTGGATCTATACATATGTTATCTTCCTCTTAGATGCTAATAATTTGAATGTGTAAATAGCAGAACTCAGATCTTCTACTCTGTGTTCCATTCTCTAGTAGAGCCTAATCCTAGATATCTTCCAGATATCTAATTTGAATATTTTAAAAGGAGGTACAGTTAATCCATTCATCTGTGGTAGAGGATCTAATTTCACATCTGTTCTTTCTCTAATTCAGGTGAGATAGCAGAATCAATCTGCTTGTACATTCTTTACATTTTAGTCAACTGAGTAGGGTACTGTGGGATATAATACTCATAATTATCTCCTCTTTGAGTTTCTTTAGTCTATGGAAAATACTTAAATAGTCATTCTGAGCTCTGTGGAAAGCTAGGCCCTTATATGCATTACTAGCTTTTAAATGAAATTCTCATTTCCCAACTCTCAACAGTATATTTTATTTATTCAGTGGAAAAATAAGCACTACACAAAGAATCCTAACCACATTAGAGAAAATTATTAACTTATTTCCCTTAAATTTTTAGTCAGTTCTCTAGTTATATTGCAAATGTTGAGCTTTCAAGATGTTGATTAAAAACAAACAAAAAAACTTACTGGAATTGAGTAATGGCAGATACAGGATCAGTTGCAGACTATTTCTTATCCCCATCTGCAGTGAGGTTTTGGGGATGTATAGGAGTTCATGCCTGAACCTGTGGAAGCAGGCTTAGATTTTTTTTTTTTTTTTTTTTTTTTTTTTTCCCCCTGCATTTTACTTTCTGATTGTTGCCTACATTTTCCATTCATTTGTAATGGAAAAATTAGGTCATTGGAAATAAATAAAGTTACTTTCATGAAAAACTAACAAACAAACAAACAAACCGGATTCTGTCTATTCTGTACATAACACAGTGTTCCTATGGTCAACTCTGAATTTTCATACAGAAGAATCTATATAATGCCTCAGGAAAACTAAACATGGACGAAGAATGAAAAGCGGATGCTGATGCAATTAAAACAATCTTTCTCACTTTTAGAGGAAATCAGAATATGCTTTCAGTGATATTCATGTGCTGGTGTTCCATAATAAATCATATAAAAAATCATCATGCTATGCTGCTTTGCTTTGCCTACATTGGGAGTTCTCAAGTGGTTTCTATTGTTGCAACGGTAATCTTGTACTCCTACATAATAGTTAAATATCAAAGGGTGTCTTGACTTTTTCCATCTTTTTATACCTGATTTAGCTAAGTAAGGGAGCCAGTCAGATTCCCTGTACAGCCACTGGAAGAGAATAACTCCATTACAGACTAATTCAGAAAACCTCCTCTGGAAGTGTCTGTGTTAATCTGGTGAAAATAAAGGGAGCCTACAGAAACTGCACAGGCAATAGGATAATTTCAATGACCGAAACTGAATGGTCTCAATGCTTACTCCCATTTTAACACCCAACATGAGCACTGAATAAAATGAATGTTAAGTATCCTTTTGAAACAGTCTTGAGGTTCTGGTGCCTGCTATTTCTGTTTTCGACTTCCTTCAAATTTTGCTAGAGGTGTAAAACAAGTTTTTAGAAGTTATTTAGGTGCCTGTCTGGAGAGGCAGGCTGATATTTAATGGGATTTTCAAAAGTGCTTACCTTCAGATGGAGTCAAATACAAAAGGAATCATCTTCAAAGGAAACTAGGAAGAGAGTTCTTCTTCAAATCAGTGAAAATCAGGGAAGCCCCATGTATCATCCATGTACATCTTTAGGTACCTAAACAAGTACAAGTGTACCTTAGAGCTATCTGCAGTTCCACACTGCTCTATTGATGTTTTTAACAGATTTAACCAGAGAACTCCAAAGGTATGTAAGATCCCCAAGATTATTTTTAAGCTCAGAGATGTGTTTTCTGTGATTGCTGCAGCAGCGTAGTGTGTTACATTATATTTCTCAGCAGCAGGACTAGAGAGAGACAAAAAAGAAGCCATCAAAAGGGGCCAAGGGGGGTTCTTTCATTCTCAGCATGATAATGAAGTAGAACTGTTTACACATCTGATAACTTAGAAATAGATCAAAAGAACCATCTTCAGTACACACTGAAAGTAAAACATAAAGTTGGAGCTTGTGTTTTGACTGTTTTACATTAGCACAAAGCCCTATTTGGCTCTTTTTTTTTTTTTTTTTTTTTTTTTTTTTTTTTTTTTCTGAGAAAATCTGTTTCAGCAGATCAACTACCCCCTATTATGTGCTGCAATCCTTCATTCACGTTCCTGTTTGCATCTGCTATCATAATGAACTCCACTGAGATTTAGTCCTGGTTATGCAGGGATGCAATCAAGAGCAACAAGATGCTAGTCAGGAAAAATAAATAAATAAAAATTGTACAGCAAAATCTATCAGTTCTGCAGTTTTAGAACATAGCTAATTATATTTTACTATGGAATAACAGGAAAGGTCCCAGTACTGTTTCTGGATAGGAGTCTTTTCTGTCTCTATAAAGAATCTGATTATTTTATTTTATTTTATTTTATTTTATTTTATTTTATTTTATTTTATTTTATTTTGTAGATTTAAGGAACTTCTCCCAATCACCCTAGTTGTTTTCTGACATTACTAATCATATTGCTGTAGCTATGTAGCATTTTTTCAATTAGCTTTGCATAGGAGAATCTGTCACCTCTTCTGTGGAGCAGGCCTGGACTTAGTTTCTGCCTGAGAAAATGAATTACTGTGGATAACCCCCCTAGATACCATTTACCATTCTGGGGAGATTTAAGCCTTTATTATCTCTAAGGATTTGAAGTTACATCAACTCTTGTTTTCCTGTAGAACTACTAATTTTTGCTCATCTATGCTCCAGAACATTACTGGCAAGCCAACATATTTTATTTATTTTCCTAGAAGAACAGCCACTTTTGCAAGCTTTGTTAATGACATGCATCTTCTGGTTGTACGTCAGTAGAAATGAAAGAAATGAAAGTGTGTTTTAATAATGACTAAAGCACAGTAGTTGTAACAGAAATCTACTGACTTGCCTAGTTCCCTAGGCATGGTATCCTCTGGCTGACTTTCAGAGTTTAGTTGGCACTCAGAAATGAAGACAGGCAATCATGCAGGTCAGAGGGAGAATCTTAACAGAGACAGAACAGATGCTGCAAATAGCGAGAAAATGCTCAAAACAGAAGTATTAGATTTACTTTGTCCATGTTCAATTTAAAACAAATTGCTTCTGTGTAGAAGTAGTAGGACGTAGAAGTGAAGGACCAGAGTTTAAAGGTATTTCAAATATTTTAAAACTAATAAACAATAGTCTGACTTTTTCTAAACTTAATGAAGTGATGTCTAAGCTGCTACTTACGGCTTGCTTTTTACACTGTTAATGCATGAACCCCCCCCCAAAAAAAAAAAAAAATCACATCTCTATGCTTTAAACATTATATTGAGTGGGATATGAATATTGTTTCCATTTAAACTCTAACTCCAAACTCGTTTCTGAACAGACTGGAAAAGCATCAAAAGCGTATGTATCTTGAACACAGAAGAATGTCCAGCAGCTCAAGGCAGTGATGAGGAACTTATACTAAATATATAAGTTACAAGAATTTACAGGGACATTTGATGCAGATAAAAAGACGTAAATATGCTTTTCTGCCCAATTTATAAGCAAGATTCAGAAGTAGTGAAATGTATCTCTTCCAAAGAGTTCATTCAAAATGAGAAACATAAAAATGAAGAATTACTGATTGAATAAATACTGCAAGAGTTACTAAAACAAGAATTGTTATTAACAGAATATTATTTCATTGCTAGTACTCAAAAAAGCAGATGAATTTAGTATGCCATTAAATTCTTGTCCAATATTTACTGGGGAAACTATTAGAATGAGAAAACAGACTTCAGGAGGGTGCTTCATCATTTCCTGTAACTTGCTCAGAAAAAGCATAGAGAAAACTACTGGGAAAATTATTCCAAATGACTTCTGCTGCTTCCATCACCTGACAAATCTCAAAAGTGCTAGTGACTCCTTTTTAGAGTAGAGGGAAAAGCATGTTTATTTTTTAAAAGGTGGACCAGTGAATAAGTCTGTTTTGCCGGCTAAGAGACTCAAGGGGAGGTAATGAGTCCTTGAGGTTCTCTGCTTATTGTGCACCATATGCACAACTTACACATAGTGTAGGAAAAATACATAAGAGAAAAATTTGGTTACTGTGGGCAAGTTTTGTTGTTATCAACTAACAAAAATCATCATTTTCTTTTGTTGTTGTTGTTGCTTTTCTTTTTTTCTCTCTTGATTTATAACTAGTTAGCTAAGACAACTCTCCTTTGCAATTACTTCCATATGAAAACCCACATATTTTCTATTTTTTTTTCTTAATTCTGTCTTTTGAGCTGTGCTGTAGTGTTTAGTCTGATAACCTAAAATAACATCTTTACCTTACAATATAATTATAATAGAAACTTATTTTACCATGTCTGACATACAAAGCTCTTACTCAGACTGGAAAAAAAGTAACAATCTTGGATTCATATAAATGGTAATCTATTCTGCTAGCAGTATTAAAAGATTTGTTAATTAAATTCTTTGCATGCCTGTGTTTCTCCTTAGTTTAAAACAACCTGAAATCATTTGTATTTAGAGTATGTTTGCAGATTTCTGTAGGCCTCTATTATGTTAATTCTATTAAGCCCTCTATTGGAAAATTATTTGCAGAAAACAGAAAGGTTTAGGAGAAAGAAGAAAAAAATAATGAGGGCGGAAAATCCTCAGAGTAGGAAAATGAAAATTAACAGAAATCTCAGAATTTCTACATCAGGCAAGGTATGGAAATAGCAATTCTGGAGTCATTAACCGCATGTATTGGTACAGGCTGGGGGATGTCTGCTGGAGAGGAGCTCTGAGGAGAAGGACCTGGGGGTCCTGGTGGAGGACAGGTTGACCATGAGACAGCAGTGTGCCCTGGTGGCCAAGACGGCCAATGGGATCCTGGTGTGCATTAAAAGGAGCATGGCCAGCAGATCAGGGGAGGTGATCCTCTCCCTCTACTCTGCTCTGGTCAGGCCTCACCGGGAGTACTGTGTCCAGTTCTGGGCTCCCCAGTACAAAAAGGACAGGGATCTCCTGGAAATAGTCCAGTGGGAGGCCACAAAAATGATACGGGGCCTGGAGCATTTTCCCTCTGAGGAAAGGCTGAGAGAACTGGGTCTATTCAGCCTGGAGAAAAGAAGACTGAGAGGGGATCTTATCAATGTGTATAAATACCTGACGAGTGGGAGACAGAGGATTTCCAGGTAGATATGAGAGTGAGAGACTTCTCTATTACATTTTGGGAGCATTGCACCTGTTGCCATTGTGACAGTGGTGAAGGAACTATGTACAACAGATATTGGTACTTAAAATAATAACAGTAAACAATAATTAAAAAAAAAAACAAACATCACTGTACTAACTCAAGTTATAGATGTAATAGTCCCATTACATCTGCTTTTTCTATGTGCATATGTCGCACAAAAACGCTGCAAAAGAGACATTAAATGGTTTCTGATTTAAAATATTATTATTATTCCACTGAATGTAGTTTCTAATTGATATACAATCTTAGCATGCTTATCTACAGTCAAAAATGAACCAGATCTTTCTTTTTTATAATTTCTTTTTTTTTTTTTTTTTTTTTTTCATGATTTTAGGTCAGCTTGAGCTCACTCCTTAGTCTTGGTAAGTCAACAAAGGAATTACAAATCTAAGTAGTGTGTATATATTATGATTGTTTGTATAAAAAAGTTAATGTATTTTTATTAAATAAAAATGGAAGCAGGGGTTACAAAAAGTACAAGTTGTCCTTAAGAGTGGGCAATAGAACTTAGCTTATCTTCCTCTTATCACTGGGCAAATGCTCTTACTATTGGATCAGAGAATTATTTGCCATCATGATTGTTTTTACTGCCTCTGCTTTCAGGTAATTACCTAATATTCCAAGCAAAAACGAGCAAAGCTTTTGTTTGTTTTTAAAATATAATATAGATTAATGGTCTCAGATTGACTTTAGTGAGTTGAAGATGTGAGTTGAAGATATGAGTTTAATTCCTGTCAGGAACATAAAAGATTTTGATGCAGTTATACTACTGACTCTAAATCTCATAACTGCTGAACTCTTGGCTAATATCAATTGACCCTGATTTGAAGGAAACACTTCACCTCCTCTTTTGTCAGAAAGAACTTAGGCTGCATCATTCACAGGAGGTCTTAGAAGTGTTGAGTGAAGTACAAAGCTCCTTACAGCCAGAGATGCCTTGAGAAGGGCAGGACTCATGCAGTCTCATCAGCCAAGAAGGCAAGCTTGCATCACCCCTGTGGGACCCCAGCTTCTCCTTCCAAATAGATTCAACAGAAAGTGGTATAATTGTTAACACCTAGCAATGCAGATGGGGAGGAAAACGTCTTTAGCTTTATCATGTTAGTAAAACACATTCCCACACAGTATTTTCCATTGCCTAACTCAAAACAGTCTTTGCTCACTGTGCTGATTTTGCTGAATCTGAGGTAGCTGATTCTTCCCCTAGACTGTACAAAGGATGTAGCTGGAGGCTATGGATTTTTCTCTGGTATTACCTGTCTCATTTCCTTTCTAAATACAAATTTTGTGTTTCTTCAGGAAATATGGGAGTTGGACTTCTAAACATTACTAAAGCCTGATCATCAGTTGCACAGTAATGTGTTACCTATGACAAGAACAAAGCTGCCATGAATGCTTTTGAAGAGTGAGAATCAATACAATTTCTTCTGCATTATATGAGGCATAAACAAATACAACAGTGATTTTGCATGTTTCCCTAGTCTATTACATGTTTATTGCTAGGATTGATCAAAAAACTATACTAGTTCTTTCTAATTTTAATTTGAGGTTTGCTAACTTGTGATTAAAATATCTAGAAAACTGGAAAAATAAAACAAGATTGCTTCCTTTTCCTCCAGCTTCCTTTCACAGCTTCAGATAAGCCTTTTGTTGTTGTTTGTTTGATATATTACTGTTAATGAAATCTGTTAACATCTCATGTTCATGGAAATTTCTCATCACTTCAAACACAACATTTCTTTTCATCCCAGTTTAAATGATGAGTGGCTTTTGATGTTTCATAAATTTTCCCCACTTCACAACTTGTAAAAGTGAGCATACCATTGCTTGCATGATCCCATGATAAAGTTTTTATATGTATGCTAAATAACTAGTGGTAGGTAGCATACACAGAAATATTCAGTATTGTTATCTTGTACAACACAAACAAATCTTAAGAAACAACACTAAAATTTACTTGTTATCTGTAAGCAAGCAGTGATACTGGTCAATGTGCTGTTTCACAAACACAGAACAAAAAGCCTGTTCCTAAATCTCTGCATTCAGTCCATGTGCCTTCAGCCATTTCTAAATCACAGGAAGTCCTGAATATGGAAAGTTTGCAGATCCTACTGAATTTTAAAATGTTAAATCGGTGCAATTTCCATATTGGTCTTGCCTGAAACATTTACTGAACTGTGTTATTTTCTCCGCCAGAAATCAAATGTATTCCATATAGTACAAAGAAGGACTAAAATGTGTTTATTTTAAACTGAAAACACTTTGAGTTTTATTTATTTTATTTTATTTATTTTATTTATTTTATTTTATTTTATTTTATTTTATGAACCAGCAAAATATATTATGGATAAAAACATCACTATCTTTGCCAGAAGATGATCACAAGTTTTGAAACAGCACAGCAATAACACTTTCCATGATGCTGTGATTAGAGACCTCCTAAGTACTCATGAAAAAGAAAAAGGGATTACAGTTTAGATGGTAAATAATAAAATGCTCAGTCTTAGCTTAGTATAGCTAAGAAAAAATAACCTTTTAAAAATTCTTTATATATATTTTTAAATATTATACTGCTGATGTTTATTCACCTGTACTGAACAAAATACAGCAGTTACTTGTGGTTCTTTTGTAACTAGAGATATACCTTCACTAAAAGACAAACTATTGTCTTTCTTTAAGAATAGTGAAATAGACCCAAAATGTGTTGCAAAGCCACAGTCCCACAGACACACTTTAAGCAGCAGATCATCCTTTTACATGGCATGATAATTTCTTTTTGAGTTTTAATAAGGTTGTGTGTACTGGGTACTTTGACAAACTCCTCTCTGTTCCTGTCCTTACATTTTTGACAATTTCCATTCATAAGACAATTAATTTTAAATCTATAAAAAAGATATGGAGATATTACAAGACAGTGGTTTAAAGCATTCCTTCATGAAATTTGCAGCAAGCTTTTGAATTCTTTATTGATTTTCAGGGAATACATGCTGGTGGAAGGTATACATAGAGAAACACAAATGTATTTGAAATACCTTCAATACTGACATAAAAGAAGATAAATATTGATGCATATTGAATAGTTTGTGTCATCTACATAAATATAGTTATATAAAGTTCTTTGAGTCCATAATTACATCTTAATATAAATCCCTGATCATAAATTTGGCAGTCCTGGCTACACTGAACAGTCTCTGTAACTACAGGGCAACAAAGGGTCTACAGGGGAAAACGTATGAGGAGTAGCTGAGGGGAGGCAGCCTACAGCTCGTTGCAGCCTATAGCTTCCTCAGGAGGGGAGCAGAGGGGCAGGCAATGATCTCTTCAGTGACAATGACAGGACCTGAGGGAATGTCATGTAGCTGCAATAAGGGAGGTTCAGGCTGGGTGTTAGGAAAAGGTTCTTCACCAAGAGCATGGTAAGGCACTGGAACAGGCTCCCCAAGACAGTGGTCACAGCACCAAGCTTGCTGGAATTGTAGAAGTGTTTGGACAACACTCTTAGACACATGGTCTGATTTTTGGGTGGTCCCGTGTGCAGCCAGGAGTTGGACTTGATGGTCCTTGTGGGTCCCTTCCAACTAAGGATATTCTATATGTTAATATGTTTCTATATTAAAACAAACAAAAAATACTAAATATACCATCACTAGTAACAAGTTCAGCAAAATATCTTTGTAATGTTACATATGAGGAATTTGATGAAGTTGACAATTGGCAATTGCAACTAACAGATAATTTTTTAAAGGTAGAAAATGTAGGCCAACCAAATGAGTTATTTTCAAGATAGAGAAAAATGGTATTTAAGAGTACATATTCAGATGTAAAGAGAGGATGGAAAAAAATAACACACCATTTTATCCTTTCATTTTTAAAATAAACATATATGGACAGTAATGATGGATATGTTCAATCTCAGGACACAAAACATTTATCTAGATCTGGGTTTATGAAAAACAAAAACTTGGCTATTTGATGCATTATTTTAGAATGCTTGAATATTATAGTATTGGAATTTTGATAAACCAAAGAAGAAGAATGACAATTAATATGTGTCTGTTCTACTGTATCAAGATCAGTAAAAGTAGTGATATGACAATAAGCCACTTAAACAGTCTGTGAACATGATTCATTTATTTATTTATTTTGCTTGGGCCATACAATATGAGGTTCAGTCTATCACAGGAATAAGAATGAAGATTTCATTTGAGATATCAAAAGAATAGCTCAGCCCAATTGTGAACTTTATAAAAATGTTAACAATAGCTTGCAGTTACTACATAATGGAATGTGATGATAGATTTCTTGTTTGTGAAATAGGAGTACAGACAGACTTTTAAAATACGTTTATATAAACTACTTTTTTTTGTTTTCTAGAAAAGGTAATGCAAAAGAAAAATACTGTTCCTAGTGGAAGGAACATTATGCCTCGGAATTAAAGCATTACACCATGGATCTTCACTGCAAACTTTTTTTTTTTTTTTTTTTTTTTTTTTTTTTTTTTGGTCAAATAGTAATATTGGTTTGGGAAATTTCTGGCATATCTTTGTAACAATTGTTACATATTCAATTATATATAAAAACTCAGATATATAAAGAAGAAATACCATAAATGGTTTTAATACTCTTTGGAGGTGGATGTACATAAGTACCTAAATAATTACCTAAATAATGTGATACACGTGATTTATTTCAATAACACCTATGGTAAGATGCAATATCTAATATTGCTCATACAAACATTGCATCAATGGTTGTGCCTCAGAAAACAGAAAATGAAATATTAAGTAGTATTTCCACTGAGAAACTAGACATTCAGAATAAGATAGATTTATCTCTCTATTTATTGAGAGATTTTCTGCTTATGAGACCTATTTTCTTCAGGTAAATATAATTTCTTCTGAATGCTGCCTTCACTTATTTTTTTAATGCTGTAATGAACATACCTGATGTGTAATAATATTTTCAGGTACCTTCACAGTGTTTTTCAAAATAGTACTTGATGTGTCCTGCATTTTTCTAGTATAGGCGAGAGAGAATAAAAGAATAAACTTGGATACAACAAATCAATAAATGATTTGCAGTACTGGCAGCTAGATGACTCATGAGGGTCATGCTCAGAAAAAGAAAAAGAAAAAAAGTAACGACCGGGTTTCCACTTTTTACACAGAAACCGAATATATAGGAAACCTTACAATCAGAAAGCTTTGATTTCATCTTTAACCCAAAGGGCTTGTTCAGACAAGTACATTGACTGATGTTCTTGGTTAGAGTAACTGTCATGTTCCCTAGAGTTGATGTGGCCTGATCCTTCTGAAGCTCCCTCAGGGAGCTACGTCTGCACCTTCTTTATTGTGGGTTTATTATTCTCTACTATATGTGCCATTAACTGTAAAATTCATTTTTATGCAGCATACTGACTTCCTTTGAAGAGCTACTTCCATATATTTATAAATAATCTTTAATTTGGATTTTCTTGTTTACTTCTGTTTTTCTGATTACTTACTGATCTGTAGATTGTGACAACATGGTATCTTCTGTATCTGTAAAGATTTTATTGACGATAATAAATACCATTGCCTGCTTGAATATGACTTAGGTAAGGTTCACAGTAGTTTCGTGATGTACTGATAAGCCAACCTCATTGCAGGGGTAGGAGTAGAAACCAGATTTCATAACCTATTCAGAGGTTCTGGTTTAGGTATCCCAGGGAAAAATAGTAATTCCCTTTCCAATATTACATAGGGAACTTAGATACTCTAAAGAACTGAATCTCTAGTCATATATTTAAAATCAGATTAGGATGGACTGTTTCCTAATGATCCTTCTTATTTTAAAGGTCATGCTTTGGAACAATGTAATTTCTTCTGTTAAACATTAGTCTCATGATTTACAAGTTGTAGGTTCTAAGAATTGAAAGAAATTTGACTGTTTCACTGATTTAAAATGTAGGACAGCTGGATATTTTAATCATAGTTCCTTGTATATTAAATGATGAAGATTTTACCTTGATTAAAGTATGTCAAGACTCAGGTTTTAGATTGCACCATAGACAGAGAAAAGCAGAGACCATGAAATCACCATTTGGAATAAGATACAGCCAAATAATCCAAAGAAATGATCCAAGTCTTTGGCAGTGAAAAGGTGATTCCTCTGCCAATTTGAATTCAGGAAGAAATTGTTTTCAATTCCACATTGAAATCTCAGTGTGATCTTAACATGCAGCATCAGCTAAGGGAACAAAGTGCTTGAGACAATGCTGTCTAGTGTTTCTGAGATCTTTAGGATAGTCTATTTGGTCTCAAATCTATTAATGTTTCAAACAGAGAAGAAAAGAAAGACGTAAAGAAGAGATGATTACTTCAAGTCAATTCCACAGCAACGAAAGAACAAAACATCAAGAAAAACCTGAGTTTGCAAGAAACTAGCTGAAGCCATGAAACATAAGATTTTATTATAATTATTTTCCAGATACTGAACAGTGAGTGTTACAAGTTCATTGATAACACAGGTTATCATATTCTCCCTGGGTCCCACGTAGAAAACCACAAAGAAGGATACTTACCTATTTGCAGGTACAAGTCATGGAAGAGACTACTAGGAACAGAAAAAAAAAAAATCCAATCCCACATACTGGGAAAAAAAAAAAAAAAAAAATTAAAATTTATTCCTCTGTTAATTAAAAATAAAACTGCATAAAAATAGTTTAAATAGCAGAATGCCATTCCATCCACTTAAACGAGATGCAATGCCAGTCTACACCAAAAACAGAGTTATGATTTTAGGTGGGTAAGACTTATAATATGCCACTATTATACTTCTTCTTTCCAGCTATCACTACAAATCTCAGTGATGCCAATGCATTAGCAACTTGTCCTTCTCAGTATTTATTATCTTGTTATTAGAATGTGATCTTCAAACTACTTCAACAAACATGTTCTATGTTTATTGAGACCATACCAAGAAACACTAAAAAGTGGAGAACCAAAAATCATTCCCTAAGGGAACTTCAGCAGAAATGTCTCCACTCATTATCATCTCCTTAGTAACAATTATAGTTTCAGATGTGTCAATGAGACAATTTTCAATAAGTCTGATGTGTAACTGATTAATTCCCTAATGCAATCTTATTAATCAAAATTTTATGTTGAATTAAGATGCCTTGGAGAAAATGGTATGACAAAGCAAAGGAATTACTTTTATCAGTATGTAATTCTGTCAACAAAACAAAACTACAGAAACAAACAAACAACAAGAAAAAATAAAACACAAGGAAAAAAAAAAATAAAATAAAACATCACAATCACAGAATCACAGAATCACAGAATGTCTAGGTTGGAAGAGGCCTACAAGATCGCCGAGTCCAACCTCTGACCTAACACTAACAAATCATCCACTAAAACATAACCCTAAGCTCTACATCTAAATGTCTTTTAAAGACCTCCAGGGATGGGGACTCAACCACTTCCCTGGGCAGCCTATTCCAGTGCCTAACAACCCGTTCAGTAAAGAAGTTTTTCCTAATATCCAACCTAAACCTCCCCTGGAGCAACTTTAGCCCATTCCCCCTCATCCTGTCACCAGGCACGTGGGAGAATAGACCAACCGCCACCTCGCTACAGCCTCCTTTCAGGTACCTGTAGAGTACAATAAGGTCGCTCCTGAGCCTCCTCTTCTCCAGGCTAAACAGTCCCAGCTCCCTCAGCTGGTCCTCTTAAGACTTGTTCTCCAGACCCTTCACCAGCTTCATAGCCCTTCTCTGGACTCGCTCAAGCACCTCCATGTCCTTCTTGTAGTGAGGGGCCCAAAACTGAACACAGTACTTGAGGTGTGGCCTCACCAGAGCCGAGGACAGGGACAATCACATCCCTGGACCTGCTGGCCATGCTGTTTCTTATGCAAGCCAGGATGCTGTTGGCCTTCTTGGCCACCTGAGCACACTGCTGGCTCATATTCAGCTGACTATCAACCAGTACTCCCAGGTCCTTCTCTGACAGGCACCTTTCTAACCACACATCTCCCAGCCTGTAGCTCTGCTTGGGGTTGTTGTGGCCCAGGTGCAGAACCCGGCACTTGGCCTTGTTGAACTTCATACCGTTGGCCTCAGCCCATCGATCCAGCCTGTTCAGATCATCTTGCAGAGCCTTCCTACCCTCGAGCAGGTCGACACATGCACCTAACTTGGTGTCGTCTGCAAACTTACTGAGGGTGCACTCCATCCCCTCATCTAGATCATCAATGAAGATGTTAAAGAGGACTGGTCCTAGTACCGAGCCCTGGGGGATTCCACTAGTGACCGGCCTCCAACTGGATTTGACTCCATTCACCACAACTCTCTGGGCCCGGCCATCCAGCCAGTTCTTAACCCAACGAAGCGTGCGCCAGTCCAAGCCATGGGCAGCCAGTTTCCTGAGGAGAATGCTGTGGGGAATGGTGTCAAATGCCTTACTGAAGTCAAGGTAGACCACATCCACAGCCTTTCCCTCATCCACTAAGCGTGTCACCTTGTCATAGAAGGAGATCAGGTTCATCAAGCAGGACCTGCCCTTCATAAACCCATGCTGACTTGGCCTGATCGCCTGCTTGCCGTGTAACTGCCGTATGACGACGCCCAGGATAATCTGCTCCATGAGCTTCCCTGGCACTGATGTTAAACTAACAGGCCTGTAGTTCCCCGGGTCTACCCTCTGGCCCTTCTTGTAGATGGGTGTCACGTTTGCAATCCGCCAGTCAAGTGGGACCTCCCCCGATAGCCAGGACTGCTGATAAATAATGGAAAACAGCTTTGCCAGTTCTTGGGTTGATAAGATTTATTTTCTGTGAAGCAATGCTGGATATAAATCAATTATATTTTCATTCTCTGAATCTTTATTGGTAGAGTCCCAAAATAACTGTGCAGATATTCCAGTTATTCTACATAATGGTGATTAGATATATGTTGATAATGAATGCATTATTCTTAATTGATCTCCTTTATCTGACACATGGAACTATGACCCATATTTAAGAAGCAAAAAAATCACTGCCTTCAACTCAACAATTTGGAAAACAGGAAGAGCCATGCTGCCTACTGCATATTATGATGGTATGACAGAAAGATTGAATCTATCACATTTCTCATCCCATTGTCATCATGGTCGTTGTGCTAAGTAGCACATCCTAGTCTAAGTACCCTGTAGTGGCTAGTAGCCTGCACCACTAGTGGTGCAGAAAGTTCTCGACATGTTTGCATGTTTTTGGTTCTTCCTGCATATGAAAATATAATAATAGGATACCAATATCTAGTGGTAGAGTCTTTTATATATACCAGGTACAAAGTTGAAAGAGAATGAAAACCCACCAGAAGATCTTTAACAGTGGCTATTTCTTTGAAAGAAGCATGAAAGCATTAGATATGTTAAAAACTGTGAGTATATAAAGCTTCAAGAAACTGTATAACTAAAGATATTTTATTGAGTATATTTTTAGCAAGTTGCTCTTTTACTATTAATGAATATGTTAATGTTCTATTACTTGAATCACACTTAAATGTGAAACTTCATATTATTCTATGAAACTGTTAGTTTTAATTCTGCTGGCTGTTTTATCAAAAACAAAACAAAACAAACAAACAACAACAACAACAACAAAAACAAACAGAAAAAACATATTTGGTTTTATTTTAAACACAGCAGTGGGCATTCAGAGTAGGTCTTTTTCATGTCATCAGATTGAAGAACAAAAATTGACTGCAGGATTTAAGAGATCAGTTCTTCTTTACTTACTTGGACAAAATATGCATTGATTTTCAAGGGACAAGTCCAAAAAAAAAAAAAAAGAATGCAGGAACAGGCTGTGCAGTGAGGTGTTCTGTAGTCAGATATATTAGTGAAGATACATGTGTTGTTTCAGTCACTACCAAGAGCAACTAATATCCAGGTATAGGTCAGGAGCAATGATAAACGCCTATGCAAACCTTCAGTGTTTTCTGTCATGGTGGTGATGAATAGAAACATTGGGCCTGCATCTTTCCTTCTCTATGTTCCCACCTAGATCCTGTTTCAATTCATATGCCAATCCCAACTGAAATATCCATTATTATTCCTATAAACACACACAGCAATTGACAGTGAGAGATGAAACAGGGGTCTTTAGAATGTGGGGTGTAAAATCCAAGATAGTTTCTGTTGCTGTCTCTTCCAGAAAACCTGGAAGTATATATGTATTATTTTTATGATTTGTTAGATTTTTTTTGTATAAATTTTCTACCTCAGTAAGTTTTTCAAAACGATTGCTGAAATTAAAATTAAATCCCCACTGCTATTATTACTTTGAAACTGGAGAGAAAACCTCAGAGGAGGAAAATATTTCTATTTAAATATGAAAAACATTTTTTATTGAAGATTACACCTATTGAAATATCAAATGGAATTACCAATAAGCATCATTCTGAACAGGTAAGACATATAATTTATATAGTCCAGAAGGTCCAAGAAGAATGTAGTGCCACAAAAACTTAATTTTCTGTTTTGACAAGAAAATACAGGATTAAAAATAAGTGAGAAATATTACTTGCATTTGCACGTAAAAATACAGTATTAATCAAGAAAAGTTTGATCAGCTCATTGTCAGTATGCATTATCAGACATCAAACCTTGTATGAAGAGGCACAAAAACTGCAGATGCAATCAAGCTAAAAATAACAGCAAGGATGAGATCAATCTTATACTTCTTGATTTCTGTGAGAATTTCAAGTTCCTTACTTTAAGTCAGAAAATGCAAGCAGGACACATGTTGTGTGAGATTGTTCCCAATCTGATTCCAAAGACATCTTTGGCAGAGTCCTATGCAACCTCCACCAGATCTTCTGCTACATCAACATATCTGAGCCTCAAAAAGAGAATTTTTATTTCTCATTATGGTGTGGGATTAATTGATCTTCACCAATATTTAGAAACTGGATTGTGCAATGTTTATTCATAATGTGAAAAAAAAAAAAAAAAAAAAAACCCACAGTAAAGACTTCTGCTAAGTTGATTATATTTGGTAGACCAGTATGTATACCAAAATGGCATAATTTAGCTATATATATGTATATTTCTTTTCAAAATTCATTCAGTTTTATAAATACCCCCATTTTTTGATGCCTAGTCTGATATAGGAACATGACTATCACAAAATGCTTTCCACTATAAGTTCTTCATCCTTCACATGAGCAACAGCAACATACAGTTTTACAATATATCACAATTTAGAATTAGGCTTGTACCTGCAAAACTTAGAATGGTTGTAGTTAATACTCTACATTAAAAAATGAACTACTTTTCACTGAGTTATCCAATGTGGTTTCAGGATAAATAAAAACATTGATATATTAATAGTACTACTGATGAAATTGAAAGTGACAATTTTATTAATATTTGAATATAAAAGAATCATCTGAAATAGGATTAGAAGAGCCAGAACAGATCCTGGCTGTGAGGATAAAAAATAAAAAAATAATATACACAGCTAGGGAAAAAAAAAAAAAAAAAAAAAAAAAAAAAATATTCCACATTTTCAACCAGTCTCCTGGGTTAAAAAATGGAAACAGAAACAGCATAGAGGATCCATTACAGAAGATGGCAATTAATTAAATTCAGTAGCAAAATTATTTTGTCTGTGCCGGTTCAAGCAACAGGAAAATAATTTGGAAATTCAGTAGGAAAATCTAAATTATTTTTGGATGGTAAATAGAAGAGATGAAAAACAGAAAATAGAAATATCTAGATGTGTAGAAAATGAAAAATGAATCTCCTTGACAATAATATATATTTATTTATGGAATGCCTTTATATATATACGTATGTGTGGTGCTCAAGAACTATAAATTCTCTTTTCCTATTTGCAGGATCTTTTGACTTCTATAGAATTCACTATGTATGATGAAATTCCTTGTTACACAGGTGGTGCTTTTAGGCTGTACAGTCTGTGCAGTGAAATTCTAGCTCCTCTGAAGAGAATGAAAAAACTCATTTCTTGTTAGCTTAAAAAATGAAGATTTCCTCTTTGCGCATATAGACTTTCCATTTAATTCCTTCTCCTTCTGTTAGAATATTTTGAAAACACATCGCTATGATGTTGTACTTATCACAGGAACAAGGAAGGGCAAGCGTGACTAATATATTGTTCTAGAAATAGTTGCTAAAGGCACAGTGACACAACAATCCTGATGCAGAAAAGTTCTTCCTTTGTTCTATTTGCATTTAAAAAGAAAATTTCCCCTTGTAGAAAAGGCTCTTATTGTCCTTTATTTGCAGATGTGTGGGGACGAGTTACCCTACTCATTCCTATGTTCCTCAAGACGATTTCCCACCCAACCTCTTCTAGGAGATAAGTCTGAAGACTATTGAATATTCTCAGTAGAACCTAAAAAGTTTTATCAGTGAGTCATAAGGCTTACTCTTTTATTTAAGAGGTACAAAAGCAGACATTCTCTAAAAAATTTATAAAAAGTTTCTGACGTTCCCTGTCTTTTGCATTATTTTGTAGGAATGGAATTGCTAAATGCAGTTCTCGCATGGAGACTAATTTGAACTGAATACTACGATAGGACTATGTCTAAAAATGATTATCAAACTTAAGTTGCAGAACAGTACAAAAATTCTGAATCAGACCCCACATTTGCTATCATTTGGACTTCTAATTTCTGTTAACTAATATAACATCTAGCAGCACTTTACAGGTTTCATATATCTTCTTTAGTGTTAATTGTTAGTCAAATACAAAAGCTTTTTGTAAAGTCTAAAGTAAAGTGTTTGCATTGTGGCAAAACTAAAAGCACTTCACCTTCATTACACCAGCGTGGCCTTTAAGAGATAAGTGTTTAGAATGGTGTTATAAATATATGTTTTTAAGGATAATTACCAAGAGAATTACTATGAATGGAAGCTAGTTATAGAGCCATCAGAAGAACATAACTGTTCAGTTAATTAGTATAATTATTTCTCAGGTAGGAGAAGTATTAAATATTTGCTTTTGATTTCCTTATGCAGTTTCAAATAACAAGATAAAAACAACTATTTGAGAATTATGCACATTAACTTTCTAAACCATTTCTGGTTTTTAGTCATTTGTTTACTGAAAATACAGTAAGTTAATTTCTGGTGCTTTTTACACTTTATGAGTTATAGAACACATTTAATCAATGTATGAAAATACTTTCATAGCTCACAGACAATGACTACTCATAAGGGCAATAGACAGCTACATAAATATTTCCAACCCTTTTCTTTGTCAATGTTTAACATTTGCCAAGCTGCAGGAATTTCTTGTTAATAATGAATCCTCTTTATGTTACCTAACAGCTAAGTGATCGTTACCTTACTAAAGTTTCCAAGCTATCAAAGGTGCAGTCGTAGGGATTTAAGCACTATAGTGGTAAATGTGCAAGCCATTCATATTAGGAATAACTGCAGTCTTGCATTTGCCGTGTCTTTGCTATTTCTGATATCATTCATGCTGAGAATTATTCATGCACTCACTTTTTCCTTAAAGGTACATTACAATAGATTTAGCCAATGGATATTAATTGTCTTTGTGTTACAGTATGTTTACCAGTACTGTTCTGAGTTTTTTGTTTGTTTGTTTGTTTGTGGGATAGAGTACAAAACAACATAAAAAAAAAAATCTGCTTTCTACGCTTACACACAAGTGTCTTCTCTCTTTTATTTTCTCTTACCTGAATCTTATTCTAGCTATTAGGCTCAAAATCATAGCTCCTGCAATTCTTGTTTTCTGTGTATTTCTTTGCACTCTAACTAGAACCTAGCTATCTTCCTCTTCAAATTCAAATCTACTTGGATAATTTCTACAGCTACCTTGCCTAAGTATGAATTTGGATCTTGTCAGCAGCTAAGAAAACAAGAAATACAACATTTATATATAATGACTGGCACAATGCAATTATGATCAGAATCCTTGGTCTCACTGCAACAAATGGGAAATATATTATTAAACGATAAGTGTGAGCAGCAAAATTCTCCCATGAGTCACTGAATGATATAAACTAATGTTTGTTTAATATATATATTTTTTTCATTTCATTTATGATTCTCAAGTGTAGTGGCAAATCCTCATCTGATCACACTTAAAATCCGTTACTAACAATAAGTAAAATACTATGTCCCATGAATACATACTCTGGTGACAGGGAAGCTGTGGTGGTTTCGTTCCTTACTTCAACTTCCTCACTTCTACTTCCTCCTCCCCTGAGTAATACAGGGGAGATGAGGACTTGAGTCGCCTTCAGTCCACAAAGATTTGTCTCTTCTGCTCCTTCCTCCTCTCACTCTTCCCCTGATCCACTCTGGTGTCACTCCCACGGGATACAGTACTTCATGACCTGTCCCATCCTGGGTCCTTCTGACACGGTCAGAAGAACTGCATGGGTCCTTTACATGGGCTACAGTCCTACCAGGAACAGACTGCTCCAGTGTAGATCCTCTACAGGTTGCAGTTCCTGATGGAAAACCTGCTCCTGTGTGGGCTCTTCTCCATGAACTGCAGTTGTGGCCAGGAGCCTGCTCCTGCAATGACTCTCCACAGTCTACAGCTTCCTTCAGGTCATATCCAGCTGTATGGGGTCCTTCATGGACTACAGTGTAGATATCTTCTTCAGTGTTGTCCTCCATGGGGGTGCAGGGGGAAACATGTTTCACCAAGGGCCTCTCCACAGGCTGTAAGGGAACTTCTGCTCCAACACCTTGAGTGCCTCCTCCCCCTCCTTCTTCACTGACCTTGGCATCTGCAGTATTGTTTTCTCTCTCATTTTTCTCACTCCTCTCTCCCAGTTACACTGTAGTGTTTTTTATACTTTCTTAATTATGTTATCACAGAAGAGCCACCACCATTGCTGATGGGCTCAGCTTTGCCTTGTGGTGCCGTCTGTTTTGGAGCCAGCTGGAAATGGCTACCTCTGACATGGAGGCAGCCTCTGGCCTCTTCTTACAGGGGTCACCACTACAACACCCATCTCCCCACTCCCTGGCAACAAAAACCTTGCCATGTAAATCCATTAGACGAGCAGAATCCCTACTGCTGCTCACTGCTAGCTGTTATTGGCTAGGTAAATGAAAGGAGAGCAATGAATATTTGTTTACCTTGGCTCGCTTCAGTGAGGCTTTTGACACCATCTTCCATCACATCTTCAGAGAAGTTGGTGATGTACAGACTGGACGAGTGGACCATGAGATGAACTGAAAACAAGTTGAACAGCCTGGACTAGAAGGTGGTGATCAGTAGCACAAAATCTTGTTGGAGGCTAGTAATTAATGGTGTACATCCCCAGTACATGGGATATAGTGCTACTGGAGAGAGTCCAGCAAAGGGTCACCAAGTTTAAATGACAGGAGTATCTGTCCTAGGAGGAATGGCTGAGACAGCTGGGACTGCTCAGCCTGGATAAGAGAAAGTTCTGGGGAGATCTTATTAATGTACACAGAGGCCTGAAGGAAGGCTGGAAAGAAGGTGGAGTCAAGCTCTTTTTAGTGTTGTCCAGTGACAGGATAGCACCAATCTGATGGACAGAAGCATCCAAGGGATTCCTCCCACCTGGTCCTCCAGATCACAGAAACAAGACTGAGCACAGTAACAGTAGCAATGCACATCCAAACACACATAGTTACACAGTCATACCCAGCAAGTTCCTTGGTTCTGTACAGTAGTTTCTCATATTCTGTTCACTTAGCATAACCTCTAGGCCTACTTGTTTGTTTACAGCCTTAATGCTCAACACTTTGCCTTGTGCTGAACTGGCATTAATCTGACATCTTGTACTCTGACACTTGTGGTAGTTTTACCCTGCTAGGCAGATAAACTCTACCACAACTTCGTTCTCACTCCCCATCCTGAAAGGAAAAGAGGAGAAAATACAATGGAAAGGGCTCAAGGGTTGAAATAAGGGCAGGAAGATCACTCACCAATGAAATCACGAGCAAAACAGACTCAACGTAGGAAGATTAATATAATTTATTGCTTACCACTAGCAGACTAGAACAGTGAGAAACTAAAATCAAACTAAGAACACCTTGCCCCCTCCCTCCACCCCCCCACCCTTTTCTATATTGTTCCCCTGAGCAGTGCAGGGCAATGGGAATTGGCATCTGCAATTACTCCTTAACACTTAATCTCCTCCACTCTTTCACTGTTTTCATCATCAGTCTCTTTCCCTGCTCCAACACACAACATGCCATCCTTCCCAAACTGATCCTGCGTGGGCTTCCCACAGGCAGCAGCTCTTCAAGAACTGCTCCAACATGGCTCCGTACCATGGGGTCCATCCCCCAGGAGCAAACTGCTCCAGCACGAGTTCCCCACGGATGGCAGCTCCCCCCAGACTCCCTGCTCCTGCATGGGCTCCTCTCCATGGACTGCAGCTCTCGCCCAGGGCCTGCTCCTGCAGGGGCTCTCCATGGGCCGCAGCCTCCTCCAGGCCACATCCACCTGCTCCACCAGGGGCTCCTCCACAGGCTGCAGCATGGAGATCTGCTCCACCGTGGGACCATGGATTGCAGGGGGACAGCCTGCTCCACCAGGGGCCTCTCCGCAGTCTGCAGTGTAGCAAATAAGTATTTACTTATTGGTTATCCAGAATTACCTAAAAGAAGCACCTGATTCTTTCCATCTGGTAGTGAAATCAGTAGTTAACTGATTTATTCTACGGACACCCAATCTTTCAAATGACATAAAATAAGCAAACAAACAAACAAACAAAAAAACGACTCACAAACCAAATGAAACCAAAACCCCACTTCTTCTCTCATAGAGAAATATGCAGTGAAAAAGTAACATTGCTGCATTTGTTTTAAGTTTACTAATGGTAGAATAATTACATTAAAAATGTCCTAATTCCTATCAAACATAGTGGATACTTCCCAGAATCAAAAATAATCTATATTTTCTTCTTCCAGAAAGGACAAAATGCTCTATTTAACAGCTGCTGGCTGGTGCCTGATGCTGCAGACAGTGTATGTGTTAGATGAGCTGTGGATTAGTAATGTCTTTTTTCACCCTGTTTAATCTTCTGTTTCATAGAGATAATCCAGCAAGGTGCTGAGTGCTCTTTGGCAGGTGCTGAGTACTCCAAACATTCAGACAATAGAAATAGATCCTTTATTCCATCTTGCAGATTTGAGCCTTTGAGCCTTGGATGTCCCAAGGCAGATCAATGACATTGTACTCTTCATTACAGCCATTAAAAGAGTAACTGCCATATTGCTCTCCTGTGAGACCAATGAACTCACAACTTAACATAAATACAGTCTGTTTATATTAACTTTGCCACACAACTAGAAAACCCTTAAAGCCATTTGCTATGCATTCTTTCTCTTAAGAGTAAGGGGAAAAGAGGGAAAATAAATGAAAATATTAATTGTGCTTAGTTTTCAACATTTCAGTTTTCCCTTTCAGTCTTCCTTGTGCTTGCTGCAGTGGAACTTCTTCTCTGGCACCTGGAGCACCTCCTGCCCTCATTCTGCACTGACCTTAGTGTCTGCAAGGCTGTTTTCTTATGTTTTCTCACTCCTCTCTTCAGCTGATGTTGGAGTTTATTTCTCCTTTCTTAAATCTGCTCTCACAGAGGCAAAACCAGCATCACTCATTGGCTTGGCTCTGGCCAGCAGCAGTCCCTTTTGGCATTTCCTTCCTTTTCTTAGATTCCTCTACTGCCAAGCAAGACGACTAATGACTTCAAAGAGCTTCTTCTGCTGATTTCAGTAGACCTTCAATGTCAATTGCTCTGCTTTTGATCTCACTGAAACTCATTTCATCTGACAAGGTCATGGATGTTCATCTTTCTTCCAGTGCACCCTTTCACTTTGGTCACTCAAAGGTCATGATTTAGTTCCAATTTTATTGGAACTAAAGTATACAAAGACACTTCTGAGCAGAGATGGGAGTCTGTGTTTAGCTGATTAAAACACTTTGCAATTTACAGTAAAAGCAGGTATTTAGCTGTGGTGTTCCAAGGAAGTAGAAATTCATTATATGAAGTTTTGTGTGCTGTGCTCTTTCCTGTTAGAAGCTGGTGGTATCTATCACTTTTTCCTTTCCTTTCCTTTCCTTTCCTTTCCTTTCCTTTCCTTTCCTT
>CM021765.1:22021964-22093212 GCA_011076525.1 Nettapus auritus
AAGAGAGGCTCAGCCAGTCGACTGATCCCAGGAGTCAGGAGGTCCTCGGGATGTTGTATTCCCTCATGATGATATCTCCCCTGATGGTGGCATCTTCCCTGATGGTGGCATCTTCCCCAGTGATAGTATCTTTCCCAACATCCCCTCTCTCTTAGGCCAATTTATATTATTTTCAGTCTTTTAGGTGGAGCTTAAGTGACTCTAGGCAAGCATATCTTAGTTATGATTGGTGAAAAGTTTTCCTCTTCTCTATTTAAAGGTAAAGACAGGCTCTGAGAAATTCAGAGCATGTGCTCAGTGAGGGGTGGTCGCAACTAGGAGGAGGGTAGCTTTGAAAATGAAAATATTAATTGTGCTTAGTTTTCAACACTTCAGTTTTCCCTTCTTTCAGTCTTTCTCGTGTTGGCTTCCCACTTTCATCTATTTGAATGGATAATTCTAGCTCCAAAAAATTGAAAGTCTCAAAATACATAAAATCTTTGAAAAATACTCCTTACTCCGAGTATACACTAAAAAGTGTATGAAAGCTGGCACTATAACACCGAGTCTCAAAGGCTGAACTAAAGGACTTCTTCAACTGAAAACAAAAATGGAAAGCAATAATAAAATTGTGTGGTATTCTCCTTGTAAACTGCAATTTCAAATGAGATGTATCAAAGTTCAAAACTCTAATACAATGTTTTGCCAAAAAGCCTGTGTATAGAAGAAAATGTTAGCACTTCAATAAAATTATTGTTCATACAATGTACTGAATATGTAATGCTGAAAATTTAATAATTTGTTGATAGCTGTGTAACATCCTTCAGGTATAAACTGGTACTCCCAGTTTCATAATTTTAGTTGACCCTATTAAACTGTTAGTAATGTTTAATTCTCTCTATAAGTGTTTATTGCTGGTAGAGATGAAAATCATAATACTTGGAAATGACTGTGTCAGTAGCATGCAAACTTTTACTCACATTAGAAGATTACAATTAAGGTAACACATCATTAAAATACAGATGGGGATTAAGCAAAAATATGGATTGCTTAATATACAAGTATACAGTAATTCTTAAAATAAACATGTAATAACCCAAGTAATGATGAATATACACTAAATATCACAGATATGTTCAATAAAGGGAATAGGTAACTCCATATTTTTCTAGCTAACGGTATAAAATATGCTAGCATTCAGTGCAGCTATTTACAACACACATCTATTGCTTATTAGCCGCTGTATTGTGCCCTTCAGTGAATTCAAATGCCTACCAAAGCAAAAAAAAATTGTCTCACAAATATAAATTCCCGGTGTATAGGTCACTCATGTTGACCAATGTTATTTTCTTACTGTCACCTGTGTGCCATTCTAAGTCAGCAATTACTGTTGCATTGGGTAGAAAACTCTTCAATATTTGATGGTATGTAATAGCAAACAATGTTAGACAACAAACTTGTTAACTTGTGGTTAACCTTTCCTGTTAAAAATAATACTGTAAAATCTCTATGGCTACAGGAATTGCACAGCCTTTGCTGACACTAGAACAGGTCATCACAATTGCTGAAGGCATCTGACCTAACAACATTTCATTGGAAATGAATCATAGAACAACTAGGATCGAAAAGAAAAACAAAATGTTTTAATGGTGATTTATGATGTATGCTATATTCAAAAGGGTTTAACAGCCTGTATGCCCTATTTCCTTTTATTTCTTCTTACATGATAGAATCATAGAATGGTTTGTACTGGAAGGGACCGTAAAGATCAACTAGTTCCAACCCCCTTGCCTTGGGAAGGGACACCTCCCACTAGGCCAAGTTGTTCAAAGCCCCATCTAACCTGTCCTCGAACACTCCCAGGGAGGGGACATCTGTTTCAATGCCTCAATACCCTCATAGTAAATATATTTTTTCCTTATATCTGATCTAAATCTTCCCTCTTTTAGTTTAAAGCCATTACCCCTTGTCCTGTCACGACACTCTCCAGTAAACAGTCTCTCTCCAGCTTTCCTGTAGGCCTCCTTCGGGTATTGGAAGGACACTTCCTGCAGGTCTCTCTGAAGCCTTCTCTTCTCCAGGCTGAACAACCCCAGCTCCCTCAACCTGTCTTCATAGGATAGGTGCTCCAGCCCTTTGATCATCCTTGTGGCCTTCCTCTGGAGATGCTTTAATCTCTTGTTGGGGGCCCCAGAGTTAAACATAGTACTCTGTGTGGGGTCTCACAAGAGCAGAGTAGAGAGGGAAAATCACCTCCCTTGCCCTGGTGGACACGCTTCTTTTGATGCAGCCCAGGATACAGTTGGCTTTCTGGGCTGCAAGTGCACATTGCTGACTCATATTGAGCTTCTCATGAACTAACACCCCCACGTCCTTCTCTTTTGGTCACAACAACCCCATGGAACTCTATAGGCTTGGGGCAGAGTGCCTGGAAAGCTGTGCTTAGGAGACATTTCTTCTCAGAAAGAGTAGTCAGGCATTGGAACACGTTGCCCAGTGAGGTGGTGGAGTCACTGTCCCTGACGGTGTTTAAGAAAAGGTTGGACATGGTGCTTAGGGACATGGTTTAGTAGGTGACATTGGTAGCAGGTTGATGGTTGGACCAGATGATCTTGGAGATCTTTTCCAAACTTAATGATTCTATGATTCTCAGCCTAGCCGGTATTTGTGATTGGGATGGCACCAGTCCACATATAGAACCTTGCACTTGGCCTTGTTGAACCTCATGAGGTTCACACAGGCACACCTCTGAAGACTGTCCAGCTCCCTTTGGATGGCATCCCTTCTGTCCAGCATGTTCACTGCACCAAACAGTTTTATGTCTTTGAAACCTGGCATCAGTTTCAGTATTGTCAAATATAATATAATATTATTCCATGTCTCAGTGTTTGAAATCTTTTTGCATTGCTTCTTATTTGATAAAATATTTAAAAGGAAACTAAAAAGAAGTGTAACATTTATTCCCATATAAAGCCATAGGAAAAAAAAAAAATCAAAATGATGATCATCTTTTCAATGAAGTGTTCTCATCATTGTTTAATATAATAAAATTTTATATTAATTATCAGTGCTTATTTTTTCTGACCATTAACAAAATAAAATATATCAACATAAAACCAAAGAACTATAGTTTAGTTTCACAGGAAGAAAAAAATTGTAATTTACAAAGAAAACTGAAAAAAAAAAAAAAAGTGGCTTAAAGTTGACTAATTGCTGTGCAACTCTCAAAATGTGTTGTGCACAAAATGGAGTAAAGCAAATACATATCTACAGAAATTCAAATATTGATTTTCATTTTGAATGAATACTGTTGTGTCATTTGAAAAACTGCTTTGTGTGTCCTTTCACAATTTTTCAAATGATTTCATTTGCTGGAAAACAACTTTAAAAAGTTACAATCATTTGGGAAAACTGATTTTTGAATATCAAAGTAGAAAGTATGTGTAGTAATTTATACAGTAAATAATCATGTCAAAGGGACAAGATATGATGGTTATGTACTGTATTAAAGTTACACAATGGTGATGTTTATTATTTCCCAAACCAAAATATTAAGGAAGAACTGAACAGAGTTAAATAATTTATCCTATTTCACAGATATTTCAAAGATGAGGATACTATTGTTAATTTTTTGAATAATTCAACAAAAAAATATGTTTACCTTTCATAAAAATGGAAAAAAGAAATAAAACAGCTATTCATGGTTTAGTCTAATGGCTATTCATTTTAGAATATTCACCCATATCCACAGAATAAAGCTCTTCATAACAAGGCAGTCAGTGGTTTCTTATATTGACCTAGAGAACAAGAACATTTTTACAAGGTTCTGAGTTTTCATTCCTTTTTCTTTATATTTAAGTTTTCTTTAAGAAGTCAGTTGCTCATGTCCTACAAAACATGATCTGTTTTATACCTCGCCTGCTGTCTGTCTGAATATAATATGCTGCTCTCCTTCTATGACAAAGTGATATGGTTAGTGGATGAGGGAAAAGCTGTGGATGTGGTCTACCTTGACTTCAGTAAGGCTTTTGACACCATTTCCCACAGCATTCTCTTGAAGAAAATGGCTGCTCATGCCTTGGACTGGCATACGTTTCATTAGGTTAGAAACTGGCTGGGTAGCCAGGCCCAAAGAGTCATCGTGAGTGTAGTTAAATCCATTTGGAGGCCGGTCACTAGTAGTGTCCCCCAGGGACACTACAGTACTGGGGCCAGTCCTCTTTAACATCTTTATCAATGATCTGGATGAGCGGATCAAGTGCATCCTCTGTAAGTTTGTAGACGACACCAAGTGCATATGTTGCTCTGTTTGAGGGTAGGAAGGCTCTGCAAGATGATCTGAACAGGCTGGACCGATGGGCTGAGGCCAACTGTATGAGGTTCAACAAGGCCAAGTGTCGGGTCCTGCACCTGGGCCACAACAACCCCAAGCAGAGCTACAGGCTGGGAGATGTGTGGTTGGAAAGCTGTCGAGCAGAGAAGGACCTGGGAGTATCGGTCAATTGTCAGCTGAATATGAGCCAGCAGTGTGCTCAGGTGGCCAAGAAGGCCAACAGCATCCTGGCTTGCATAAGAAACAGCGTGGCCAGCAGGTCCAGGGAAGTGAGTGTCCACCTGTATTTGGCTCTGGTGAGGCCGCACCTCAAGTACTGTGTTCAGTTTTGGGCTCCTCACTATAAGAAGGACATTGAGGTGCTTAAGCATTTCTAGAGAAGGGCAACAAAGCTGGTGAAGGGTTTGGAGAACAAGTCTTATGAGGAGTGGCTGAGGGAGCTGGGATTGTTCAGCCTGGAGAAGAGAAGGCTCAGAGGCAACCTTATCGCACTCTAGAGGAGGCTGTAGCGAGGTGGGAGTTGGTCTATTCTCCCATGTGCCTGGTGACAGGATGAGGGGGAATGGACTAAAGTTGCTCCAGGGGAGGTTTAGGTTGGATATTAGGAAAAATCTTCTTTACTGAAAGGGTTGTTAGTCACTGGAATAGGATGCCCAGGGAAGTGGTCAAGTCACCTTCCCTGGAGGTATTTTAAAGATGTTTAGATGTAGAGCTCAGTGATATATTTTAGTGTTAGGTCAGAGGTTGGACTCAGTGGTCTTGGAGGTCTATTCCAACCTAAACGATTCTGTGATTCTGTGATAATATAGATTTATACCTTCTTCTCACTCAATTTTTGGTCAGCATCATTTATTATAAGTGTTGTAACTATTATAATTGTTATATTTACCTAAATTCACATTCCATCTGCAAAGTCTGATTGGCATGAAATCCCTGATATAGGTGTAGTTCAACATTTTATAACACAATTGAATGACTCACCATTAGTTTGTGTAATTGGATCTAGTAATAGCATACCTCTAATTTCTGGCACAATGAATTGCACACTGGAATTTTGTTCTATTATCCACTTTTTAACAATGGTGAATGGAGCTTTGTTTGGTATATCTAAGCAAAGCATAGAGAAATTGATTGTATTCATGATGCTCCATTTTAGTAGTAAAATTACAAGCATGTAGAATAAGGTAAAATTCATATTAAAGGCTAAAAATCTTAATCTACTTCCTTAAGAAATTTAATTCTGCAAGGTCTAGGCCTGACAAAAAATTAGTGGGACTTTAAGGACCTAAGGCTAATCCTGTAATATTGAAAATGTCTGCTGACTTAATGGCTAACTGTGGAATTCTATACACTTCTCAACACCAGTTATATTTTAAGTCCCCAATGTGCTAAAAGGTTCTCCTTTTGTTTCTGCATAACACTGCTTTCATGCTGACAAGAATAGGAAACATCTGTTTGTCCTGAAACAAAATCAATTTTACATGTAGAAAACTGTCCCATTAGGACTTAAATCCAAGCAGACATTTTCCAAAATGCCCCATACACACTTTTAGGATAGCCACACAAAGTAAACATCTCTGTTCACTTGTTTTGTGAAAGTGAGTAGCTGCTTGATATCAAAGCTGATCAATATTTTCAAATATTTATCTATTGTTTCTATTGTAATCTAAAGCAGAATGAGACAAAACAAAACAAAATGAAACAAAATAGTCCCTTCATTTCAAACGCTCTTGAAATAATTGGCTTTACAAAATAGTGTTCCCTACCTGCTATTTCTTTTAACAAATTAAAATTTTATATAACTGGAACTGGTTTTGTGAAGAACTTTCATGCTAACTCACTGCATGACCATTAGGTATCTCGGGTGAATGTGCTGAACTGTATTCAAAACAAAGACAGCAGCATTTCTCTACAGTACGTTATCTTTCCTTGGGTATTTTATATAGACACGTGGAAATACATGTATTTGTACACAGCAAACTACTTCCAAATATTGACATTTCTTTTTACCACTTTTACCACTTCTTTTACCACTTCATTTTGTCAGCTTTCTTTTTTACTTCTCTTTTGTACAATAAATGCCATTTCTAATTAAAAAATAAAATAAAATAAATACCATGTATGCATGGTTTGATTTTGTTTGTTATTATATTTCATCTTATACTCGGTAAAATTTTTCTGTTTTAACTGCTTTGGTAATTTTGCTTTCTTTCTTTAAGAGGAAAGAATCTCTCCTTTCAACAAATCTTTCAACCTGTAAAATTCACAGAGATTTTCTTTTTAAGATAGAAGTCAGTTTTTAAGAGTAATTAAAAAAAAAATCTTTTTAGAATTTAAGGATGGATGTCTTAATTAGAAAATAAAAATGCAGGAAAAGTAGTGAAATCACCTATGAAATTGCATTTCTAAGCTGCAGAATATGCTTAG
The DNA here is from genome assembly GCA_011076525.1 of Nettapus auritus. Lineage (NCBI taxonomy): Eukaryota > Metazoa > Chordata > Aves > Anseriformes > Anatidae > Nettapus > Nettapus auritus. The sequence goes on from CM021765.1 coordinate 22,028,704, forward strand.
ATACGGCATTCACAAAATCCATTTGTAAGACCTGTACCTGATGGTCTTTTAGTTGTCTGACTAGCAGGAACTGGGAGATTTGCATACATTAATCAAAAAAGCTTTGCTGGTGGCCTTGGAAAAGAGTTCAGCCTATTATTCTGCCAGAAGAATAGAAGTTACCACAGGAAACATTAATAGGCATGTAAAGTAAGGAAATTAGGCTTTCCAGTGGTGATGCACAGATGTGAAAGAAGTTTCCCGAGGAAAATCAATGTGTCTGTTTGTCTGCATGTATCTGCTTTAAATGAAAACACACAAACAAACCCCCAAAGAGAATGGGTGTGAGGGACTGAAGATAGACTTGATGTCTCTCTTAAGGTTTTACATAAGAAAATCAAAGCATTCTGAAATTAAATATGATGTTTTAGAACCTTGCAAACCACATGTCAGGGACAGCTTAGAGCTGGGTGATGGTGATGGAAGGTCTGAGTGTATCTGGATGAGAGTCAGGGGAAAGGACAATAAGGCAGATGTTATGGTGGGAATGGGAATAGACCACCCAATCAGGATGAAGAGGTGGATGAAATAGTCTATAAACAACTAGGATAAATCTTATAGCCCTTGATCTCATGGGCAACTTTCCAGATGTCTGCTGGAACAGCACAGAGTAAACAGTCTAGGAAACTCCTGGAGTGTGTGGAGGTTAACTTACTGACACAGGTAGTGAGAAAGCCAGCTAGGGAAGGTTCCCCAGTTGACCTGTTGTTTGCAGACAGGGGAGTACTTGTAGGTAATGTGATGGCTGTTGACTGTCTTAGGCACAGTAATCACTAAATGATAGCTTTGATTTTTGGTGAAGTAAGGAAGGCAGTCAGCAGAACTGATACCTTGGATTTCCAGTGGGCAGAATTCAGGCTATACAGAGACATGGTGGACACAGTCCTTTGGGAAGCAGTTCTGAAAGGTAAAGGAGTCCAAACAGGCTGTACCTTCTTCAAGAATGAAATCTCTAAGATGCAGGAGCAGGATGTCTTGATGCCTAAAAGCTGAGCCTCCAGGATTAGAAGACTAGCTTGGCTGAACAGATGGATTATTTTGGAAATAAGGAAGAAAAAGAGAGTTCGTGATCTCTGGAAAAAGGGGCAGGCAACTCAGGAGGGCTATAGAGCTGTTGTCAAGCTGTCCAGGAAGAAAATTAGAAGGGCTAAAGCCCAACTGAAATTCAATTTGGCTAGTGCAGTAAAAGACAATTAAAATGGTTATATAAATAAATCAACAGTAAAAGGAGGATTAAGGAGAATCTCCATGCTTGAATAGATGTGAGGGGAAATGTAAGGATGAAAAATGAGGATAAGGCTGAGGTACTTATTTCTTTATTTTTTTTTTTTCTTTCTTGTCTTTATTAGTAAGGACAATTTTTCACAGGTTACCCAGCCTCCTGAGTTGGAAGACAGTGAGAGGGAGATGAAGCTCCCATAATCCAATGGGAAACTGTAGGTGACCTATCACATCATTTGTATGTTCATAAATTCAACAATTTCCCAGCAGAAAAGGACCTCAGGTTGATGGTTGATAGCTGGCTGAGCATGAGCCATCAGTGTGCCCAGGTGATCAAGAAGGACAACAGCATCCTGACCTGCATCAGAAACAGTGTGACCAGAAGGACTTGAGAAGTAGCTGTGCCCTCATATGTGGCACTAATGAAACTGTACCTTGAATACTGTGTTCAGTTTTGGGCCGCTCAGGAATATTGAGTTCCTTGAGTGTGTACAGAGAAGATCAGCAAAGCTAGTGAAGGGATTAGAAAATAAAACATAAGAGAAGTGACTGAGAGATTGGGATCATTTAGTCTGGAGAAGAAGAGGCTGAGGGGAGACTTCATTGCTCTCTACTACCCTAAAGTAGGTTGCAGCAAGGAGGATGCTGGTCTCTTTTCTTAGGTGACAGGTTTTGAGGAAACAGTCTCAAGTTGCACCAGGAGAGGGTTAGACAGAGTATTAGGAAGAATTTCCTCAAGGAGAGGGTTGTCAAACATTGGAACAGGCTTCCCAGGGAAGTGGTGGACCTTATTACTGGAGGTATGTAAGAGAAAGTTGGACATGACACTAAGGAACATTAGTGATGAGACTCAGCAGGTCAGGTTGATGGTTGGACTCAATGATCTTGAAGGTCTTTTCCAACCTACATGATCTTATGATCTTATGTTTTGTTTGTGTGTTTGGTTCGTTTTGTTTAGTATTATTGCTAATGCAAACATTTTAATATTTTTTTTTATTTTATATTACCATTACACTTGACTTAGTCCATTCATATCTGATATCCAATATTCTCCTAGAATTCTCATATTCTCCAAGAACTGTCATATTCATCAGATATCCATTATTTTCTCCAGAATTCTCTATAAATATGATAAATGTAACCATCTAACACATTCAATGATCTGTTTGATTTTTATTACACTTCATGCTTTAGAAATTTAAGATGATTTTCTTGGTTGTCAAAACTTTTCTTCTGACTCAAATGTATTGTATGTGCTTGTACATTCTCCTGTCAAAAAATAACCATTCTGGTGTCCTGAAACATTTTCAAGACATCAGCAGCTTAATTATTGTGGGAATCACCATGGAATTGACCACACTAGAGAGTGATTAAAAAGCAAGGTAATGCCATCAGTATTATTTATTCTTCATAATATTAGAATCATAGAATCACTGAATCATAGAATGGTTTGGGTTGGAATGGACCTTAAAGATCATTTAGTTCCAAACCCCTTGCCTTGGGCAGGGACACATACCACTAGACCAGGTTGCTCAAAGCCTGATTTTGTTAAAAAATAATTAGTTAATGATTAATTTTTTTACAAGTAATGATTTAAATATTTTTAAAATTATTTAAAACTTTTAAAACTTTTAAAAATTTAATGATTAATGTTTAAAGAATGGAATATTAGTAACTAATACTGAGCCTATTACACTGGAAACTGTATAAGACCTTATTATATTTATACTACATTTTTGCATGAAACAGCTGAACAAATTCTATTTATTTTACTTTTCACGACTAATTCTTTTAATTATTCTTAAATACAAATCAGCATCTGAAAATAATAGTGAGGGCTTGTTTTCAGAGTTACTTAGGGATAAATGGAATTTTGAAGTTTACTGAAATTAAATTGTAATATAGTTCTGAACTTATAAGAGCTTTGCATTACTGTTTGAAGTTACTTTGCTTTCTGTAAGACTCATTAGACTTTGGTGTCGTTTACCATTACAGTAATGTGTTTTGTGATTGCTTCTATATTCTCAGACTAGTTTTAAGCTCTGTGAGTGAATACTTAGACCCATTAAGGCTTAGTCTTCATTCACTGTAGAATTCACATCTTTCTAGATATTTCAGTGTTTCTTCTACTTTAAATAATAGACAAGTTTTAGTTTCCTTGCCATCATTTTCTTCTGAAAATATTGGTTATGGCTCTGTAATACCATAGAAATTCTTCAGTCAGCAACTGTCAGTAAGTGCCACTCCTTTCTTGCTCTCTTTCTAGCTTCTTGTCCTAGCCATGTTGCTAGTTGGAAGTAGATATGCATGTGAGATCTAAAATAGCTAGCTGTGATATCTCTGTCTATATTTTGTAACAGTTCAGGATTCAGTATTTCCTTTGTAGCTTGGCTGACTAGTTATGCTTCACTGGGATCCAGACTGTTCAGGACGCTTTGCTAGTTAGTAATCTACTTATGGCTTACATATATCTGAAGTACACCTCACTGCTGGCTGTGCAAGAATAAATATGCTAAATCTCATATAGCAACTATTGTAAAGACAATAGAGTGGAAAGCAGCAGTATTCTAATTCTAACAATTAACATACAACTAGAACAATTTTGTATTGAGAAATAACATTTTATAATAATATATAGATAGTTTTCTGAGTCACTAAAAATGCTTTCTGATCTTTTCTGAATGCAATTAAAATAATCTCCTGCCTTACACACATTTACATATACTTTGATAATGCTAATGCACTATATAGAAGAAAAAGGTAAATAAAGGGAGAAAGGCTGGTTTCTAGTTCATTAGAAACTCTGTGGTAGAAAATCAATATTAGCTAAAAGGAAGACAGAAAATGGAATAATCTCAGATCCTCTTGCTAAAAAAAAAAAATAACTATGAGTGAGTCATTGGCAATTTAAACCTTGGCCTATTGCATAAGTCAAACAAAATAAAGTTATATGAAAATGTGTAGAAACCAATGTTTTTCTGCAGAGGTCTAAAAGCCACAATCATTTATTTATTTATTTATTTATTTGTGAAATAATAAAATAGCAGTGATTATCAGGATACTGCATCAGAAAAATCAGTATATGTCTTTGGTGTATCAGAAGGAAGAAGAAAGCATCTCTTTGAAACAATTTAATTCCACAGAACAAGTCTGGTATTATAATTCCTAGATATGGGTCACAACCTCTGTCAAGACTACAAACATTTCTGTGTGGCCCTTCCTTTCTATCTTCTGATACAAAAGGAGGAAAGCAACAAATACTTGACAGGGCTTTATCTAGGAAGTTTCTCTATAGAGATACTAATCTAATGGGAATCAGTGGTAAAAGTCCAATTCATTCTACTGACTTCAAGATTTTACCATAGACTCACAGAATCACAGAATCACAGAATCATAGAGTGGTTTGGATTGGAAGGGACCTTAAAGTTCATCTAGTTCCAATACCCTTGCCTTGGGCAGGGACACCTCCCACTGAACCAGGTTGCTTTAAGCCCTATCCAACCTGGCCTTGAGCACTTCCAGGGGTGGGGCATCCACAGCTTCTCTGGACAACCTGTTCCTGTGCCTCACCACTCTCTGAGTGAAGAATTTCTTCCTTATATCTAATCTAAACCTTCCCTCTTTCAGTTTACAGCCATTACTCATCCTCCTGTTACTACACTCCCTGACAAAGAGTACCTCCTCCAGTTTTTCTGTAGGCCCCCTTCAGGTACTTGAAGGCCTCTATAAGGTCTCCCAGAAGCCCTCTCTTCTCCAGGCTGAACAACCCCAATTCCCTCAGCCTGTCTTCATAGAAGTGCTCTAGCCCTTTGATCATCCTCGTGGCTCTCCTCTGTACTCAAACACGCTTTACCCTTAAAGCTCAGTCTAAAGTTAAATACATTTTTGTTGTTGCTGTTGTTTTTTTGTTTAAGTAAGGCAATATTATGTTGTCATTAAATTGAGGTTAGATGTCATAAAGCTATGTCCTAAAATGGAGCAGAAGATGGCATCTGAATGCAGGAATCTGGGTGATACTTACTGCCATTATTTAGCCAGTGGGTCAAATATAGATCTACAAGACTACTTTATTACTTGTGAAATCCAAAAAGTATTTGTGCTGTGTTTTGTTGTTGTTGTTGTTTTGTTTTTGTTTTCTTTTGTTTTCTTTTCTTTTCTTTTCTTTTTTTTTTGTGTGTATGTGAAAAAGAAAATTCTTTACAATTTTCTGCTGTATTTATTGATATATTTTGGTTTATTGCTATCAAGAAAAACCTGTAGTTAACATTTAGAAACAATATCAGGCATCACTTTTTACTAAATTAATATTATCAGACTACCACTTGTATTGATAGTATTATCTTCTGCAAATAAAACAAGCTGGAATGATTTCAATTACTATCATTTTTAAAAGCAAACAGTTTCAGCAGCAATTACCAAACATGAGTAATGCAAACGACAAACAAATGAACGGAACAGTAAAACTTGAGGCATAAACCTGGAACAAAATTGCACCTTGCACCTTGACTGCTGCATGAATGAACAGGACAGACATTTTGGAGTACAAGAAAGAAATAATCTGTATATTGAAAGGTCAGAAGTTGTAAGCATTAACCTTTAATGTTAAATTAAATTAAAATTAACTCCTTATTCATCCAAACTGAATTTAAAATCAAGACAGCTCAATTTGCCAAGGTTTAACCCATGTATGTGTCCATGTCCTAAAATACTACAGATATTTAAGGTTCTGATTCTAATGGGAATTTATGATGGTCACTGGAAACAGCACTTTTTTCACGTATCTTTAGCTACTGAATTTTTGCATCACCTACTAATCTAGTCTCCTTCCAAAGCAGATGGAGTAACATGGAAACCTCCAGAGGATTATTCATATTGTCCTAAAATAGGTGTCTTGGGTAGGATGAATTATATTCTGGAGGTAGCTTCCTGAGGGACCTTAGAATAATTAAAATTATGACATTAGTCATTAAAAAAGACTAATTTTTAACAACAAAATTAGGTGAGATGAGGCAAGCTTTGTGTGGCCATTTAAAAATATATATACATGATTTTTTAAATAGTGACTTTAGAAAAGATGTGAGAGCATATAATCATATATTTTTAGTATTTCAAATTAATAGATATTATAATTAAAAATGCAATAAAAGTAGAGATGTATTCTGCATTTCAGCAAAAGTGTTTTATGGTGATTATTATGGTCTTCTTACAAAACAGGACATCGGGACTTCAACAGGATTAAACTTATAGTCCTTTAAGGTCTACACCCTAAAGTATTTTTTTTTTTTTAATAAAAAGTTGAGAATAATCCATAATTTGAATTTAGTCTCATGTAAATCATTGTGATCAGGGGAACTGTCTCTGTCCATCAGATCTTTAGATCTGGATCATAAACACTTAAAAGAATCATTTTTCTGTCAATGCAATAATAATATTTAAATAGTAATTACAGGAAGAGGTTTTCATTCTCCAAGAATATAAATTCACTATTTACCTTTATTCCTTATGTATGTGTGAGGAATAGGTGACATGTTTCTGATGTGTTTTACGTCTTAATTTCTGTGATCATGGACTACCACTTAAAAAGCAGCAAAAGCAGTAAGTAGGAGCACAGCAGTAACAACAACAACAACAAACAAATAAACAAACCCATCTGTAATTCAATAATACATGATAGATTATAAAACTATTCAAGTTCATTGTTTTCCTTTTCTACAGATCTTTAGCAGCCATAAAATAAGGGACAAAGGAAAATCAAAATCACAGATATTTCTTCAGATCTTGGCAACCTGAGAAATGAGATAGCACTATGGGAAGAAAAAGAAAACCTGTTTTTCTTTTAATAGTTTGGTGAAACAATAAGATCACATGAAACATGAAGCACTAGAACCAAATGGATTTTAGCTTTAATGACTACAACTGCTGGGAATTTTACCTCAAAATAATTACAGCAAACTGTATGTAATGACATCTTCAAAGTGATGTAGTTTTTTAAAAATAATTCATTGTAACTACAATAACAAAAAAGTTTGGAAAGATAAGAGATGTGAGAAATTTAAGTTAAAAAAATGTTGGAATAGATAGAAGGGAATTTACAAAATGACCCTTGAGCAGCGTTTTTTTTGTTGTTGTTTGTTTGTTTGTTTGTTTGTTTTTAGCTAATGCCTCTTTCTCTACAAAACTTAAACCCACAGAAATTTTTAAAAAAACTTTTATTATCTAATATGCATGGAAGAAATAGCTATTTAAAGTAAAAGAGGAAGAGAAATAGTAGTAGAAAATTCTAAAACAGCAGACAGCATTTAATAAATTCTTTCAGGATTCCTATTTTCTCTTTAGAGTGTCAACATGCACAAGGCTTATCCTTTAACATAGGTTGCCAAATGAAGACAAACAATGTTACTTCATTTATAATCTTTATTATAAGCAGTATACTTGTGTCAACTCTTTCTTCTTTTTTTTTTTTTTTTTTTTTTTTTACCATCCATTGTCTTTAATTACTGTTCCATTTTTATTGGTTTGCTTTATTCTTGACAGTCATTCTTACTGCAAGATGTCTGTTTCCTGCTGGTTTTGATTCATCAAACATTAACACATAACACTTCTACTGGACTCATAGGACGTATGCCAAAATTCTTCACTCAACACAGAAAGCACACCTACAAAAAATCTATTTTTAGAGCCTACTATCCTTCATAGTGGATCAGGATGAGAAAATAGGTAACAGAAATTTACCTGGTACAGAGATAAGTAATTTTGTTAAAACAGAAGAATGTGTTACTGATGGATGAGATGACTTATAAAATAAAATAAAATACAAATGCAGTTTCAAACTCATTTTGTCCTAAAAGTTATATAATTGTCCATGAAATATCCAGTCAGTAAATATAAATATACAAACAGCCAAGCTAGTACTATATCTTGACTATATCAAAGATTAATTTAAAACATCTGCCTATATGCTGAATATTCAGTCTAAACTAGTTGTCTTGGTGCCCTGTGCAGACACTGGAGCTTGGGCAATATATATCCTAAATCACATATCTGAAGTAGATGGAATGAGCTAGTCTCTTTGTTTTCACTGATTTTAAAGGGAGACTTTGGCTGGCATCTTATAACACAGCTGCTTTAAAACAGCAATTAAAAAAGCTGGTGATATATACTCTAGTCCTGACATGGCTCTTTTATGTAGGTTTTCAGGACTGTGCCTATCTGCATGGTGGACATGATATGACACAACGCTTGCTAAGTTTCATATGTATGAAAAAAGAGTTCTAGATCTTACAGGTGAATCCTGCTAGCCTTAATCACTATTATTACTTTCACTCCCACAACTCACATACAAACACTGAATAAAATGCATAATTTGATAATTTTTAGAGTGCATAATGCTCTTGTGACAAGAATTATTGCTAAGCTCTTACACAGTTATGGTTGTTTGGCACTATTTCTCAGTCTGCAGTGTTTACATGTTTTACAGTATATGGCCTTTAGATGCATATTGAAGTCTGAGGAGTGAAAGTAAAAAAGACTGTAGTATTTGCATCTCTTGTACCTGTCTCCAAGCAAGGAAGAATATTTTGTGTGCTGATCTCTATTTACGAAGGTTTCACAACTGAAACAGTGAAACATTTAAATGGTGAGAGGAATTGTTCTGAAATTGCAACTGAAATTATAATTCAGAAAAGCTTCATGCAGATTTCCAGGAATTGTGTCCTTAATTTTGATGTCAACAGACAATATATAATTCACTCAAGTTAAAAGAAACTTAATTTTATATTCTTCTACTGAATTTCAACTAATTATCTGTTTAGGAATCAAGTGCCTTACTTAGATATTTGGTAGAAAAATACTGGCACTAAGAACTCCAGTTTATAAATACAGATTGGCAGAAACATGGACGAGATCAAAATCTGTAAAGGGACATATATTTTCTCAGAACCTTATTTCAATAACACAATTCCTATTTTTTTTTTCCTAAAAGTAGGCAGCTGACATAACACAAACATTAATCATTGCCACTATGCTTAAACGCAAGACATAATGTTACTGAAATAAACTAGTTGTTTAATGCGTGCAGTTTCCTAATCTTATATTTTTTAAAATACAAATAAAGAAAAATTAGGAAAACACTTTTACAAATTGGAAATTTTTAAGGCACTATATCTTTTCAATGCCCCTCTTTTCTATGTCCAGTGTTTATTTGGTTCGGTATCCCCACTTACATTGTTATCCTAGTCTTGGAAATTACTTCTTTAAGAAGTAATGCAACATGGTCAAAGTGAACTAAAAAATAAACAAACAAACCAGAAAAAACCACCACCACCAACAACAAACTTTTACACTAATACAAGAGATCCTAAAAACTTCAGAAACTTATGTGTCGTATTATTTATTTTAGTTCTTTATCACCTTTCTTTTTCCCACCTTTCAGTGTATATCATGGAATGAGTATGCTATGTAAGCTTCATAACTTTTAAAGTAATGACTTAGTAGACCAATTTAGTAAGCAGTTTAAACAGTAAGCAATTTTGCTGAATATTCTACAAGTCCTCTTTTATTAATTTATGTTATTGTGATCACTTTTGCCATTTTTTTTTCTATTAATTAAGCAATTATTTCACACACACACACAAAAAAATCTGTTTATTTTCTTAAACTGTAGAAGTATAGGACTGTTTCTCTTTCGTGTTTGCTACAACAAGCCAGAAACTACGAAAGCTGTTGATTTTGTTTCTATATGAAGCTCTTTTCTCTAAGATGAACTTAATCTAAAGGGAACTCAAATAGAAACTATCTGTACAAGTACAAAACATTTTACCCAGAATATTCCAGCATAAGGAAAGTTAACAACCTTTTCATATTTTTAATTCAAAAATCCTCACTCATTGTGTTCACATTTATGTCTGTTCACTAACAATTTCATATTGTTGACTGTGAGACAAAAACAAAACTCACAATTCTAAGCCCCATGAGATAGAGACGTTTTTGTGGTTGTAAAGGGAAAATGCATTTTATGGGTAAAGTGGTAATATTATTACTGTTATTGTTACTGTTAATGTTACTGTTACTATTACTATTACTACTATTACTATTATAAGAGTAATAATTAACTGTAATTTCCCTGCACAATGCAGATAATATATTTTGTTTCACGGTGATCAATTACAATTTTTATTGTTGAGTGAATAATTTCACTGCTTGGGGAGATATTAAAATCGGCAGTCGCTTCTAAAGAATAATTATTTTCTAAACAGTAAAACTTATAAGTTTCTGACACACCTAGTAATAACTAGAATTTAATATGATAATTATGTAAATTTTATATATTTTTTTGTAATTATTTTTATTACTTATGGTAACAAGAACAGTGATAGTTTATAATATTTGTTTTCTGTGTGATTCTTCCTACTTTTTTTTTCCCTGTATCAATTATGTGAATGACATTCCATGGTCTTCTCTGAAGTTTTAATCTATTTTTTTTTAACTGTTCAGGCTTCAAGTTCACTTTACTTACTTTCCTCCGACCTCTAGTTGAATAATTCCAGTCAGATAAACAGAAAAATTTAGAGACCTCTGTATTTTTCCCTTCATGCTTATCCAGGTATTATAGGTGTCCAAGGGAAATAAGCATATTTGTACCAATAAAGAATCATAGAATGGTTTGCTTTCTAAAGGGTCCCTTTTTAAAGGGATCTTTAAAGATGATCTAGTCTAACTCCCTGCCATGGGCAGGAACATCTTTCACTATAGGACACTTCCAGACATCCACAACTTCTCTGGGCAACCTGTTCCATTGTCTCACTATACTCATTATTTTTTTTTCCCTTACGTGGAACCTAAAAGTTTAAAATCATTACCCCTTCTTCTATCACTGCAGACCCTGATAAAAAGTCTCTTGTTCTGTCTGTCTTATAAGGCCCCTTATAAGGGCCTTATAATATGAAAGGTTGCAATAAATTCTCCCCAGATCGTTCTCTTCTCCAAGCTTAACAAGACCAACTCTTTTAGCCTTTCTTCATAGAAGAGTTATTGCAGCCCTAACCATTTTTGTGGCCCTCCTCCAGACCTGCTTTAACAGGTTCATGTCTTCCTCACGCTGAGGAGCCCAGAGCTGGAAAGAGTACTCCAGGTAGGTTCTCACAAGAACTGATTCTCACCTGACTCTCTTACTGACTAATGCATACTATTAATTCAACACTTGAAAAGTTAATATTCTCTAGAGAAAGAAATTATTTCCCCCTTAGTAAAGATAAAATGATCTATTTTCCACTGGTAGGGTGCTATGTTTTGGGTTAGGATGAAAAGAGTGTTGATAATGCACTGATGTTTCAATGTTTACTTTTCACTAGGCCAAGGACTTTTCAGCTTCTTGCTCTGTCCTGCCAGAGGGCAGGCTAAGGGTGCAGCAGGAGCTGCGAGGGGACAGACCCAGGGCAGCTGACCCAAACTGGCCAAAGGAGTATTCCATACCATCTGACGTCATGCTATACAATAGAGAGGGGTGGCTAGCCAGGATGGGGGGGAGGCATCTGCTTGGGGATAGGCTGGGCATTGCTCAGCGGCTTGTGAGCAACTGCACATTGTGCATCACTTGTTTCATACACATGAGTAGTACTATTATCATCCTTTTTTTTCCTGTCTTAATAAACTGTCTCTGCCTCCACGCACAGGCTTCGTTTTCCTATTTCTCTCCCCCATCCCAGAGAGGGAGGGGGGAGAGAGAGCGAGCGGCTGTGTGGTGCTTAGCTGCGGGCTGGGTTAAACCACAACAGCAACAATGTAGTCACGTAACCAAATGAAAGCCAAAACTTTCAGCCCAGTCCTTGACCTGAATGGTGAGTGAGGATCCGGATCCTGGCATTTCTATGTGATAGTTTCTACGCAGCCAAAATAAATACTGGAGTCAGAGATGATAGGGCTAGATTTTGAAAAGTCCTGCATAAAGAAGAGATCTCAGGAAAGCAAGTGTAAAAAACACTAATATCAAAAAAAGGAATTCTGATTGCCATATCCTTTATTTGTTGTGACTAGACAGATAAAAATCTATGGCAGCAATTTTGCCTTTAAGGTCATTCCTTTATTCTTTTATTTATTTATTTTATTTCTTCTTATTTTTTTATTTATTTATTTTTATTTTTTTTTCCCACAGGCTCTGAACTACCTTTCCTCAAAGAATGACTAACAGAAGTATGACCCTTCTGCAGCTTTTGTGGCCTCTTTCACAAGGCCTCTTGGCTTCCCCCTCGTTAAGTGATATCTGCCAGGTGTGGATCATTTGAACTTCGCTATAAAATGGCAGGTCCCCAGCTCTGGTCCCCAGAATAATTATAAGTAAAAAGTAATTATTTCCCCCCTTTGTCAAGATAAAATGATCTGTTTTCCATGTGGTTTTGATTCCCTTCTAGAAATGTGCATTCTACCTCTAACATATGAGGCTGTGCAACCACAATCAGCTCTAAGGAGGACATAGCACCTTAGCCTATACTTACAGGATGATCCTACACTTTCTCCCTTACCTTGCTCTCATAGATTGGAAGTAAGTATTTTTTATTGGACTTTGATCGTATAAACTGGGTGACCAAGTCTGTGCCTCTAAAACGTACTTTAAAACCATTTGTCCAACAACTATCCTCAGTGACTGGTTATGGAGATAGTAAGTAAATAACTTACAATAAGTAGTTCATAATGTGCTAACAGGACAGAAAAGAATACTACGAGGCTGAATTCCTTTTTATTACAGAAAAGTAACCAGTTAACAATGCCTTTTTAGAAAGTAAGTGGGTTACCTAAGGTTTTGTCTTTCTTTGCTTGGTTGTGTTTTCCAACGATTAACTAGGGTACTGTTCTTTTATTAACCTTATTCACTGAGGAATACTTGTAGAAACATCAGATGCACTATGTAAACAAATCTACTTTATAAAGGCTAATAATAAATAATGAGCTGTGAGATGCCAGGAGGGGGGAAAAAAAAAAAAAAAGGGTATAGTTTTCCTATCACTTATTTCTATTTGAAACACATAACACATTTATTTTTAAATTACTTCAATACGATTACACACACAAAAGAATAGATTTAAATAAAATATTATTTTGGGGACTAATTGGAACTAATTTGTACCATTAATCATTTTATAGTAGCCTTATTCTTCTGTGATATACATATACAAGCAATTTATACATAAATGAGTAATTTGTTCTCCAGTACATGCAAATAAAACTGTCTAATGTTGATTTTTGTCATTTATAGCCTTTAGATTATATAAGATTTTAGTCTACTATAATCTTGGGTTCTAAATTCTCTCTTAGTGTAGAGAATTTCGTACCTCAAAGTAGGCACCTAGTATTACATATTCGCAATTCAAAAGATCCCCTTCAGCAACTAAATATCCAGTTCCAGGTCAGCTCTCTCTCAAATCCTCTGTCCACTAAACTTGGAGATGAAGAGTTTGGCCCTCTTTTATTTGTGTTTTCTGGTTTTGGATTCTGATTGGATCAGAGTGTTCAGGTTTGTTGGTATTGTAAATAAGTGTCCTAACCGTAGAAGTGCTGGATAGTCTGGTATGAGTTTGTCTTGAAGTACTTTTACTGTATGTAAATTATTAAATATCCACTGGCACGTGAATTGAAAGACAGGTGTCCTCACAGCATCCCAGGGGAGTAACCCAATCATCAAGACGTTGGACATTCTAGTTTGAACTTCTCTTAGAATACAATTGACATTATTTCTCTTTGTATAAATAATTTAACTGAATTTGTAACCTGACTCTTCCATATCCCAGAAGAGAACACCAAACAGCAGGTTGTACAATCAGGTTTGCAGTTTCTCTTTTTGTCCCTCTGTCCTGTTGAATGTTTCCTTATTTAATAAGGAAAGCCCAGCTGCTGTGTGGTGCAGCGTTTATTTTTCCCTGTCTTAAATATGCTGTCACAAAGGCGCAAAGCAACATCGCTTATTGGCTCAGCTCTGGTCAGCAGTGGAGCCCTTACCAAACATGGGGCAGCTTCTAGATCCTTCTCACAGAAGCCACTCCTATGGCCCCCTGCTACCAAACCCTTGCCACGTAAACCCAGTATAATATGCAACACCAATAAACAAATAAATTGAAAGTGTACTTCAGTAATCTCACATCCTTAAAAGTTTGTGTCTATTAATTATAGATAAGAATGTGCACCTTGACAAGGTGCATATTTCAGATATTCTTTTTGAGAATTAAAAAAAAAAAAAAAAGATATTTTTGTAGTAAAACATACATTCTGTACATGAAATCAGACCAAAACAGAAGCAAGTGTGAGTAAAAAGAAGGAAGTATTCAAGATTACAGCGTTAAGTAATTGAGACTGATATGTGATTTTATAAATAGGGTTAAGTGGGCTGGCAGCATTAATGGCTGTATGTATCATGCATAATTGTCTAAAGTACAAAAGTTTATCAGGCAACTGTCTAAAATGTAAAGTATGGCGGATCAAATTTTGTATATAGGTAAAAAAAGAAATCATAGCTGTAGCATTGTGGATGACTGTTCCTAATTTCTTGCCCTCTGGTCGTAAATATGCCAGGACTACCCATTGCCTGAATAAAGGGGAATTTGCTATCAGTTTGAATTAGGGTTCATGGAAGTCAGAAGCTATGTGAGAAACTGACTTTCTTGGCTCAAATGGAGAGACAACATGAACCACATTACATTTCTACTGTGAAACTACATGAAGAATAAATAGTTTTATTTCTGGTGTTATAATGTAAACCAGCCAGAAAAAGGACACTTACTTGAGCTGAAAGAAGCAGACAGGCTTTCCAGAGTGAATTGGACAAATTAACTTACTTCAGCCACTTCCAGCATTTCTGAAAATCAACTGGAAGTTTGAAAATTAATTAATAATTGCAATTAATAATTTAAAAAGTAAATATTTAATCATAAGTATTATGGCCAAACTGCAGATAGCATTCTCTGAATTATCATTAGACAGACACCACAGAAATATAGGTTCAGATGCTCAACTGCTGAACAGTCATGGGCAAGGAATGCTGATCCAGCAGTTTGCTTAGATCACCTCACACTACCTCAGAGCTCCTTTGGCTGTTTCAGGCACATATTTCAGCAATAGGCCGTGGTCTATTTCAGACCACAGAATGGGGTAACACATCAGAGGAAAAATGAAGAATACACAGAAAGAGACATGGGTATCTGTCTAAGGTGATAATAATAAAATTTCAAATAATTAGTACATTATGGCTTTTTAAGTATCAGTTTCCGGCCACACACAAATTAAACTAAACATCCTTCAAGCATCCCTTGATTCAGAGGAAAAATAATGATCTAACTGATCCAACCAAACTAAAACAAGGAACTAATAATTAAAAATTAAAACTTATAATTAAAAATAACAGCTGTGAGTTTATCCAATAAAAGAAAAAGACATTGTCAAGAGCACAAAAGGGTTATATAATTAACAAATCACATGACTGCAAATTTATTTCTTTAATGTATATTTTTCCAAGGAATATATTCAAAACAACTTTTATTTTCTTTCAATGATAATTTGAACATTTAATGTTTAGCCTGTTGAAAACACCAGTTTACAATTATATTGGGATGAAATTTCTCTAGTTTTTTTTTGGTTATAATTTCAGACTTTTAGTGACCAATTTGTATTATTGTCCTGGTTTCAGCTGGGATAGAGTTAATTTTCATTATGTTAGCTGGTATAGTGCTGTGTTTTGGATTCAGGATGAAAATAATGTTGATAACACAGTGACATTTTTGCAGAGCAGTGTTTACACAAAGACAAGGACTTTTTAGCTTCTCATGCTGTCCTGTCAGTGAGGAGGCTGGGGGTGCACAAGAGGATGGGAGGGGACACAGTGAGGACAGCTGACCCAAAGTGACCAAAGGGATATTTCATACCATATGGTGTCATGCTCAATCATAAAGCTGTGAGGAGTTGGCTGGGGGTTTGCCATTGGTAGGATACTGGCTGGGCACTGTTCAGTTGGTGATGAACAATTGTGTTGTTCATCACTTTTTTTTTTTTTTTTTCTTCGTACACTGTCCTTCTTTCCCCTGATGAGTTCTCACATATATAACTCTTTTGTTTCTCTGTCCCATCCCACTGTGGCAGGGGAGTGAGCAAATGGCTGTATGGTACTCTAGCTGCCTGCTGGGTTAAACCACAACACTTATCAAGACAGCTTGGGGAAAAATGGAACTGGCCAACAGCAACAATATCAAATGCATAAATCACATTGTCTTGCCACAGCAAAATCTGTATCCACCACATCAGTTGCCAGGGAGCATATCCTTTCCAGTAAGTTGCAAGGAAACAGGATTATTTATGTAAGGAGCAGCTGTGATGGTTTTACTCGGGTGGGCAGCCGAGTTCCACCAAAACCGCTCTCTCACTCCCCCTCCTCAAAGAGGAGCGAGGAGAAAATACGATGAAAGGGGCTCAAGGGTTGAGATAAGGACTAGGAGATCGCACAATAATTATCGTGACGGGCAAAACAGACTCAGCATAGAGAGAAAGTAAGATTTATTGCTTATTACTAACAAGCTAGAGAAGTGAGAAACAAAGGAAAGAAACCAAAAGCACCTTCCCCCCCCATCCACCCTCTTCCACCTCCTCCCCCCCGAGCGGCGCAGGGGAACGGGGGAATGGGGGTTATGGTCAGTCTACAGCACTTCTTCTCTGCCGCTCCTTCTCGGTCACTCTCGTCCCCTGTGCTGTGGGGTCCCACCCACGGGATGCAGTCCTTGCCAAACTGATCCAGCGTGGGCTGTCCACAGGCAGCAACTCTTCAAGAACTGCTCCACATATGGGTCCGTACCATGGGGTCCATCCCTTTGGAGCAAACTGCTCCAACCTGGGTCCCCCACAGGCAGCAGCTCCTGCCAGGTCACCTGCTCCTGCGTGGTCTCCTCTCCATGGGCTGCAGGTCCGGCCCAGAATCTGCTCCGGCAGGGGTCTTCCACAAGCCGCAGTCTCCTTCGGGGCACAGGCTCCACCGTGGTCTCCTCCACGGGCTGCAGCATGGAACCCTGCTCTACCGTGGTACTCCATGGGCTGCAGGGGGACATCCTGTTTCACCATGGTCCTCGCCACAGGCCGCAGGGGACTTCTGCTCCGGTGCCTGGAGCACCTTTCCCCCTCCTTCTTCACTGACCTTGGCGCCTGCAAGGCTGTTTCTCACTCCTCTCACCAAAAACTGCTGCTGAGTGGCGCAGCAGTTTTTTCCCTGTCTTAAATATGCTCTCACAGAGGCGCAAAACAACATCGCTTATTGGCTCAGCTCTGGTCAGCAGTGGGGCCCTTACCAAACATGGGGCAGCTTCTAGATCCTTCTCACAGAAGCCACCCCTATGGCCCCCCCTCCTACTAAAACCTTGCCACGTAAACCCACTACAGCAGCATACAGCTCTGTTACTTAACAAACCTGCTTTCAGGCTGCCTGCTTTTCTTTCTCACCTCTTACTCTTATAATTGGTCCTACTGAAATCAGTGAATAATATGCCGCTAATAATTCTTTAAATTTATGTTTCTGCATTAGATGCTTCCAGAGGCTTGAATGGTGTCATTTTATTGGCATGTGTATGTATCTGGACTGCTCCATTCTTAATTCCCATTATAGGAGTATTTTGGAATTACGTAAACAAACTTACTACTAGGGATGAATAACCTAAAACTAAATGAGCAATTGGGTGAATAGTTTTTTGTAGTACCTTGTGAAGACTTAATATTCAGTAAATTATTGTAGCATGGAGAAGTTAGTTAACAAGTGATTGTGTCATTTCACTCATAGTGCTAACAGGAAATCTATTAATATATATATATATTTCATTCTCAAGTTAAAATGGAATTACGTATTCAAGCATGTTGCATGTACCTCACAGCCAGGTAAAATCAGATAAATATTTTTCAATACTGAAGATGCTTTCTTAGTATTCCACAAATACATCTTAGTCCCTTTTACACTCAGGGCCTGAAAGGTCTTGAAACAATTCAGCATAAGTTGCCTTTGAAACATATTTTAATGTGATTTGTAAGGAAGCATGTTAGCACAGACCAACGCAGAGCTAAAAAGAGCAGTTTGACCTAACTCTAATGAACTTGGTTGCATGTTGGCTAATATGATGGTGTGATACTCTGTGGCATTCCTCCCATTGAGATAAATAAGAAATAGGTTATATTAACTTTGAAAAAGCACCATGAACCACCTTCAGTGCTCAAGCACTTCATTCAGAAGCACCTAGAGTATCTCTAAAAACAGACAAACAAAAAATAAAAATAAAGTGCAGACATTTGCAATCTCTCTTTTGTTTTCATTTTTCTTTTTTTTTTTTTTTTTCACTGTCATGAAAACATTTATTTGCCAGGTGCATGAGACCAAACTACACTGTCACTTTCCTTGTGTTGTGGTTTAACCTGGCCGGCAGCTAAACACCACACAGCCATTCACTCACCCTCCCCCCTCCCTCTCTGGGATGGGGGAGAGAAACGGAAAAGTGAAATGAGAGTTGATATAGAGACAGTTTATTAAGATGGGAAACAATAATAATAATAATAGTGTGTATAAAACAAGTGATGCACAATGCAATTGCTCACCACCCGCTGACCGATGCCCAGTCTATCCCGAGCAGCCGGCCCCCCATCCCTGCTAGCCACCCCTATCTATTGTTTAGCATGACATCAGATGGTATGGAATACTCCTTTGGCCAGTTTGGGTCAGCTGTCCTGGGTCTGTCCTCTCCCAGCTCTTGCTGCACCCTTGGCCTGCCCGCTGGCAGGACAGAGCGAGGAGCTGAAAAGTCCTTGGCTTGGTACAAGCACTGCTCTGCAACAACCAAAACATGGGCATGTTATCAGCATTCTTCTCATCCTAATCCAAAATACAACACTCTACCAGCTACTAGGAGGAAAATTAACCCTGTCCTCACTGAAACCAGGACACCTCGGTATTTTTCCATATTTATTTTGGGGCTGGGTAACGTGCCTTTCTCACATAACTGGTACTACAAACTGCTACATAGATTTCTTGGCAGGCTGCTATAAAATGGAAATGCTGCATCTTGTCTTTCAGTAGCCAAACCAAAGCTTTTGAATGCCAAAATATACATCCAGGTAGAATGTAAAATAGAGTCATTATTAGAACTGAGACTGTGCCAGCGGAACTTACGGAGTACACCCTGCATCAATTCTATACACAAATCTGTGTTTCCACATTATATACCCTAAACCTGAAGCCTGTTGAGATCCAGGGGTCAGTATTTGCCAGTATAAGTCTTCCCATCTGTGTTTGGCAAGGACATTGAGCTCATCTTTGAACATGGACATTGCCTTAGGTTACCCATGCTTATAGCACTTGCTATCTAACTTGCAAGCACATCCCACCATGTCTATTCAAACCATGTAAAATACACAAAACAAATAAAACATACACACATAAAACAAACAACAGCAACAAAAAACAATACACGGAAACATGAATGCTGTCTGCCTCAGTGACATTTCTTGCTGAAAGAAGACTGGAGAGAAGACCTGGCTGATCTGGCCTGGCTTCCTGCCTATTTTTGTGAAAAGCTTAATTGGAGGGGGTTTGACTTTGAAAGCCCTAAAGATTTGGAAGTCTTGTCTACAGATAAGATTGATTATTTCCTGGTCTGTTGCTATAACTGCTGCCATCTTCCAGGGGATTTAGACAAAGAGCTTTGTGTTTTGAATGTGAATATAACAGCAACAGGACATATACTAACAGGCAACTGGACCCACAGGAAAGCACAGAGCCCCCTTATAAAGAGATGGATATATATAGCATGTCACCTAGCATTAGACACATTAGCTGTCCAAGTTGAGCTTTTATCTATGCTTAGTGGCAAAAATCCTAACAGTTTTTTTTTTTTTCATCAATAAAGATATACCATGGAACTAAGCAATCTATGTTTCTCTGTGGACAATCCAAGAAAGGCTTTGAGGCAGGAGCTAGCTACATCATGTGGTTAGGTATATATCTGCAGTGATCCCTGGACTGATGGGCAACCCCAGTCCCTCACTGTGGGAGAAAATTAGCCACAAAAATCTGATGAGGCTGACGTTGTCTGCAGAAATATAAAAAGAACTCTACAGACATATTGTCAAATCCCACAGTTGGGACATGTATGAACTAGACTGATACTTCCTGATCCTTGACTTTTGAAGAAGTGTTATATATCTTAGGGGCCTAAGAATAAAGCTTGAAAGGTTGGGAAAGTTGATGACTTCACATACTGAAAGATACCTTTACTTTTTTTAGTGCTGGAAGATGTACTTTTTCCTAAACATATGATAAATATAGGGACAGAGAGGTCTCCAACATTTTAATGACAATACACTAATTGGTATATTACTTTTTTAATGTAAATATTTTCATTATCCCACTATTTCCTTATGATCTCTTAACCCTCTTTCTCTGATTGTGCAGGATTTTACAAGGATGCAGGGTATATTTTGCCCCAAATACTAGCATCTTATCTTATTGTGGCTTGTAAGTGCTACTGAAATACAAATAAATTCCAGCAAAGTTATTAACATTTTTATACTTTGCCCAAGATCTTTCATTGACCAACCTAGTGACACATGGAGTAGCACAACAGCTTAAAGCTATGTTTATACAAGACATTAGTGATCCCATTAACATAATCACTGCAGCCACTTTTCTCTGCAGCAGCTGTGCCATCACAGAGTCTCTTTATTTATATAGATTGTAGCAGTAACAATAGGTAAATGCTGACAAGGAGAAAAGGAGATGCATGAAGAATGATGAACCTCAGAGGTAATAGGAAAGTGGCCAGCTGCTTAACAGGAAATTTGGATACCAAATTGAAAGTAAAGTTTAATTTCTGCCTCTTATCTAGTAAAGCATCACAGTCAAATGTTTGTTTTATAACTTGTTCTTATCTGATTTGGGGTGGTTGAACATTTTCTGTTGACTGACATTTCTTCTTTCTTCTAATATTGATGTGGATGTTATGACCTATACAAACTGTTATGTGTACGTGTTCAAAGCCTGTAATAATAATGTTTGTAAAATGTATCAGCAATAACAATAAACCTCTGGATTTTATATGCAAATTTTGACCTTAAGCTAATGTCATTTGCTGGCAGTCTGGTTTCTTTTTAAATATATATATATATATCTTCAGCCATTTCTCTTGAGCTTTTACTTCCCAATGTTGTCAGAGGGCATATTCAAGACAGGTACAGGGACATGATTCTTGCACTAGGGAAGGATGAGGTGTACCCACCTTTTTACAAGTTCGAGCTGCTCCTTATTACATGAGGACATTGATTGCTCTAGGGAACCTGCTTTGGCAGGGGGGTTGGACCTGATGATGTCTTGAGGTCTGTTCCAACCCCTACAATTCTGTGATTCTGTGATTGATTAGGTTAGATTGTCCTCTTCTTCCCATACTAGCCACAGGTGGAATACAACTCTCTAGTAACTGCTTCCCAGGATAATATTTTACCATGCCAGTGGTTTGACACAGGGCTTATGTGGTGGGATGAAGTGGAATCATGACTTATCATAGTCGGTAGGAATTTTGCCATTTTTCTGACTAAACAAAAGATTTCTTCAAAAGATTATGAGGGATTTTCTTTTCTGATGTCTTTTTATTTTAAACAACAATATAACTTGATTCTATACTTCTTTCTGTGTGAAGACCTTATACATTTTATTAGACATAGTAGAACTGTTGTGGTTTAACCCCACTAAGCAGCTCCAGTAACACACAGATGCTTGCTTACATTCCCCAATTGGGATGGTTGAGAATGTGAAATTTGAAAGAGAGAAAACTCATGGGCTGCGATAAGGATGATTTGTCAGGTAAAACAAAAGCTGCCTGTGCAAACAAAGCAAATAAGGCGTTCATTCACTATTTCCCGTCAGCAGACAGATGTTTTGCCACTTTCAGGAAAGCAGGGCTTCATCTTGCATAATGGTTACTTAGGAAGACAAACAAAGGAGTTGGACTTGATGACCCTTGTGAGTCCCTTCCAACTCAGGATATTCCATAATTTTATGAACAATGAATGCTTCCCCTTCTTTTTCCCAGCTTGTATTGCTGAGCATGATGTCATATGGTATGGAATATCTCTTTGGTCAGTTTAGGTCAGTTGTCCTTGCTGTGTCACCTCCCAGCAACCTGTGCACCCCCAGCCTCCTCACTGTCAGGGCAGCATAAGAGAAGACCCTGACTCTGTGTAAGCACTGGTCAGTAAGAACTAAAACATCAATATATTATCAGAACTATTTTCAAGGCGAATTCAAAACATAGCACCATACAAGCTACTGTGAAGAAAATTAACAGTATTCCAGCCAAAACCAGCACAAGAACAAAATAAACAAGTTTTAATAACTACTTCCTTTAGGAGAAACGGCAGAGTCTGTGGGTAGACTGGCTGGGGGCAGCTTTGCTGAAAAGGACCTCAGTAAGTGGTCAGTAAGATGAGCATGAGCCTCTGTTGCCTTACCAGCAAAGCTGGCCAACAGCTCCAGTGTTAACAGGAATGCAGCAGAGGAATGGATTATCCTGCTTTACTGGGAATTGGATTTTTTGTCTGAAGAACAAAAAGCTTAAGGGGAGAGTAAATAGCAGTGTTCTTTTATCTACACATAGGTAAGTAAACAGATGCTAGAGATGCAGAGAAAGCTAGGCTTTCTACTGAGGTAGCCAGTGAAAGAAAGTCAGTAGACACAAAGTGAAACAGGAGAGTTTCAAACTATACAACCAGGGGTGGGAAGGAAAAAACAAACAAACAAACAAACAAACAAAAAACTTACCTTCAGAATGATTAAGCATTTGAATAAGCTGGACAGAAAAGATGTGATGTTTGAATTCTTATCTCTACTGAAAAAATACTTAAATACCTAAATATCTTATCTGATTACAGAGTTTGAACTCTGTTTTGGACAGGAAGGTGGACTGGGTGACCTCCCGAGATCACTCCTGGTGTGAATGATTCAGTGTTTATACATTTTTTATATCTGTTCAATAAGGCTGATTCGACTCAATAGCATGAAATGTCAAGAAGCACTGGTACTCTGAATGATGATCAAAATAAAAGCCAAAGGAAATCAATGGAAGTCATATGCATATATCTTCAGAATAGCTGGTCCTAATAAAACAGCATTTATCAATAAAACCCAGGCAACATAGCATTTTTTAATATAGATGTTTTATCTATTCTGTCACCTTAGTGTGAGATGTTTCAATTCAACTAGAATCCAGAATTTGATTTTCATTTTCCTCTTCTCACAAAGATTATTTATAACTTCCTTCAAGTTTAAAATGGTTTCTTATGGTCTATTTAGATGTAAGGAGACTCATTCTTGACACCACAGAAACTAAATTAAATTTGTTGTCAGTAATCTTGGAAGTGTCAGTTTCACTAATACCTCCATATATTTGCAGAATAAGTTTTTTGATTAATTTTTGAATCCTCAGTAAATCTGTATCAGCGCCAAATGCTACTTCAATTTCATACCTATCTATACTCTTATGATGTTAACATAAATACCTAATATACCAAATATAATACCAAATAACTCACATTTGGGCCAATAGTGTAATGGTCACGCAAGCAAATATCACTATTGGTGCCCTGACTGAGGGCCTTTTTGTGACAGTCCCTGTTCAGCCCACCCTGGGGTGTTTCCCAGCCAGGGGACATCAGTCCCTGCCACAGTGATGCTGTAGGAGTGCCAGTCTCCAGCCCTGTCCCCGTCCTCATCTAATTTCCTCACAGTTTGGTTTCCCGGATGGCCTGGTCCTGGCTAATCTCTTGCCGTATCTGGGACTACTCATGCACCCATCTCTGTCCATCACGTCCAGACCCCATGGGACTGTTCCATTGGTGAGGGCACAGCCTGCGCTTGGCTCTGCGCTGCCTGTTCCTTGTGTTGCTGCTGGCCCTTGCTACATCCCAACAACCAAATGATTAATAGTTACATCCTGGTTAAAAGTTACATCCTGATTAAAAGGTGACATCCTGGCAGGAGGCTAAAAAACCCAAGAGGTCAGTTTTCAATAGTCAGCACAGTTCAGCTGATTCAGGGATAAATAAATAAAAATGTATCATGTCTTATGTGACAGGTTCTCTTTTTTTCCCCTCTTACTGGAGAGCCAGCCTGATATTCCTGGCACTAGCCAGAACTGGATATCTAGGAAAAAGTGTAGTACCAGGCTGTTAAATGAAGTGAAGAGCATGATGAGCATAGCAACCTCCTTCAGCCACTCCAGCCCTGGACTGCTCCTGTCCTCAGCCCAGTGTCTGGGGACCCAGGTGGGGGTTGCAGCTGCTGCTTTCACCTTTGCAGGTGCAACTGCTAAAGCTGAGCAAATATCCCAGAGACATATGAACACACACATAGACAGAACATGACCATTACAAAGGCTGACCCTGACAATGGCTGCCTTCAACAACACTTACACATACAAGACTCAAAACACATAAAGTCAGCTAAAACCCTTTCCTCCATTCTGGCTGGTAAAGATAGAAATTCACTAGTAAAGGCTCATACACTGCACTCTCTAGATTCACACCCACCCACACATTTGTGGATGCTTCATGTATCCAGCAGAGCCCTTCTGTCTGTCTAGCAACCCTGTCTAGATCCTGGACCTCGTACACACAGTGCAGGTAGCCTACTGTGATGGTTTTACTCTGGTGGAGCAGCTGAGCTCCACCACAACCGCTCTCTCACTCCCCGCCTCCTCAAAGAGGAACGGGGAGAAAATACAATGAAAAGGGTGGAAGGGTTGAGATAATGATGAGGAGATCACCCAGTAGTTATTGTGACGGGCAAAACAGACTCTGCATAGAGAGATAGTAAGATTTATTGCCTATTACTAACAAGCTAGAGAAGTCAGAAACAAATGAAAGAACACAAAAGCACCTTCTCCCCCCATCCCTCCACCCTCTTCCACCTCCTCCCCCTGAGGGGAAGGGCGGAATGGGGGTTATGGTCAGTCTAGAGCACTTCTTTGCCGCCACTCCTTCTCAGTCACTCTCGTCCCCTGTGCTGTAGGGTCCCTTCCATGGGATGCAGTCCTTGCTGAACTGATCCAGTGTGGGCTGCCCACAAGCAGCAGCTCTTCAAGAACTGCTCCATATATGGGTCTGTACCATGGGGTCCATCCCTCTGGAGCAAACTGCTCCAACCTGGGTCTCCCACGGGCAGCAGCTCCTGCCGGGTCACCTGCTCCTGCGTGGTCTCTTCTCCACAGCCTACAGGTCCGGCCCAGAATTTTCTCCGGCAGGGGTCTTCCACAGGCCGCAGTCTCCATTGGTGCAGGTCCACCTGCTCCACCGTGGCCTCCTCCACAGGCTGCAGCGTGGAATCCTGCTCCACTGTGGTACTCCGTGGGCTGCAGGGGGGACATCCTGCTTCACCATGGTCCTCACCACAGGCTGCAGGGGACTTCTGCTCCGGTGCCTGGAGCACCTTTCCCCCTCCTTCTTCACTGACCTTGGCACCTGCAAGGCTGTTTCTCACTCCTATTACCCTCCCAGCTGCTGTGTGGTGCAGCGTTTATTTTTCCCTGTCTTAAATATGCTGTCACAAAGGCGCAAAGCAACATCACTTATTGGCTCAGCTCTGGTCAGCAGTGGGGCCCTTACCAAACATGGGGCAGCTTCTAGATCCTTCTCACAGAAGCCACCCCTATGGCCCCCTGCTACCAAACCCTTGCCACATAAACCCACTACACCTACTCACTGGCTAATCCCAGTTGAAGTTCACTACAAACAAACTCATGCACTCATCCCTCATGTACACCACATTCACAAGCTCCCTGGGTATACCAGCACAGTACCAGGACACAAGGCCTCCACTACTCTCTGGCTGGTTCAGCTTAAATTTTGCTAGCAAACAGACATGCAAACCACACACACTTAGTCCAGCGCCAGCAGCCAGCACCAAGTGCGTGGGCTGAGACCCACAGCCCTGTTCCAGTCACCAGTACAGAGCCCACACTCAATTAAACTGCTCACCCCATTAGCTGGTTTGGGAACACATAGCAGTCATGTTCCGATGGCTGGGAGTAGAAGACTTCACTCTCTCCTGTGGCTAGCACCACTGGTGGTGCCCATACTCCTGGTCTGATTTCAGTAGCTGGCACCCAGTTCACTCACACACACACAGGTCTCACCAATAACTGAGGTGCACACCCACAACTCTAGTAGCTGGCACCACAATGTGTGGGACTCCTACACCCCTGGCCTAACTCCAGTAGCTGGCACTAAATTCCACTGACACTGGTCCCCCATTTGCTGGCACTTAATCCTTTGATGTAGCATACACACGTATATGCAAGGCCACAGTCACTATAGTTCCACCCCCACCAGTTCCCCTTGCTTTGAGAACACACGCTGCTCCTGCCCCAGTGGCTGGTAGTAGGGGACTCCACTCACTCTACTAGCTGACACTGAGAGCCCTCCAAGTGTTCCAGTAGCTGGCACTACTCTGTCTGTAGAACCCTTTCAGTTCCAGATGGCTATGACCCTTGCAACTACCAGCTCTGGGATCCTCATTTGCTCCAGTAGCTGTCACCACAGGCCTGGGCTGCCACCTTCCCTGGCTTAACTCCATTATCTGGCACTGATGTTTACTCGCACACACAGGTCCCCCCAGTATCTGGCATATAGCCATTGCAGCACACATGCACATGGGAGAGAGAGTGTGAGTACACACACAGAATGTCAGGAAAATATGGAATAAGAAAACATACAAGGACTGGACATACTGTAGTGTTCATGCACAGGGCTTGGCTGGTCCCATTTAACACACAGCAGGCCCTTTTATACCCTTTTCTACCTATCCCTCACTTCTTTATTCTTCCTGGCCACCACTTTCTCCTTGGCTTTACAGAGCTGTGCAGTTTCTGCACCCTGCCAGTCCAGGGCTCCTTGTTTCACAATCTTATCAGCTTAATCAGCTGGTTCATCCTTCCTGGAAGTGACGCCGGTAGTTTGTTAGCCCACCAATTAGTGTGACTGGGAAGTTTGTTTCTTGTTATTTTCTCCATGTGGGCTTTGTCAGGCCTGTGTTTCAGGCTTTTGCTTATTGTTCTCCCTTCTTTCTATCATCTTGATCCAGAGATCCTCACAGGGACAACCTTGCTTGAATTAACATTCCCACATTCTGTCTTTTTCATATAAATGAGCACAACTGACCAGGACATTCTGTTCATTGCCTCCCAGCTTAGCAGTCCTCCATCAGATAACCCAGTCTGAATAAATTTTCCCACATTCTCAAATGCCCTCATCAAGTAGTGTGACTGAACAGACTTGGTTCCTATCACTTCCTCCCTTTCTTGCATTGGAAAAGATCCTAGACCAAATACCCTTAAAGGAGCAAATGCTTTCCTTCTATATACTTTTACACAGGCAAGCAGAGTGTAACACTTCTAGTATATCTTTCATACAAAAATTGTGTCTGAAAATAGTGGAGACAAAGGTTTCTCTGAACCTTTTCCATGAATTTGTCCAATCAGTTTTTGAACCCATGTAAAGTTTTCATGTCCAAGCCATCATGACATAATGAATTACAGAACTGAAGAATGTGCACCTTTTGTTTTCAACCTATCACTGAAAAATATTATTTGATTCCTGCATTCTCTTTGAGAAGGAGATAATAATTAATTTCTCTTCTGTGCAACACAGACTTTGATATATCTCTTTTGTGATAAAACAAGGACAAAGAATCAAAAGTCCATGTAACTTCTATTTGTGTGGAATTTACTCAACAGCTCTAGTCATCTCGGCTACTCCCAGTTAAAGGCCTCTACAGTTATACCTTTCTAATAATATTCTTAACTGTTAGAGATTAATTGTCAGAACTAGACCCAATATTTAAGCTGTAATTATGTACTGGCATAATGAAGTTTTATGTTTTGTTCTCTGATGTTCTTGTTTTGTGTTTTGATTTGAAAACAAGGTTGAGGATTTTACCCCCATAGAAAGAGTAGTTGGGAGCTGTGGCTACCTTGGCCTTCTGCTGAGTTTTCTCATTGCTCTGGAAGTTCTGTAAATCTCTGTCTGTAGGAATTGTCTCCCATAATTCAATGCAGCAATTCATATTTAGCATCTCAGATAAGACACTTTTCCAGGCTGACTGTACAATGAAGAAAAGCAGGCACATTCTGTCAGCTACTAAACCCAGGAAACATATTCTGTATGGGTCTATTTCCTCCATTTTTTTTATAGAAAGCTCAAGATAGATAATTTAGATTATATGACTAATTTTTAGACAGTTGAATTTAGGTGAGAGCAATCCCAAGTCATAGTCGTATGCTTTTTTTCTATACAGATTCCTAAGGGTACAAACCTATGCTTATGGGCATGGTTAAAGATTTCATAGACAGCTTTATTTAGTTTTGAAAGGTTGGTATGCTGTACTTGCTTTAAAAGAAACAACATCCCCATGCAACGCTACAGGCTTGGGGCACAGAGGCTCAAAATCTGTGCAGAGGAAAAAGATCTGGGAGGTCTGATTGATGCTGACCTGAACGTGAACCTGCAGGAACTGTGCCCAGTTGGTCAGGAAAGCTAACGGCATCCTGGCTTGTATCAGGAATAGACTGCAGGAGCAGGGAGGTGATTGTCACCTTGTATTATGCTCTGGTGAAGCTGCACCTCGAGTACTTGTAGTGGTTTTACTCAAATGAGCAGCTGAGCTCCACCACAACCGCTCCCTCACTCCCCGCCTCCTCAAAGAGGAAGGGGAAGAAAAGTCAACACGAAGAGCTCAAGGTTTGAGATGAGAATGATTTAATTAAAGGGAAAGGGAATGGGGAGAAAAAGTAACAAAAGAAACAACAAGGCCATGTGGAAGCACAGAGAGAAAGGAAAAAAAAGTGATTCTCTACTTCCCATCAACAAGTGATGTTCGGCCATGTCCTGGGAAGCAGGGCCTCAAAACGCGTACTGGTAGGAGGACCGCTCTCCCCACCAGAGCCCCCTTTTATTGCTGAGTGTGACATCAGATGTTATGGAATATCCTTTTGGTCGGTTTAGGTCAGCTGCCCTGGTGATGTCCCCTCCCCATCAATTGCCCACCCCCAGCCTGCTGGCTCCTGGGAGCTTGGAGGGAGTCTTGATGCTATGCCAGCACTATGCAACAATAGACACAACACTGGAGTGATACCAGTGCTGTTCCAGCTACGAGTGCAGCACTGTGTGGGCTGCTGCAGGGAAAGATGACTCCATCCCAAACAGACCCAACACAGTACTGTATTCAGTTTTGGGCCCCTCACTACAACAAGGACATCGAGGCCCTGCAATGTGTCCATAGAACGGCTAAGAAGCTGGTGAAGAGCCTGGAACAGAAATCCTGTGAGGAGCGGCTGAGGGAGCTGGGATTGTTCGGCCTGGAGAAGAGGAGGCTCAGGGGAGACCTTATGGCTATCTACAACTACTCGAAAGAAAGATATTGGGAGCTGGGGGTCGACCTCTTCTCACAGGTAACTAGTGATAGGACTAGAGGAAATGGCCTCAAGTTGTACCAGGGGAGGTTCAGGTTGGGAATGAGGAGACATTTCTTCTCAGAAAGAGTAGTCAGGCATTGGAAGGGGTTGCCAAGGGAGGTGGTGGAATCACCGTCCCTGGGGGTATTTAAGGAAAGGTAGGACATGGCGCTTAGGGACATGGGTGACATTGGTAGTAGGGTGATGGTTGGACCAGATGATCTTGGAAGTCTTTTCCAACCCTAACGATTCTCTGGTTCAATGAAAAAAATGCACTTTTTTTCATCTAGTCTAAGTTTTCTCCTATTGATTTTTTTCTTATGTCTACATAATCTTTCTCCTACCTAACCTGTAAGTTATAGGCTGCTAATGGACTGATTTCTTTGTTTCCTTTCTTGTTTGCTTTGTACAGAATAGTGTATTATAAATTGATTGAGAACAAGTAAGAATCTGGGCATCCAATCTACCCTTCGGTAAATCTTAGAAATATTTTACTGAAAGGTTGTAACTGAATACAGAATATAAAAGAGCCCCAAAATACCTACAGTCTTCTTCAGACTGATGAGTAAATTGAGTGCTAGAGTATACATCTTGTGCAAGACCTCTGATGCTTCATCTGCAAGGTGAAAACTGCCTTACAAAGGCACATTTTAGCTCAGTGCAAAGTCCATTCAACTGGAAGGACAAGTCTGTAACTCCGCATGGAACATCAGCTCATTCCTAAAGGCTGAGATACAGCAAGCACATTTCTTAAAAGTATAAGAATTTAATCATAACTAATCTTTTCAACGTTTCTTATTGTACAGTATTAAAACAAACAAACAAACAACAACAACAAAAAACAGTTTATGACAGTGACTGTTTCCTAGATGTATGTAAATCTTCATATATATTATACTGAGATCCTAGCCACCTAATTCAGTGCTTATTATTCTAAAGCCTAGGCCATTTAGTACATCCAGCCTTAAATCTCAAAAGGCTTTTGAATACAGAATTTCTAAAGTAGAGTAATACAAATATTACCACAAGAGAACATTCAGTATCCTTATTAAAGAAGAGGTAGTTCAAAATACCTTAAGAATATATTAATCCTCAAGAGGTCCAATTATGTTTGCAATAATTGCAATGTCAAAAATGAATAAATAAATAAATAAAAATAAAACTTTTTTGAAAGCAATCCTGATGAACATGTATCCTATTTCAGTATATTTGCATTGTTTTATTTCTAAGTAATATAAGGTATTATGATGAAAGAATTTAAATGTAGGAAGATATCTAGAGAACTCAGATATCAGTTGGAAATGCATGAAGTCAATTGTGTTATTACAGTGGAAGGAAATGGAGATCACGTCAGGGCTTGTTAGGGTCAAATTTAGCTTCATTACAAAACTCTTCCTATATTTTGATTATTTGCAAGATACAACTTCCTTGAGGTTCTTCCTTTCCCTTTCCAACTTCCTTTCTAGTTGTTTTTTATTATCATCCTTTAGATTAATTTTTCTTGGATTAACAAACATACTAGTGAATAATATGTCATATTTCTTACCTTTCTATCTTTGTAAATAGGTGTGTTAAACCAATTTAACAAGAATAATACCTTAAAGTCATCCTTAAACCAAATACCATCCAGTTCAGAATTATGCCTCTTTTTGCAGTTTTCATATAGCATAGTGCAACATCAGGGCATCTGTGCCTCTTCACCCCTTGCAGCTGCTCCAGCAATCTACAAAGGTTATTGCATAATTCTGTATATTTTTGAGTCTCGCTTAGGGACAGAAATATGTGCTCTGAAGACCTATTTCTCTTAAAATGTCTTTCATTATCAGTTTCCAACATTACCTGCTCATCATCAACCCAAATTCCTTTCCATCTAAGCAGTAGCTACCTACACAAATGGCTTGTTATTTACAATGATATCACTCTTCCCAAATCACTGTCTAGAAAGCCTTTGTGCTGCAAAGGTTGCTGATGCTCATATCTGTTCTCCATTTACCTTAACTGTGTCATGAATGTCTCGGATTAAGGCTAAGGAGCTAACTTTTTGCTTTGAGCTTTTTTACTTGTATTTTATTCATTTTTAACATCTTTCTTTTTCACATTTCAGTTTCCTATTTCCATATGTTTTCCCAGGAGTGGAATGACCATTTTGAAGTGCTACCTTCTTAGATTCATTTAGCTAATGATGTATAAACATGAAAAAAAAAAATAATTTGTCCTTTCACATGATAATTGGGAAAGAAAAGCTGGGCTTTTCATTTTTTTCTATAGATAATGTCAAACCATTCTAGAAGAGATGGCACAGCAGTCTGATTAGAGTTATATACTTCCTTTAAAATTTGTATTGTGATATACTGGTAGCCTTTGCTGTTAGCATCACTCCTTATTCTCAGGAGATGTTCAAAGGGCACCCTTTGGATTTTTATGTTTCAAAATGACAAAAATCTATTTTCAGCTTCCAAAGTCAAAGCTGCTTGTGCAAAAGCTCTTTTAACTCCTTTAATGAGAGATGTCAAAATGAAAGGATATATGTGGTGCTCACTTCTGATAAAGGTTTGACATCCCTGACACAAAAGTTTTAAAACATCTTCAGAAAACGGACAGGGAAAAAACTGCTATACCAAAGACAGCATATCAGAGACCAATTAAAAACTAAGATAGAAAAATAAATTAATCTGCTAGTACAGAAAACTAGCAGAAAAAATTCAGAGACATATTTACTGATTTTTTATTTATGAAATGTATTTTTATTAAAGAGGAAATTTGATTTAAATCATAATGTTATGTTTGTAATAGCTATACATTATATAATGTTACAAAACTATAACATTCACAAATATGATAAATCATTTGATCCGATTTAAGGATAGAAGCACATCTTGCCAATCTTCTAAACAGTGGTTTGCAGATTTACAAACAAGAACTCAAGCATTCTGAGTAGTAAAGTGGAGAATCACAATTAAATAATACTAAATATGAGATTTTTCAAAATATAAAACCAAATGAGGTTTCACTTCTGTTGTTTGAATCTTTTTTATTATTATTATTTTTTTTTTTCTTTTTACCTATTAGAGTAAGTGATCTACAGTGGATTTGGCCTGGGAAGAGTACAGACATGCTCTGTCCGAATGTGCAGGGATGGGATCAGGAAATCCAAGGCATAGATGGAACTGAGCTTGGCAAGTGATGCAAAAAATAACAAGGGATTCTATAGGTACATTGGCCAGAAAAGAAAGGACAAGGAGAGTGTTCCCCCTCTGATAAATGAGAAAGAACTGGAAACAAGCCATTCTATGACTCTATGATTTTAGAATCATAGAATCATAGAATATCCCAAGTTGGAAGGGACCCATAAGGATCATCAAGTCCAACTCCTTGCACTGCACAGGTCTACCCAAAATTTTAGACCATGTGACTAAGTGCACAGTCCAAACACTTCTTAAATTCAGACAGGCTTGGTGCAGTAACTACTTCACTGGGGAGCCTGTCCTAGTGTGTGACAGCCCTCTCGGTGAAGAACCTCCTCATGATGTCCAGGCTAAACCTCCCCTGCCTCAGCTTGACACTATTCCCACAGGTCCTATCACTGGTCATTACAGAGAATAGGTCAGCGCCTGCATTTCCACTCCCCCTCATGAGGAAGTTGTAGACTGTGATGAGGACTCCCTTCAGCCTCCTCCTCTCCAGGCTGAACAGGTCAAGTGACCTCAGCAGCTCCTCATATGTTTTCCCCTCTAGGCCCTTCACCATCTTTGTAACCCTCCTCAGGACACTCTCCAACAGTTTTACATCCTTTTTGTACTGTGGTGCCCAGAACTGCACACAGTAATTTTAAATTTTAAATTTTATAAATTTTCAAGACCTTCAGTTTCTTTCATGCTTGCATATATTATTTCTTCTATAAAGTTTGATTCAAGCTTTACTTGAAAGCAAAGAATTTTTCATCAGCTTTTGTGCACTGTGATCATTCAGATGTGATGCTAAAATCAATGGAGCATATTTGGATTAATGTTGACTGTAATAGGTGGGTTGCCTATATCTGGCATTTTAAGGTAAAAACAGTGAAATAGATTTCTTTGAACCTGTAACTTCAGTAGTCCATTAATGTGGAATATTTTCAGAAATATGTGATTCCATAATATTCCATGTAAGTACACTCACTAGTCACACATATTGATTTAATAATCCAGATGAACTGTTTTCAAGGGCTGAGTTATCTGAGAACTGTTTGCATACTGTTTAACTTGACTGTGTGTTAGTGAATGGCTTCATAATACTGTTTTTGCTTTCCTAAAGAATAAATGAAGATTTTAAAATAACAACACATATAAGAGGATAAACAAAACAGCAGAAATTCTTCACCATAACATAAAGCTGAAAGTGTTCTTGTGATCTTTATTTCTTTTCGACCACCATACATTTGAACATTTATTAAGATCAGAGTGAATGCCTTTAATAAAACAATAAAATGTAATTAATTTTTAATGTGTTAATTTTGTTCCCTTCCCCCATTTGATTATTTTAGTATGTTTCTTCTAGTATGCTGAAAATTTGTATTTTTTTCATTAATTCTTTGCAAATTGTCCTTTTTGTTGTATAGGTCTTCCAATGTACCTCACTAGACCAGACTGCAGAAGTGTTTTAAAAACAAGGCAGACAGAAACATCATTATTATAACCTACTGAAAATATATATATACATATTTGCCAATTTTGCTACTTAAAAATCAGACATATATATATATTTTCTGAAATGATCTGTGTACTTACGTTGAGTGTCATAATGTTTAGCTAAAAAAAAAGTTAGGAAAACAGCAAAAATGTGTTAGTTTCTAACCTAGCCATTTTTAAAGTTAGACTTTTAAATTATCTATTTTAAAATAAATATTTTTACCATTTTTGTCAAAACGCTACTTATTTTTAAGGGAGATTACCAACAATATGGAATGTCTTCTTTAACCCCACATATTTCTAATTAAGCAGCATACAAGTTATAACAAGTTACTTACAAATGTAAGAACAATTATACATGTATATTGGGTATAGCTTGTACTCAGATAAACCCATACATTTCAGATCTTTCACCTTTTTCCAAGCATAAATTATTGAAGAAAATGCCCATATTTTCTGCTTAGAGCTGAGTCTATTACATTATAGTTCGTTTTAAGTCAGCATGTCTTTCATCTTCCTTTCACATAGGTCTCTCAAGTGAGCGTAAAATGCTACTGATATTATAGTACCTGCGTTATGCACTAAGCAAGTAATAAAATATTTCTATGTTTTTCAGCTGCCACTATAAAAGCAAAACTACACAGGAAAATGTTCTTCAGTAACCTGCATGTCTCAAAAAATTAAAATATACTAAATACACTAGAGGATCAGAACAGTCAAGCTGTATATATGTTATCTTTCATAATCTAGATCTGTAAATGTGTGATCTTCCAAAAACTGATTTTGTGCCAGAATACTTTTGGATATAAAATGAAAGCTATATAACAGTTTTTTTATGGCACCAAGGGGTGCTTCAAACCTTGATTGCAAGGCTCATTTTTGTGTGTATAGGTCCATTTGTCATTGCTTTATATTTAACATGAACTCTATCCATTCAGCCATCACTTATCATGAACAGACATGCATCAAAACGCTTTTTCTTGGTGATGATTCATTTGTGCCATCTCACACAGCATCTCAGAGCCATTTTATTTCCTGCTAACAATTTTGTCATGTTTACTCTTAGGTGAACTGTGTTCATGGATTTTTTTTTATTCTTTTTCAGTTTAGTACTCTCTTACTTACACCTCTGAAAAATGAGTTCATGGCATAGCTCGTTCCAGCAGAGTAGTTTCCTACCGTAGTGTGAAGGCATTCTAGGAAATAGAGATCAGTGATTTCACCTGTCTCCAGAAGAAATAAATAAGATTACCAAAAATTAGACTAAACTGGACTTGGGTAAATAAATTTTCAAAATGAAGGTTCATGACTACATAAGTAGCAGAAGGGCTGTGCTACACTTATTTGGTGGAATTATTTTAAGTCGGGGTTTTTATTTGATAAAATAAAACCATTTATTGACCAGAGTTCAAAAATAGAATTTGTATGGTAATTATTTTATTATATGTCTTTAGATGTTGGTAAAAACATCGCTTTTCAAATTGTAAACTGAAGACACAGTTTATGGTTGTATATTCAAATTGAGTGATAGAATGTTATGTGAATAAATAGAGTGTGTGATTTTAAAGTAGTACATGTCCTTTCCTGTAAACCGTATAAATTTAGATGTATAGGAGTAACTTTGGTGCAGTTAAAGTGATTGGAACCAAAACAAATCTCTTAAAGTATACAATGCCACCAACAGAATACAGGTTCTAAACCGGTATTCTTTGTGTAAAATAGTAAGATAGGAAAGAGGGAAATTGTGTCACTAGGTTAGTGAAGTATTAGATACTCTGTTTCTGCTACTTTTACCAAAGTTTTCACTAACAAATAATGAGGCATAATTTTTGTACTGTTGCACGCCTGTCTATCAATTAAGTATAATAATCTGGATTGACTGTACATCTTGAATGATCCAAAACTACATTTAACAGGTCAAATGGGGATGAAAGAATTACTTACAGTATAGCATCAATAATTTGCTATAGTGTCCAGATAACCCAGTGGTGGCATTCCAAGACCTCTTCCCAAAAATAAATAAATTAATTAAATGCTGAACTTTCTATCTGGAAATCAAGGAAATTCAGTAACAATATAGATACGTCAGGTTATTTGAGCTTTCATGAATATATAATCAATGTGTAACCATTTTGTGTATTTAATTGACTATATTCAGTAATAGCCCTGTAATTAAGAGGATTTTTTTCCAAGAAGGCACAAGACACACGAACCATCTAATTAGATAAATTTATTATTACCTACAGAAATAATTAAGGCAAACTAATTGTTGCATTGAGAACATTGTCCAGATTTGCAAGAGTAAGCTGTCCCATAATATCAGAAGAACCATTATTAATATCTATCTATCTATGATTTGAGCAGAGCATGAAGAATCATGGGTTAAAAGGAATAAAATTAATTCCTATTCTAGGCAGTTGTGAGTATTCCTATCTACTTTTGGCTGAAGATTGAAGGCCCTTGGTTAATATCTACTGTAATCATTAGAAAGATACAAAGCCAATTGAGCCTTAAATGTAAATCCAAACTGGGACTTTTTTCCTTATAAACTAAAAAAGAAGGAATTAACTTTTACATTAAAAAAGAAAAAAGAAAAAAAAAAAAAAGAGAGAGAGAGAGACAACTGTAGACCTTTCATTGACGAAACTAAGTAGATTGCTTTTTATTGCATACTTAGGTGTGAAGACAAGAAAGAAGCAGCATGAAACATTTACTGAAAAAGGAATATTCTGTTATTCATCTATTGTTTCTCTATGTCCAGAATTAAGTTGTAAATTTAAGAAAAAGATTTTTGGTCAGTTCCTTATACTGCTATAAGAATTGTCCATACAACAAGAGCATAGGTTTGTACTTCATAATGAGTACATGAGTACATATTCTAGAAAATGGAACGAGGGTTTAGGTAACAAGACTCGACACAGGATTTGCAAGTATGATCCACCTGTTCATCCAGATAGTTAAGATGAACAAAAAAGTTGTGTTTTAGAGTAAAAGGGTACAAATAAGAAGGTCATTGTATCCACTGTTAGGAGGACCAGGGAATGTGCCTGGCTTTGCCAGGGTTTTTCTTACCACAAGAGCACCCCAGGAGTTGAGGCGCCCACACCTCTTGCGGGAGGGGTGCAACAGAGCAACTGCATGAATGGAAAGTTTATTTCTAAAATGAAAGTTGAAATTCCATTTATACTTTTGAAATGTTTATACTTATAGTAATATTATAGGGATGGTAGGTGTACAGATGCTGCGTAAACAATTATGTAGACAAATGTTTGCTTTTCTTACAGATTTTATTCTAAAATATCACTAAAAATAATAAGCATAATAATAATTTGACTTTAACAATTCAAGTTGTTTATATGATACATTTTTCTAATTAAGTTTATTTTAATCAGCTTCCTAAATTTCTGTGGCTATTTAGGGCTGATTATTAGAACAAATTTTATATATATATACATATATTTAAATCAGGGAGATAGTCTAATGAATATATGTTATTGATCAATTACAAATTTTAGTCTAAATGCTGCAGGTTGCAGTGGAATATAGGGCCAGAATAGAGAAGTGACATTTTGAAAAAATCCCGAGACAATACAAATGATTGAAAAAAAAAATGTGATTAATTGTGACTTAAAAGTACTGAGATATGCTAAGCAAAATCTCCATAAAATAAAATAAATAAAATAAAATAAAATAAAGTAGGCTAACTTATTTCTGTTTGCAAAGAAGAGAAGGATTAGAACAAAGTTGCACTCTGCCCCTAGAATAATTAAAAATCATGTTAAAGTATCTTATCTGAGTAAAATTTTCCAGATGAAACAAGAGGTTATGGTGCAAATTGACTTTTTTGTTAAATGGACATTATTCAGTGTGATTTTGGTGGTGCACTACACAACAAAGGTTTGGCTCTTGGCTAAGGTACTAGATTGTAGATGACCTATCAGCATAAAAAGCTAGTTATTTTTCTACAGTTACTGTGTACAGATAAATGCTCATAACATCCTCTCGCTGTCCCTAATTAAGCCATTAGATACTGGCAGAATTCTTCATTTGTGTAAAATGTACACCTTTCTTAATGGAAAAGAGGAGTGATCCCACAAAAGCAGAATCAATGGTACTGTTTTTTATTACTTGCAATTGTATCATTCTATTAGTAATTGCCTGCTCATTAGATCTTACCTACAAAGTGTTAACTTCAAATTCAGTTGAGAATATATTTTTTAATGTTTTTAGTGTGTTTTTGTGTGTGTGTGTGTGTGTGTGTTTAGTGTTACTAACTAAAGAAATTTTTTTCATTACAACTTTTTCTGACTCGTTTGGTTTCTTCCTCCAAAGCATCTGATGGTTAGACACTTTCTTTTGATGAAGTCTGCTACATCTTCCAGAAAGTGAAAATTATTTTGCGATTTTATTGTTATTCTAATCCAAGTACAACCTTAATCATTAAAAACAAAGTAATGCAGTAATGCACCTGCACCAGATGTCACATAAATTCAGAAGTCCTAGTCACACTTCAGTCACCAGTGATTACCAGCATAAGCTTGTGTAAGCTGTTTTCTGGTCAATTTTATAAGACGAACACATGCGCTGGTAAAGATAATAATTCACAATCAGAATAGCTATAATGAAGAGTGAAGATATAGTGTCTTCATGCCACAGCCAGCTTTGTAGAAAAAAATCTCTAAATTAATATTCTAATGGAAAAAAAAAAAAAAAAAAGTGAGGTTTGAGAAAGAAAAAAAAAATTTTTTTTTTTATTTTTTTTCCAGATGAAAGCGTTTGTGTTACTGCCTGATAAAAGAGGCCCTTAAAGAGAGCATTTTGTGATGCATAACCAACCATATGGTTATTCACAGTTTGGAAGGATGAACATTTAATACCTGACCTGAATCAGTTAAAGAACAATTCAGCTGGAGCAGAGGTATATGCATGCAGCAAATAATTTTTCCCTTACTGTGAAAGGGATGGAGAACAAGCCCCCATACCACACATCTCTCACTGCATAATAGAAGTATTTTTATCAATGCCTTTTATACAATTAGTCTAAGGCATCAACAGAATTAAATAAAATATAATGGAGAGTGAAGTAAAGTTGTAAAACATTTTGACCACTCTATTCTGAAATCTTTCTGAAAATATTCTGAAATCTTTTTTTAAAAATAATGATAAAAACAGAAACAGTTGGGTCACTTTTTCCAGATGAGTTTCCCTTTGGAAATATATCTTTAGTACTTGATATGTGGGGAATACAGCACTTCTGTTATTGTAAAATAAAAGCAATTTTTTGTTTAACCAATTGTTCAATAACAGGTTTGTTCAAACCTGCCTATGGCTATCTGGATTTCTTTGTCTTTAACAGAACACAGAAAATTGCATCACTGTTAAAACCAGACTATGCATTGTTTCTTTGGCATATAATAATGTGAAATGTTAACATCATAAAATGATGAAAAATGATACTTAGAGTAGGATTGTATAGTGTATCCATGCTTGCTTTGCTTTAGAAATTGCCCCCAAAATCATATTTATAGGTTGCCTAAATGATACCAGTCAGTACTGCAGTTAAACCTGGAATATTTAATTTTTTTTTATTTTTTTTTATTTTTTTTTTTAGTTTTGAAACTGTTCTAGTAATTTTGACACAGATTTCTGCATTTGGTGCTCTAACTTTAAGATATTGCTTTTTGAACAGTCCCATATTAGAAAATCATAGAATGGACAGGTTGGAACAGATCTCTGGACATCATCTAGTCCAACCCCCCCGATCAAGCAGGGACATCTAGAGCATGTTGCACAGGATCCAGGTGGATTTTGAACAACTCCAGAGAATGAGACTCCACAGTCTCTCTGGGCAGCCTGTTCTAGTGCTCTGTCACCCTCACAGTAAAAAAGTTTTTCCACATATTCACATGGA
Source organism: Nettapus auritus (assembly GCA_011076525.1). Lineage (NCBI taxonomy): Eukaryota > Metazoa > Chordata > Aves > Anseriformes > Anatidae > Nettapus > Nettapus auritus. The sequence goes on from CM021765.1 coordinate 22,069,038, forward strand.
ACTTTCTGTGTTTCAGTTTGTGCCTGTTGCTTCTCTCCCATTGATGGACACTACCAAAAAGAGTCCAGCCCCATCATCTTGACAACTTCCCCTAAGATACTTATATACATTGATAAGGTCTCTCAGCCTTCTTTGTCAATCTAAACAGTCCCAGCTCTCTCAGCCTTTCCTCATCAGAGACATGCTCTAGTCCCCTAAGCATCTTCAAAGTCCTCTGTTGGACTCTCTCCAGTATGTCTATGCCTCTCTTGTACTGGGGAGCCTGAACTAGACACAGTACTCCAGGTGTGACCTCACCAGGGCAGAATAGAGTGGGAGGATCCCCTCGCTTGACCTGCTGTCAAAGCTTGTCCTAATGCCAGGATACCATTGGCCTTCTTGGCCACAAGGGCACACGGATGGCTCATGATTAACTTGTCCCCCAGGACTCCCAGGTCCTTCTCTGCAGAGCTGCTTTCCAGCATCTCAACCCCCAGCCGATAATATTGTTTAATTGGTTTAATGTCAGGTTTTAGAGAATCAAGTCATGAATAACCAGTATTTGAATTTTCTTTTGCTTCTAATGCTATTCTCATGCATAACAATAACTCACCAGTTTTCAAACTCCAGATCTGATCCTAGTAAAGTGAATACTTAATTAGGAAAGCATCATGTTATTAGCAACACTACATGATGTTGTTTAACTAAGTTATTAGTTGACTGTCACCTGAAAACAGCACCCATTATCACATGCTGTTCCAGCTGTACTTATAAAATATACACCAAATTACTTCCAAATGGAAGTGATATCAGAGTGATTTGGTATACATTGTTTTGTCAAACCATGAATCGGAAAGCTCTGGGATAAGATTTAAAGGACAACATATAGTAAAATATTTGAGGCGCACAAGAACTTCCAGATCTTACAGTTTGGATTTAAAGCATTTTTATACTCATCTCTAATCTACAGTCTTTCCTGTTGATTGCAGAAAAAGTTAAGTTGTTCCTAAGATCTGAAGAAAACTGTAACATTCCAGTTAGACTACAGTTAGATATTAGTTATTACTGACTTGATGCTATTTGCGTGCCACTTTTCCCTCAACAGTTGTACAGGTATAGAGAAAAATCAGAGAAAGACATTTTTGAACACTGCCTGAGATAAGTTTAGGCAAAATTACGAACTCCAGAAGAGTGTGGGCTAAGTTCTTAGATGAACTTTAGAAGTAGGACTCTTGGGGGAAACAAACAAACAACAAAAACACGATGTCTACAAACATGAATCTTAGCAAGAGATGATGAATGCTTTCTCGCTCTGGGGTTTTACTATTTCTTTTTAATTTTCCTGAAGTTTCATCATACATACATGGTTATACCCACATTGACCATAAGCCAGCAGTGTGCCCTGGTGGCCGAGAAGGCCAATGGGATCCTGGTGTGTATTGAAAGGAGCGTGGTCAGGAGGTCAAGGGAAGTGATCCTCCCCCTCTACTCTGCCTTGGTCAGGCCTCATCTAGAGTACTGTGTCTAGTTCTGGGTTCCTCAGTACAAGAAAGATGGGGATCTTCTGGAAAGAGTCCATCAGACGGCCACAAGGATGATACGGGGCCTGGAGCATTTTCCCTATGAGGAAAGACTGAGAGACCTGAGTCTGTTCAGCCTTGAGAAAAAAAGACTGAGGGGGGATGTTATCAATGTTTACAAATATCTCAAGTGTGGGAGAGAGTGGGATTTGGCCAACCTCTTTTCAGTGGTTTGTGGGGATAGGACAAGGGGGCAATGTTCAAAAAATGGAGCACAGGAAGTTCTGCAAGTCCTTCTCTGCAGGGCTACTCTCAATGAGTTCTTATCCCCATCTGCCCTCTTGGTTTGGATTGCCCAGACCCAGGTGCAGCACCTTGCATTTGGACTTGTTGAACCTCATTAGGTTCACATGGGCCCACTTTTCTAGCTTGTCCAAGTCCCTTTGGATGGCATCCCTTCCTTCTGTTGTATCAATTGCACCATTCAGCTTGGTGTCATCTGCAAACTTGCTGAGGGTACACCTGATTCAACTTCTTCATGTTCTTCATGAATGTTCTGTACTTTCAAAAATTTCTGTTATATACAACAGGAGTTTAAACCTTATTTTTATGTTTGATAATTTTGTTTGTTTATTTTGCAATACTGGTCCTCACACTATACATCAGTTTATCTATTGTCTCACAAAGACAGACTTACCTTTGATCCGCTACCAGTAAATTCATTCTGGATGCAAAGTTAAGCTTGTTCCTCATGAACTCAGGAGTCTGGAGTTTTACAGTAATTAATGGTAGATGATTAGCAACAAGCTTCTTATTTTTAACTCTCACATTGAGTAAATGACTTTCATTAAAAACTCTAAACATGGTCACTGTGTAGCACTTAAGTACCTTTTCACATTTAAGCAGGTTAGAATGTCTAAGCCAGTGAACTTAAATCAAATGAATATTTATGTTTTACTGAGGGGTTTGATTATTCACCAGGTTCAGATATGTTCATGAAACTGATATCTATAATCAGCCTATAATGCTATGCAATTAATACTGATTCTGTAGATGAGCGCATTAACATTCAATATTTTGCTAAATACAATATTTCTAAACAGGATTTTGCCAAAGAAAATTGGATTGATTAGTGAGGAAATAAACTGCAAGACAGATGTTGAATCAGTTGTGATTAAATGCGCGTGCGCTGTTTAGCTGTTTGAATATTGAAAAAGAAAAAAATAAATATATAAAATGTATGAAAACTCATCGATCACACATACATTTCCCAGATAAACTCTTAGTTTATAGCTGGACAGGATTTACTTTAAAATAGATTAGTCTCTATTGACTATTATAGTTTTAAAAAACAGGCCTAAATTGCAATGTCCTATAGCATCATTCAAAAAATCTTTTAATATTTAATACACTCTAAAATGTAGAGTTCAACCTTTTCCATAATTTTATATCTAGTCTCTTCTTAGCTTTTCTGTGTGGGTTACTGCCCCTCATAAAGCAAGACAGACCCACTGAACAAAACTGTTGAATAGTGGAAAAACTAGAGTTTACTATTATCTGTCCAAAATGGATGTGGCAAAAAAAATAACATTCTGATACAAACCTTCTCTTGCAAACTGACATAAGAATATGAGGCAGAGCAACATCAGCCTATTGTCAGTATAATTAGAATAATGAAAACATGAAATAATACAAATGTAGCTGTATTCCATTATAATCCTTATAATGAATTTATAATTTGTCTCATCCTCACTGAGCAGCGTAAAATATTTAGGGAGATCAGAAGAAGAGAAATTAACAACTCAGATCTATATTTTATATTGTTGAGTTGGATTGGCATGAAATTTGGAAACCCTTTACTATCACAGGCACCATGAAATAGCACTTATCAACTTTTTCAGTTGTGTTCACTGTAATTTGTTTAAGCAGTCATATGTAGTCTGATTTTTTACAATATAACTGGTTAAACAAACAAGTTTTGAAAAGATGTGTGTTGTCTGCTCCTGTTTTCCCACATGACAAAGTGATTGATGCTGCTGTAACATTGAGCCAGAATAAATTTGGATGCTGCCATGTAGACAGAGAAATAGATATTCCCATATATTTTTTATTTATATACTGGAATGTAAGCTAACTTCTCTATAACAGATCTTCATTGATTTAATAGAGCTAGAGGAATTTTTTAAACCATAGAAACAGAGAATCATAAAATGGTTTGGGTTGGAACTTAACAATCATGTTATTTTAACCCCTCTGCCATGGGCAGGGACAACTTCCACTAGACCAGGTTGCTCAAAGCCCCATCCAACCTAGCCTTGAACCTTGAACTTCCAGGGATGGGGCATCCACAACTCCTCTGGGCAGCTTTTGCCAGTGCTTCACCACTCTCACCACTTACTCACTAAGTAATTTCTGGATAGTGGCTTAGCAAGTACATCCTCCAATTCCCTCAAAACCTGTGGATGGATCACATTGGGTCCCATGGACCTGCGCACCTTTAGGTTCCTTAGTGTACTAGGTCTGGCTGGGATGGAGTTAACTTTCCCTGCAGCCAATACTGTGCTGTGCTCTGCACCTGTAGCTAGAACAGAACTGGTATCACACCAGGATTTTGTCCATTGCTGAGCAGTGCTGGCACTGCATTAGGACTCCCTCCAAACCCCTCAGAGACAGCTGGCTGGGGGAGGGCAAGAGGTGGGGAGGGGACATCACCAGGGCAGCTGACCTAAACCAGCTCAAGGGATATTCCATGCCATATGATGTCACACTCAGCAATAAAAGGTGGAAAAGGGGAAGGAGTGGGATGGGGCGGGCTCTCATTTTGAAAACATCTGTCCTCCCAAACAACATCTTTGTGTATTGAGGCCCTGCTTCAGGGACCTGGTCACGCATCGTTCATGGATGGGAAGTAATTTATTTCTTCTCTCTCTGTGTTTCCACATGACGTTTGCTTGTCTCCCCCTTCTTGTACACTTCCCCCCTCGCCCCTTTTTCCTTTTAACTAAATTATTTAATTTTCCCTTAATAAAAATTTTCCCTTAAAAATTATTTTCCTTTAATTGAATTATCCTTATCTCAACCTGTGAGGGTTTTTTTTTTGTTTGTTTGTTTGTTTTGTTTGTTTTTGTTTGCTTGTTTGTTTTTCCCATTTCTTCTTCTTTTCTTTCCTTTTCTGAGGAGGGGGAGTGAGAGAGTGGTTGTGGTGGAGTTCAGCTGCCTAACAAGGCAAAACCATCACACTTAGATGGTCTTGAACCAGATCTTCTCCTATACTGGGTAGTTCATCATTCTCCTGGTCTCTTTCTTTGCCTTCTGGGACTTGGGCTATGTGGTTAAAGCACTTTCTGGCAAAGAATGAGGCAAAAAGTCATTGAGTACCTCAGTCTTCTCCATATTCTGGGTAACCAGGTCTCCTGTTTCCTTCCAGAAAGGACTCACAATCTCCCTAGCCTTCCTTCACTGATGTGCTTATAGAAGCCTTTCTTATTACCCTTGATGTCTCTGGCCAAATTTTATTCTAATAGGGCTTTGACTTTCCTAACCTGATCCCTGGCTGCTTGGAAAATTTATCTGTATTCATCCCAGGCTACCTGTCCGTGCTTCCATCCTCTCCGGGCCTCCTTTTTCTGTTTGAGTTTGTCCAGAGGCAAATGCTGTAGACAAGGGGAGAAAATGTAAAGTAGGTACTTTAAAGATAAAATCAATAAATATCAATATAAAGTATAGTTAATACAGCGTATTCAATATTAAACAACTCAGTAACTATCTTCTATCTTTTTTAGGGTAGTAAACTAACAAAACTTGTTGGAAAATGCAAATTGCTAGCATACTGAAAGATCACATTACTAAAGACAATTTGGAAGATTAATATGTTCCTAAGAATAAGAAATTTCTCTTGCTGTATGGGTATTAAGTTGATATATATCATTATCAGGTCTGAAAACTTCAATAAGAGATTATAATAAAACTCAAAACCACTAACTTGATGGAACTCATTCTTTGTGAAATATGGCTCTTGCTGCTTATAAAATACTTGTGCAAGACTTTGCTACTGTAAAGTAGGGTCATGTGTGCTTTCAGTGATAAATTTGGAATCCCTCAGCTGCCTTCTCAGGGTACTGGTTTTGGCTCGCATAAAGTTAATTTTCTTCAAAGTGGCTGAAGTGGTTCTATGTTTTGGATTTATGATAGAATCAGTGTTAATAACACACCAGTGATTTAGCTGTTGCTGAGCAGTTCTTGCACAGAGCCAAGATCTTCTCTGTGTCTCACACTGCCCTGCTAGTGATGGGGCTGGGAGGTGCACAAGCTGGGAGGGGGCACAACTAACTGATCAAAGGGATGTTCCATGCCATGTGACATATACTCAGCAATAAAATCTGGGGGGAAAAAAGGAGGAGGGGGGATGTTTGGAGTGATGGTGTTTGTCTTCCCAAGTAACTGTTACGCAGGGTGAGCCCTCTTTTCCTACAAATGCCTCCTGATGGGAAGTAGAGAATAAATTCCTTGATTTGCTTTGTTTGTGTGTGTGTCTTTTGCTTTACCTATTAAACTGCATTTATCTTCCCCATCTTACTGGGGGGGAGGGAGTGGACATCGGTATGCTGCTGAGCTGCCTAACAGGGTTAAACCCCAAAACACTGAAAAACATAAGACAATATTTTTATAAATTTGGTATACTTATGTTAGTAGGATACACAGGTACCCTTTGGTAAGGACATAACATTTCTAATATAAATATTCTTCTGTAAACAATCTGCATTAACATGCATATGTACTTATATGCACATGTAAAATAGTGGTGGTATGCTAGATACTGTTCAGAAGTAATGAGAGACTTTTGTTCCTTACCTCCTTTTTTTCTTCCTACAATCCTGTGTTTCTCAGAATACCAACAATTATGCAGAAAATGCTAGTACAAGCAATTTCTTACAAGCAATGAGCATACATTTTTTTTTTTTTTTAAGTGTTATTGAAATGTATTGGAATACATTGCAGAAAACAGCAATGCAAACAAGTATTAAAATACTTGTTTCAACTAACAAAGTTATAGTTATCTGAAGGAACAATTTCACTGTAGGATGGGAAAGTCATTGATCCCAGAACAAGACACTCTTTCCTTTGGCATCCACTATGAAGCAGCAGCAAACCAAATTTGTTCATATTCAAGTGAGGGAAGAAAGAAATCTTGTGTATGATAAATCAGTAACATGCCAGCACTTTTTGGACTACAAAGATCCAAATGAAGTCAACAACCTTTGAACCAATCCTGATTAGGCTGGGAAGTGATTATAACACATAATTTAGTAAATGAGTAATACGATGATGATAAATCCTTCTCTTTATTTTATTATTTGAGTGTATTTGGACCCCAGCAAAACACATCCTGGATGATAACGGTGTTTCTGAAGAACCTGATAATCAAAACACACATGCTATATCAAATGCTACTTTGATGGCTAAAGTAGCTTTAAAACTCCAGCCTAGGTAGGAAGTTATTTTATCAGCCAATGAAGGTCACAGGTTAGAAATACACTGTCTTCATCCCAAACCTCATGCTGTCTGGACTGTGGGCTGAGAGGCACAACCACTTCTAACAGAGGTGTCCATCACCTCTCTGAGCTTTATAGTTTCTGTGTGATTTGCCTTACACTTAATATTTCCCATACATCTTATCTCATATACATGTGGCTACACTAGCACAGCTTTCAAGTGATTTATATTTGGGTTTTATTATTGTACTTGTAATTCTTGTATGGAGTACATGAAGCACTCAAAAAGGGACATACCTGTTTGAGCTACTGAGTTTTACAAAACTATTCTCTATCTGAAAATCCATGTTTTTTTTTTTTTTTTTTTTTTTGGAATCAAGTTTATTCTTGAGGGCTCATATAAACAGATACTTATGTAAAAGCTACTAAAATGTTCTTAACTTTGCATATTTTCATTTCTGCAAATGCATTCATAGAAACAAATATGTTCAGATTTACCCAAGGCTTTGGCAGAGTTTAGGTAGCAACAGCAGTATGTGTGAACCTATAATATGATCTATGAAAAATATGCTGTATCAGTCTGAGGATCCTGAGTTGTTTTCTATTCAGAAAAACAAACAAACTCCATACTTTGACCCTTAGCAAGAGCTGAACTAGAACTGATAAAAACCTTAGAGTATGAACTGTTTTGTAACATAAAAATTGTATTATTTGAGCCTGTTTATTCTGGTGACTGGATTACATTGTCAGAAAGAAAAGCTCTGCAACCTCCCTATATATCACAGTCTTAACTTCACTAACTTGACTTTAGCATCATAATAATGGCGGCAGAGAAATATAAATCATACGGAGGCAACTTTCATTAAACTCTCACAATAATATAAAATAAAATCTAAGCTCTAATTGGAAAGAATATTACAAAATATTACAAAACAGAACTATTTCTGGGCTGAACAACCAGAACTGCTGCTGACAATTGCACACTGAAGTTAAGATAAATAGCAGAACTCTTTCATTATTTCGATGGGAGAGAAGAAAGAACTAATGTCTTATCTAGTGCTTAAGACCATTTACAGTTTAAAATGAGACCTGTCAGATAAGTGATTTGAATAACTTAGTGTACACTTGAAAATAAAATGGTCAATTTCACAAAAAAAAAAAAAGTTTTCTTGGATATAGCAAATTGTGAAGTTGGGGAACTGTAGAAATGCATGCGTGCTTTATGAGATTGTAACTTTCTTTCTTACAGCAAAACTAGATCAAATTTTTTTCAAAATAAATTGATGGGTAAAAAAAACTTAAAAAAAAAAAACTTTAAAAACTTCTGTTTTCACTTTTCTCTTGGAATCGGTAAGACAGATCAATTTCTACAGAGGTCAAATTTACAATCCAAACTGTATTTCTTGTCTGGACCGTGTCTCACTTTAGCAACCAAATCATATGACTGGGACATTACTGACCTTCTGCCCATCCTCCCACTCATCTTGGCTTGAATCCACCATTCATCCTGGACAAAGACCGGGTGGCAAAGCAGAAGAGAGAGCTCCTGGTATAAAATAGAGTCTGTTTGTGCAAATCTAGACTAATTTGGGCCTCTCTCTTGCTCACAACATGAAAAAAAATAGTAATAATAATAACTCTTGGTTTTGTCATGTAATTGTCTGGATGCCTGTTAATTTCCTTCAGAAAGCAACCTTCTTGGGAAAGCCCAAGAAGAAGAGTCATTCTAACAACAGATACTTACAGCACTTTTGGAATCACATTTTCACTGACCTGAAGAAGGTGGATGTTGTCTGTAGCACCAGTGCTCTACGTTCATCACGTTTTCCCTCGCTACACCATCCTCACAGAGTCAAGCTACTGAACTGAAGATAAAATGGATTCCAGGTCTTCCAGTAACTTGCAGCTAGTTCTACCATGCCTCTGTCCCCTCCTGTTGTCATTCTCACCTTCTCTTCTCTCACACCCTCAACAAAAAATTCCTAAAACTGTTTGTAAAGGCACTGTGAAAGCTGGAGTTATACCCAGTGCCCCTTATTAATTCCTGTGTTTGTCAGGAATTAATAAATAAATAAATAAATAAATAAAAATCGATAATGTCAAACCAATTTCAGTGAGCCAGGATCAGGGTTTGAGGTAAGGTTTTGTTTTCCTGCTTGAGGAAAGATCTGTCAATGAGAATATAATCTTTTAAAACTGGCTACAAGCTACTAGTTTGTTTATCACAGAATCACAGAATTGTCTAGTTTGGAAGAGACCTACAAGATAACTGAGTCCAACCTCTGACCTAATACTAACAAGTCCTCCACTAAACCATATCCCTAAGCTCTACATCTAAACGGCTTTTAAAGACCTCCAGGGATGGGGACTCAACCACTTCCCTGGGCATCCTATTCCAGTGCCTAACAACCCATTCAGTAAAGAAGTTCTTCCTAATATCCAACCTAAACCTCCCCTGGCACAGCTTTAGCCCACTCACCCTCGTCCTGTCACCAGGCACATGGGAGAATAGACCAACTCCCACCTCACTACAGCCTCCTTTCAGGTACCTGTTGAGTGCAATAAGGTTGCTCCTGGGCCTCCTCTTCTCCAGGCTAAACAGTCCCAGCTCCCTCAGCCACTCCCAATAAGACTTGTCCTCCAGACCCCTCACCAGCTTTGATGCCCTTCTCTGCACTCTCTCGAGTATCTCCATGTCCTTCTTGCAGTGAGGGGCCCAAAACTGAACACAGTACTCGAGGTGTGGCCTCACCAGAGCTGAGTACAGGGGGACACTCACTTCCCTGGACCTGCTGGCCACACTGTTTCTTATGCAAGCCAGGATGCTGTTGGCCTTCTTGGCCACCTGAGCACACTGCTGGCTCGTATTCAGCTGACTATCAGCCAATACTCCCAGGTCCTTCTCTGACAGGCAGCTTTCCAACCACTCGTCTCCCAGCCTGTAGCTCTGCTTGGGGTTGTTGTGCCCCAGGTGCAGGACCTGGCACTTGGCCTTGTTGAACTTCATACCGTTGGCCTCAGCCCATCGGTCCAGCCTATCCAGATCCTCCTGCAGAGCCTTCCTACCCTCGAGCAGGTCGACACACGCACCTAACTTGGTGTCATCTGCGAACTTACTGAGGGTGCACTCGATCCCCTCATCCAGACCATCGATGAAGATGTTAAAGAGGACTGGTCCCAGTACCAAGCCCTGGGGGACTCCACTAGTGACCGGCCTCCAACTGGATTTGACTCCATTCACCACAATTCTCTGGGCCCGGCCATCCAGACAGCTCTTGCATACGGCAATGCAAGCCATGAGTAGCCAGTTTCCTGAGGAGAATGGGGAACGGTGTCAAAAGCCTTACTGAAGTCAAGGTAGACCACATCCACAGGCTTTCCCTCATCCACTAAGGGTGTCAACTTGTCATAGAAGGAGATCAGGTTTGTCAAGCAGGACCTGCCCTTCATAAAACCATGCTGACTAGGTCTGATCACCTGCTTGCCCCTTATGGCCCATTACACTTGGATTCACAGTTGGCCATTACAAATAACACACAAAGTTTCTTTAAAAGCAGATTATAATGATAGAGCATATTTTATGATATTACCATAAAAAAGCGGATTTTACAATCTTGCATTCACAAGTATATTAAATTAACAATTCCTGCATGTGTGTCAAAATGGAGATGCTTTGTGTATTTCTTTTAAATAAGATTAAATTATGCAAGAATAACCAAGAAACAGATAATTCCATTTTGTGATCACTACCACTTCATCCATAAAAATAATAATAATAAAATAATAATTTACATCATTACAATTATGTATCTGAATTTATAACACTAGTGATACTGTACCATCAGTGTGGGAAGAGCAAAAAGATAACATAAACATACACTTGCCATGTAGGTGTTCAGATTTTACAGATGGATCAATACGATAGGTTTGGTACAATCTTAATGATAAAACTGTTCAGGAACTCTGTTGCATATGGGATTTCTGTGTTGACATACATCGAAACCTCCCACTTCTGTCTCTCTTTCTGGTGCAGAAGATGCTCTGGAAGCATGACTGAGATCAGTGCCACTCTGACAAGAATCCAACATTTGGTTTAGACACCCAAAGACAGATAAGGATTAACAATGCCTGACAGGAACTCCCACTTATATTTACAAAATGAGCTACAACTGCATGAACTGCCAACACCAACTCCCATTTTCTTCCTCTTTCACTGCTATATTCTGTTCATATTTGTGGCTATTTAGTACATGTGAAAAAAAAAAAATGATTATTAATATTCAATTTCTGTGTTTTCCTACCTCATTGCTGGGCTGGCAATTTAAAGATGACAATTTTCTTCTCACATTTTCTATCTTTTCTATCTATTTATCTATATAAGGATACATATATTCAATCTAATTTTGCTACTGCATTTTTTTGCTTTTGAATCAATGATTTATTTTTCCCTCCAAGATGACCAATTTTGTCAAGCACTCTTGTCCCTGAAAAATAATTTGTTCCATTTCATTTCTGCCTATTTCCTCAGTGCTTTTTCTGTCCCATCTTGCTTGCTTTGTATTTATTTTTCCTCAATATTTTTTTTTCTGCATCATTCATCAGCATCATACCCACATTAATTAACACTATCAGTACACCGCTTTTATTCACTATTACTTTCCCATTGGGTGCAAGCTAGACAGTGACAGCATTATCTCACCTGATTTTGTATTGATACTTATAACACCATGTGGAATAGCTGTTTCATGAGAACTCTGTCCAGGTAGTGTTAATCACGAAACTTTGCAAGTTTCATCTGTTTGGGGAGAAATTTTGCCAATTTTTCATGAGATTAAAAATATTTTGGCTGAGTCCTGAGACCATAAGGACCTAGTTCTGTTAGGAACTTGCTTGGTTTTAGATGATAAATTCCCATTGATTCTAGAGCAATTTGAGATCAGAGTCCTTGACAGTAATTCATTCATCTCTCTATGTAGCAGTCAGTTCATACTCATAAGAATTAGTTTCAAAGCAGTCACCCAATGAGCTAAATCCATCAATTCAGATCAAGCAAAAAAAAAAAAAAAAAAAGAAAAAAAAGAAAAAGAAAAAAAAAAGAAAAAAAAAAGAAAAAAAAAAGAAAAGGCATCACACACTAGCAAAGGTGTCTCATTTGAATTCCACTATATAAAACTGAGTACAATAGGAGACAAAAGTACCACTTCAGATAGAGAATGTGTGGTGTTATGATACTGGAAAGATCAATATCTACTTACAGAATGGAATCATTAGGGTTGGAAAAGACTTTCAAGATCACCTGGTCCAACCATCACCCTACTACCAAGGTCACCTAATAAACCACGTCCCTAAGCACCATGTCCTACCTTTCCTTAAATACCCCCAGGGACGGTAACTCTACCACCTCTCTGGGCAACCCCTTCCAATGTCTGACTACCCTTTCTGATATCTTTTAATTTCCAACCTAAACATTCCCTGGCGAAACTTGAGGGTTCCCTCTTGTCCTATCACTAGTTATCTGTGAGAAGAGGCCAACCCCCAGCTCCCAATATCTTTCTTTCAAGTAGTTGTAGATAGCCATAAGGTCTCCCCTGAGCCTCCTCTTCTCCAGGCCGAACAATCCCAGCTCCCTCAGCCGCTCCTCACAGGATTTCTGTTCCAGGCCCTTCACCAGCTTCTTAGCCGTTCTATGGACACATTGCAGGGCCTCGATGTCCTTGTTGTAGTGAGGGGCCCAAAACTGAAAACAGTACTCGAGGCATGGCCTCACCAGAGCAGAGTACAGGGGGACGATCACCTCCCTGGTCCCGCTGGCTACACTATTGCTGATACAAGCCAGGATGCCTTTGGCCTTCTCAGCCACGTGGGCACACTGCCAGCTCATGTTCAGGTAAGCATCAATCAGCTCTCCCAGATGTTTTTCCTCTGCACAGCTTTGCAGCCAATCTGCCCCAAGCCTGTAGCACTGCATGGGGTTGTTGTGACCAAAGTGCAGGACCCAGCACTTAGCCATGTTGGACCTCATCCCATTGGCATATGGCCATCGATTTAACCTGCCCAGGTCCTTCTGAAGGGCCTTCCTACCCTCCAGCAGATTGACACTTCCCCCTCAGCTTGGTATCATCTGCAAACTTACTGAGGGTGCATTCAATTCCCTCATCCAAATCATCCATAAAAATATTAAAGAGGATGGGCCCCAACACCAGCCCCTGGGGAACTCCACTCATGACCAGTCTCCAGCTGGATTTTACTCTATTCACCACTACTGTCTTGGCCCAGCACTCCAGACAGTTTTTAACCCAGCAAAGCAGGGTTCTCCAGGAGAACACTATGGGAGTCCACATTAAAGGCCTTGCTGAAGTCTAGGTAGACTACATCAGCAGCCTTTGCCTCATCCACCAGGCAGGTTCATTCAATGTAAAGTCTTGGTTGTACAGATGTTTGAATATCTTTTCATTCATAACTATAGGAATAAAGTGGGCAGCGTAATGCAAGAAGAACATTTGATCATAGAAACAGTATGGTTGAGGTTGGAAGCAACTTTAGAGATCATCTAATTCCAACCCTCATGCCTTGGGCATGGACACTTCCCACCAGACCACATTGCTTAAAGTCGCATCCAGCCTGGCCTTAAACATTTCCAGGGATGGGGCATCCACAGCTTCTCTGGACAACTTTTTCCTGTGCCTCACCACCCTCTGAGTAAATAATTTCTTCCTTATATCCAGTCTAAATCTACCTTCTTTTAGTTTAAAGCCATTACCCCTTGTCCTATCACTACACTTCCTGACAAAGCTTTCCTGTAGGTCCCTTTTAGGTACTAGAAGGCCGCTGTAATGTAACTCCAGAGCCTTCTCTACTCCAGGATGAACAACCCCAACTTCCTCAGCCTGTCTTCACAGGAGAGGTGCTGTAGCCAGTCACAGTCATCATCACGGCCCTCCTCTGGACTCATGTGAATACTTCCATGTCCTTTATATATTGGGGCCCCAGAGCTGAATGCAGTTCTCCAGGTGCCTTAGTAGATTTCAGCTACATGCGAAAGCTGTATATCAAGATCACAGTTTTAAAAGAGATACCAACTGCCAGTCAGCAGAAATCTGTCATACCATTAAGAATATTTAGAGGGTGGTGATGTGGCCCCCGAGATTATATGAGATCTCATCCCAAACATGAACAAAAATGCTGCTAACTGTTCTTTGTATCTTAATATCAAGATCTATGAATGGATAACCATAATAAATTTGATATCCATATTAATGTATTTACACAGCAAATTCAAGAACTGTGGAAACAAAACAATAAATAATTAAACCAACCCAAGGAATGTACAGCCATGCATTTTGTGTAGTAATCAATCACTTTTGTGGCTGCTCTTCAAGTGTTAGTGTTCAAGTAAAATTGACTTTTCTCCCTTTCCCTGAGAGCCTGCCAGCATTTTAAATAACTATTTATAAAGTATCTTTGATTGTCTTTTTTTTTTTTTTTTTCCAGTTTTGAAATTTACTTTTGAGCCTAAGTTGGTGTGGGATACCAAGTAACTCAGACTTCAGATAAACTAAACTGAGTCATAACACAACACAACAGCCTTAAAAAGAAAAGGGAGGAAATATATAAATAAAACAGGAGGACTCTCTTGCACTAAATACCTGATTAGTTTCACTCTTACCTATTGCAGTTATAATGGACTTTTTAATCAATAAAAATTAAAAAACATAATATATATAAGACAGGCGATTTTGGAGTAAGACCTTTATATAATATGGAAATTTAGGGATAATAAAAAAAAAACTTTTCATAATACCAACTGAAAATATGGAACTGTCTCTCACAAACTTGTTATTAAAAATTTTAATTGGGTATAACTTTTCTACAAAACTCTCAGGAAACAGATTCTTTGGAAAACTTAAAATAAAATACTCTAATATTTTAACTCTATACCTAATAGTATATTTAAGTTCTTACACTAGCAAGTTACCTTCCTGCTGCAATAAGGAGGAAAGGAGCTAGTATTAAAGGAGCATCTGACAGTGACGCTTACCTTTAATGGAACTGTACAAGGGGTTCCTTGTATGTGTGGAAGCGTGAATGAATGATCAGGTCTTATGTAGGACAGCAATTATCGTTCTGCCTGTTTATGTACACATTGCTGGTGATCTTGTTAGTGAGACCAACAGTTGATTGCTCCTGTCTGCACCTTCCCCTACTTACACAGACGTTTTGGCTGTCCTTGTGGTTGCTGGCCAGGGCAAGCATGCATGCTGCACACCAGGTTGTGTGTTGAGATGGGGCTGTCCTGACAGAACAAATATTCCATCTGAAATCCACTGAGCTGGGAATCATTCCCTGTAGTGGGTTTACGTGGCAAGGTTTTGGTAGCAGGGGGGCCATAGGGGTGGCTTCTGTGAGAAGGACCTAGAAGCTGCCCCATGTTTGGTAAGGGCCCCACTGCTGACCAGAGCTGAGCCAATAAGTGATGTTGTTTTGCGCCTCTGTGAGAGCATATTTAAGACAGGGAAAAAACCGCTGCACGACTCAGCAGATGGGAGGGTGAGAGGAGTGAGAAACAGACTTGCAGGTGCCAAGGTCAGTGAAGAAGGAGGGGGAGAGGTGCTCCAGGCACCGGAGCAGAAGTCCCCTGCGGCCTGTGGCGAGGACCATGGTGAAGCAGGATGTCCCCCTGCAGCCCATGGAATACCACGGTAGAGCAGGGTTCCACGCTGCAGCCCGTGAAGGAGACCACGGTGGAGCAGGTGGACCTGCCCCGAAGGAGACTGTGGCCTGTGGAAGACCCCTGCCGGAGCAGATTCTGGGCCGGACCTGCAGCCTGTGGAGAGGAGACCACGCAGGAGCAGGTGACCTGGCAGGAGCTGCTGCCCGTGGGGGACCCAGGTTGGAGCAGTTTGCTCCAAAGGGATGGACCCCATGGTACGGACCCATATGTGGAGCAGTTCTTGAAGAGCTGCTGCCTGTGGACAGCCCACACTGGATCAGTTCGGCAAGGACTGCATCCTGTGGGTGGGACCCCACAGCACAGGGGACAAGAGTGACCAAGAAGGAGCGGCAGAGAAGAAGTGCTGTAGACTGACCATAACCCCCATTCCCCCGTTCCCCTGCGCCGCTCGGGGGGAGGAGGTGGAAGAGGGTGGATGGGGGGGAAGGTGCTTTTGGTTTCTTTCCTTTGTTTCTCACTTCTCTAGCTTGTTAGTAATAAGCAATAAATCTTACTTTCTCTCTATGCTGAGTCGGTTTTGCCTGTCACGATAATTATTGTGCGATCTCTTAGTCCTTATCTCAACCCTTGAGCCCCTTTCATCGTATTTTCTCCTCGCTCCTCTTTGAGGAGGGGGAGTGAGAGAGCGGTTGTGGTGGAACTCAGCTGCCCACCTGAGTAAAACCACCACATTCCCTTCTCAGGTGCCCCAAGTATCTGTTCTAAGAGCCTAATAGCTTCAGCTGGGATTTGCTGGGACCCAGAGCAAGACAGAGTCAGCCACAAAGCCTCTATAGGAGGGACCAGCACTTGAAAAGTAGAGTGGGAAGTACTACCACACTAACTGAATCCAGTGCCTAATGCACTTATTTATTGGTCTGAAATCAACATTGATCAGACTTCATCTGTGCATGATTAAACCTGTGATAAAGCTTCACAAAGCTTCCCCTCCTCTAGGGGAAGGGCTCAGTGTGTTGGAGACAAGGTAGAAGAAAATTAAGGATCTTTGCGAGCAGGAAGATGGAAGATTTTGATAACTTGCCCCTAAGAAAAGCATGTGGAAAAGCTGACAAAAATCAAAGAAGATGGATGAGGGAGCCAGCTAAAAACAGACAAGCAAGTGAGCTTCAAAACTAGACTGTTTTGTTAGAAAGTCTGCTGAAATCATAGTTCTCTGAATAACTTTGGTCTCAAAAAAAAAAAAATCTGTCAGAATAAGGTGCCATAAAAGGACGTCTAGAGATTTTTCCTAGTAAATAAGGGGGAAAAAAATGAATAAATTAGTAGAACAATTTTGTATGTTGGGGTAGTTAAAAGGTGACCTGATAAACTGGATTATTTTACTTACTGTGCCACAAAACTCTGTGTGTTTCTAAACAAACAGTTAACTCATTTTTTTCTGGGTCCATGAAGTATATATACTGCTTAATTTCTCTAAGTCTGCCTTACAGAATCTAGGCATTTTTTTTGGCATCAGTTCCTGAAAAAAGATGGTGTCACATAAATAAATCAGGCTTGTGCGTTGCACTTATACTTAAGGAAAAAAAAAAAAGTGCAAAATCCATGCTTAAATTTTTTAGATAAGGACAGAGCCTTGCTGTGTTTATTCTAGTATCTTTTTTTGCTTGGTTTACCTACTAGGAGATAATGGAAAAGTAATGTTATGTAAAGGGGTGTATTGACATCTTTGCAAAACTTTAGCATGCTAGCAAGTGATGAGTGCCACAAAAAGTACATAAGTACACAAAAAAGTACTATCAAAATGTAACCACATAAGAATTAAGGCGTTTTCAAATGCCATATATATGACATTTCACAACATTTGAAAACATGCAATTGCATTCACAGTTCTGCTTTTTCAACATAGTGCTTTCATGTCTATCACACATTTGTGTTTTTGTGTAATAGGCATACTTATCATAAATACTTAACTGTTTATAATGCCTTCCTATACAGATTGACAGCAACTCTCTAATCATTTTTCATTTGGCATGTCCAATATTGTTTGAGTGTACAAAGATTCATAACCATTCTGTGCAGATTTCCTTATAAAGAGCAAAACACTATGGAAATGCCTGTTTTGGAACTATCTTGGATATCAGTGAAAAGTAAGCATTTTGCATGCAAAGTGTTATTCATACTGCCAAAACTGTTGGGGAGTTTTTGCAAGGAAATATGCAAAGCCATTATAACAGTAACTAATAGAGGTTGCCAGGCACAGCAACATTTCTCAAATTCTACTCTCATTTGAACTTAGATTGATAACTATTTCTGTGCACACAATATACAGAGCACTGAATCCTCTTTGGAGACCAAATTTCTTTTCAAGGAGAACATGATAATGATAATACCTACTTTTAAAATAATGGTCATCCAAGAAATGTAATGTTTGGGTTCTTCAGATGCACCAGGAGCTGCATTCTAAGCTAGTAGTTAGAGCATATGACTCTCAGGTATAAAACATAAAAGAATAAGAAAATATTATCTTTACTCCTCCTGTAGATAACAATGTAAAATGTAAAAAATGTAAAAGGACTACAAGAGGAAAACCAAGGAAACAAGTCCTTGATTCTGGGAACTAGATATTCATGCAGAAGCTGGCAGCTATGCTTCAATACCCAAATCTCACAGTACTTTACATTACACAAACTTAAATGTATTTATGTAATAAAGGACTCACAGATGGATGTTTTCATCATAAAGTTAGAGCCTCATAACTTAGGGATCAGTCTACCTTGGCTAATTTACTGGAGAAGATCATTTTCTTAAGAAATGTTTTGAATCCATTCTGTGTCTAAGATTTTCATATTATCTGCTTCTCAGAAGAGAAAACTAATGCCCAGGATGTTGACCAATGCATCCAGAACTTTCATCCAGTTTAATGAAAACAGCCACATGTCCTGTGGATGAGCTTAGGGTTGTTTCTTTGTGGCAGGAAAAGATAGGACATGCTTAATTAATACCCCACTAAGAGGAATTATGGTACGTTTAGATTAGCCAGGGCTTTGGCATAGGTAGAGATGTTGCTGTTTAAATAAGGATTTTAAGAACTCACAGACCATTAAATTCTGGGTGTCATTGAACCACAGAACTACAGAATGGTGGAGGTTGGAAGGGACCTCTGGAGGTCATCTGAATCAACCATGTCCAGACAGCTTTTGAAGATCTCCAAGGACAGAGACTATCCACAGCCTCTTTGGACAGCCAGTGCTTGGTCATCCTAACAATAAAGAAGTGTTTCCTGGTATTCATAAGGAACCTCTTGTGTTCTAATTTGTGCTGATTGCTTCTTGTCCCAGCACTGGGCACCACTGAAAAGAACCTGTCTCTGTCTTCTTTTCATCTTTCCTTCAGATATTTATATATGTTGATAAAATACCCCGTGAATTTTCTCTTCTCCAGGCTGAACAGTCCTAGTTTTCTCAGCCTCTCCTCATAGGAGAGGTGTTTTAGTCCCTTTATCGTTTTGGTAGTCCTACATTGGACTCTTTCCAGTATTATACTGGATTTTTTTCTATTTTACAGAGAAACACAGAACTGGACTGGTGAGCCCACTCCATGTGTGTGCTCACTAGTGCTGAGAGGAAGAATCAACTCCTTGGACCAGTTGGTAACACCTTGTCTAATGCAGCCCAGAATAGCATTAGCCTTCCTTGCCACGGGGGCACAGTGCTAGCTCTTGTTAAACTTGGACTAGGACCCAAAGGTCTTTTTCTACAAAACTGCCTTCCAGTTGGTAAGTCCCAGCATGTACTGGAGCCTGGTGTTGTTCATCCCCGGGTGCAGGACTTTGCAATTCTCTTTGCTGAAATTCATGAGCTTCCTGTGAGACTATTTTTCCAGATTGTTGAGGTCCCCCTCGATGAGAGCACAACCCTTCGTTGTATCAGCCACTCCTCCCAGTTTTGAGCTTTCGGGCTGACTGAAAAGCCTAAAATGCCAATTAGTATCTTTGTCAGTATTAGGTGCCTCCAGAATTAGGCAGCAAAGCAAATATATAAATGAGTATGACAAAAGTAACAGACAAAGAATTCGCCACCATTACTTTCTGTTCCTAGAACAGATTACAGTGATTTGGTGATTATACTGATTCTCTAACATATCGATATATACAAGTAGTAAATTCGTTACCTGATGATGGTTTGGAATGTTTTCCCAATAAAGAGCACATTAACCTTCATCTGCTGAGAACACACAAGAAGAAAACAAACACGAAGCCTGTCCATTCCACTCATTTTTGTTCCTGACTCCCTGCTCCACTATTGCAATTCTAACAATATATATATATTTTTTTGCTTCATTTTTTTCTTTCTGTTCTCTAATAGAAACTTATTCTGCTTAAAATAATTAAGTACTGTCTGCATTATTTTGTGAAGTATTTATCTGCATTCACATGGGAGTCTAACGAGTAGGTGTTCAAGGCTAACAAGTCACCCTACAAGCACTTTGTATTTAGGAGAGGAATAGTTATCTCCAGAGTGTGATTCATCAAATGCTTTAAAAAAAAAAAAAAAAAAAAAAAAAAAAAAGGTATTTGAAATAGATTAGATGACTTTTCCTAAGACTATTAGTCTTCCAAGGCCTTTAAAGGGCAAAGTAATGTTGATTTTCTGAACATCAGAAAAATAGCAAAGAGAAAGTTCTAAAAGCAAATTATATATATATATATATATATATATATATATATATACTCCCTCTTCTCCACCTATATATATGTGTGTGTGTATCAGTATATAAATATACTACACTTGATAATGGACTTTTTTCCCCCCTCAGGAAAACAAAACTATAGTATGCTCATATATATATATACTGATATATGGTCACATCTGTATATCAGTATATATATAAATATGCCAGCGTGTTTTTTTGTTTGCTTGTTTTTAGTGTATGTGCATGTATACATCAAGAGGGGAAAAAAATAAAAATTGAGCCATAATGAATTAAAAAAAAAACACTACCACCACCAAAAATGTAAAATAGCTGCTAGATAACACAGTCCAAATTACTTCAGCAGTAGCAAAGTCCAAATGTGACATAATTGTAAAGTACACAGTAACAGTACTCATTTGATCTATAGAATGTCCAAAGGTCACAACTACAGTATTTCTTCAAACAATATCATGCTGTGTTCATTGCATACTGGAGAGCATATAAGGTAAGCTGATATATACATATTGCTTCTCCTCAGATTCACACTGTGTAACACCAGTGACTTCAGCTTATTTAAAATAATATAAATGATAGAATCAGGCCAGTGGTGAGGAGGTTGAAACACAGTTTAGACTATGTGTGTTGTACCTTTCTTAGGTAAGTAAGCATGTTTGTTTAAAACAAACAAACAAACAAAAAAACTATTTTTTAGTGATTGAGGGAGACAATTTTAGTCTCAGCTATAGGATAAAATGATTTCTAAATTCTTAACGTAAAAAAGCTGTTGATCACAGCTTCTTCAGAGAAAGTTATTAAAATGGTTGCTTACTCTTAACTTTGTGTTGGACATCAGAGTCCTGAATTTCTGCATAACTTTGAAAGTACCTTGTCCTCAAAATCAAGAAAAATGAAGTTTGATTGCTGTTTTCTTCTATTTAATTTCTGTGTTTTCCTTCCAACAAGTCAGTCAAATAGTCTCTGCTGCATGAATAAAAGAGATGACATGGGAAAACGTCACACTCAACATCCTTGGGCATATTTTTTGGACTTTAAATAGTATCTGGCTCTTCATGACAGAAAATCATTCCTATTTCAGAATTTCAGAGCTATTTCAGAGCTGAAATAACACAATGATAGGTAGCCCTTTACAAGTTCATTAACTGTTAGAAACAGTTCAAAATATATCCTTGACCAAAGTCTTGCAAGCTTCATTTAGTAAGATGAAAGACTGACCAAATTACAGTTAACAGTAAAATATGCTTTTGTGACTTTTAATATTGAAAGACGTCTTGTGTTCTCTCTCCCTCTGAACTACACAATACTCTTCCAACTCAGACTGTTCATATTTATTTGGTCTGAGAACAAGTACAAGAACTGGCCAGGCATATTTCGCTAAAACTAACTGTAATTTTGTAAGTACTCATTTAATGACCTGTATCCAACTAAACATTGATTTTTGGCTGTAAGGGTAAAAGAAGGATGAGTTCTTCTTTTTTTATATTATTTTCAACACAGTTCTTACATTATGAGGTATTTTATCTGATCAAGCATTACAGTAGCTTTTCCTACATGACCTATGAAATATGCTGTGTCGTTACAAAGTGCTATGTTTTTGGTTTTACAGTGCTATAAAAATATAGAAATAATCTGGTTTTCTTCACCATGTTGTTGATCTTCAAACACAGATTTGAACCTAAATTTAGAAGATGGGTACACTGAAGAAACTCCCTTTGGGCTCACAGGGGAGAACAGGATGTTTTAAGGTGTGACTCATTTGATAGATGAGTATGACCAGATGACATTACATTAATTTAATCCTAAAGTGTCTTCCTGTTCCCATTGACTTTAAAGGAATTTTAGATGGCTAGTTGAGACACAGCAGCCTGGATGTTAAGTTCTGCATTTGAGGTGAGAGGAATCCTATACAAAACATCCCTTTTCCATCTACAGGGTCAGTCATTACGAGAGACTACTGAAAGGAGAGGCAAGGACACTTGCTGAGGAAGTAGCTCATGATACCTAGCATTCTCTGTCCTGCCAGTCAATGGCAACTGATTAAAAAGTACATGCCGTATTAATGTGTCTGTCCTATCACCTGCCAAGACATATGTAAATACTCAGGTGACTGAA
The DNA here is from genome assembly GCA_011076525.1 of Nettapus auritus. Taxonomy (NCBI): domain Eukaryota; kingdom Metazoa; phylum Chordata; class Aves; order Anseriformes; family Anatidae; genus Nettapus; species Nettapus auritus. Next base: position 22,091,522 of record CM021765.1, read on the forward strand.
TTTTAATGTTCTGAATCATCACACACAGAACAGTTTAAAACTTCACCTTTTACGACTAATAAGCAGTAGATTTTCAATCTGCCTTTCCTAGCTAATGCTTTTCTCATTATAGATTAGAAACAATGTCACATGTACTGGCTTGAGTGGAGTGTCAAATAATGATCAAAAGTCATTAGTTCTGTAAGGTAATCTTTGAAAATAAATGTTAAGAAATACCAGTCTGTTCAAAAACAATATTTTTTTTTTTTTTCTTGAGACTTTTACTTCTATTACAAAAAATTGTTCAAATTGGTAACAAGGATATTGTTTCTTTGTGAAGAAAAAAGTAAATATTTGGGATGTGTTACTGTACAATATTTTGTTTATCTGGGAAAATACTCACTAATTACTTTTTCTTTGAGAACCACCCCTTTTCTTAAAAGTCTAGTGTGTTAATGGGATACATTGAAGATGCATTTAGGGGTATGATTTCTAGAAATTGCAGAGAATTCTCAGACACCAGTTAAATTTCTTAAATTATTCAGACACATGAAATCTTTTCTGAAATTCTTTGACATTATCTTTAGGTCAATTATTTTTTTAATTTTTATTTTTACTAGATAACCTGCCAAAAATCCAAATAAAGGCATTCACCTTGTTGCAGGCCTTGGGATCCCTGCTTATTTGACTTATTCAAGTTAACTTCTTTATCCCTTGCAGTCCTCAATTAATTTCATTTTACTTTTATTTTATATGAAAACAGCTAAGTCTGAAATTTGGAATCAGACTTTACAAAATCATTCAGAGCTGGGTCTCCAGAGATATGACCTAGATATAGGTCACAACATATGGTAAAAAGAGATGAATTGCTAAAACTGTGTCCATTGAAATTCAAAAAATGGTTAAAGAAACACTGCCTGTCTGTGCCTACACTTCCATTCAAAAAAAAAAAAAGTAAAAAATAAAAAAAAGCACAACACCAACCAAACCAGAAAAATAATTCAACAACAACAACAACGTGAAGGAGAAAAGGGAATATTTGTATCAAAAATGGGACATCATATAATCTTCTTCCACATGGCTCCCTAATGTCAGGGTCTTTCTTGAATCAGGAGGCAGAAGAATCCCATAAGATTAACGTAGCATGCATCAGTTGTCACATTCTTTGATGTTGTGCAGCTGTTCTACATCATATTTCCAGCATATGCTTGCTTCACTTATTTGGTGAGCTCAAGTCATGTGTAAATATGAACATGCCATGGCATGATAAAGAAAAGTATTCAAAGAAATGGTTAGAATCATGTATGGACTCTATCTATACTTCATTCCATAGCCCAGTTGCACTTATGATGACTTAGGATCATTTTCAGCGGCCATCAGAATTTTTCTAAACATTGAACCTAGGAGCGGCTACTGGAGCCCCAGAAGAGAGAAGACACCAACTGTATTCAGACGGGTACCTAGGTTCAGAAACTGACTGTCTTCACTTAGATCCCTCTCTGTAAATCTCTGGCCAAGTTAATTACTTAAATTGCAATAGGTGTAAGTGAGGAGGCAGATGCTGACGCCATAGACATAACTGTCAGAGCGAGAACTTAAATCTGTCCCCATTTTGATTTACCCATAAAATAGTTTGTTGTTGTTGATCTCTCCCCGGTCTCTCTTTTCCTTCCTTCCTTCCTTCCTTCCTTCCTTCCTTCCTTCCTTCCTTC
>CM021765.1:22093222-22112233 GCA_011076525.1 Nettapus auritus
CCTTCCTTCCTTCCTTCCTTCCTTCCTTCCTTCCTTCCTTCCTTCCTCTCTTCCTTCCTCTCTTCCTTCCTCTCTTCCTTCCTCTCTTCCTCTCTTCCAATTTATTTAAATGAAAAGGGGTATGTAAAACAGAACATTTCAGAAGACACTTGGTCTTGACAATAAACAAAATTACAAGGGCAGATTGATGTGTGAAAACAATGCTAAAATATTTATACCAACACATACTGTGTTTCTATTCTGATCTGACAGACATCCCTAACATCTGATCAAATTACAGTTTGTTGCTGTGTCCTAGTAAAGGAAAAGTAGATTGTAACATGAGTACGTTAAAGAAGCTGAATATATGTCAAACAATAAGTTTGTTTTCTTTTATTACAGGTAGTGTGAACTAGAACAGTTATTTCCTTGAAATCTAAAAGGTATTGTCTTGTCTAATACCTTATTCTGTGGTACAGTTATGTCAGAATACGTTAGTCTGGCTTCAAGATTCAAGAGTCTTAATGAAGTAAAAAAGTTAAAATAGTCATTTTTGTTTGTTTTTCACAGCATTCAAGTTGTTTGCTCTACAACGAACATTTTAATAAGTAATTTTCACAGCTGACAATTTAGAGAACATACTGATAAATTCTGCACCTGAAAACAAGGCTAGAGTAGTAGAGGTAACTGAGATCTCAAGTTTATTTTTACAAGGATATTTTACAGCCAGCCCTAAACTTTGACTTAAATCTCCACTTACAAACCTTCACTTTTCTTGAAGTGGAAATGGAGACATATTTTATCTTTATAAAATCCACACAGTTTGTTCTCAATAACATGTAACCTAACTTTTTACTGAAAGATCCTGGCTTAAGTATATTTCATGTTTCTCTGTCAATTAGGAAAATTATATGCTGCAGGAGAGCCTAAAACGTAGGAATTTTTATTTTAAGAGATTCTTACACAGTTGTTTTGGATTCTTCATGGTTGCATTATAAAAATGTAAAATAAAATTTCCTGAGTTAATGTAGCCAGAAAAAATAAATAAATAAATAAATAAATAAATAAATAAAAAGCAAATGCAATTTTCTGTGTTCAAATGAATGAAACCTTTATTAATAGTAGGATCACCAAATCAAATGGAGTATTAAAACTGAAAGGTTCTTCAAGTTTAGGACGTAAACTCAAACTAGCTTTTTACAAAAAGAGGAAGTTTTTTGAATATAAGACCAAAAGAGAGTTGACCAATGAAAATAAAAGTATAGAATAGGAAAAATTACAAACCAGGTGAAGCAAAACCAGAGTTGCTTAATTTAGTTTGACATGCTTTAAAGAACAAATGCACAACATCATACAGTAATAGAAAACATTTTTTCTTATGTTTATTATAATCTCATATTTTGGTACTCTATATTTCAAGAATGGCATATGTGATTATAGTATACTACAAAATGTATTTTATTTACAAGAAAATTTACTAAAATTGGAGTAGAATGAGAATAGATTTAGTCATGAGCACTCTGACTTCAGTAGTTCAAAATGTGCCTTAGAACTAAGTATTAAGAATATGTTAAGATATAATAAATCAAAAATTAAATGTGTATATGACTTTCGCAATCATAAAATATTCCAAACTAAACTGCAAATTCTTTCTACTTTTTTTTTTTTTTTTTTTTTTCATATAGATGTGATTTACAATTATTACAGTATTTGAATTAGAGTAAAGCATCTGTTTTAATCCCTATAATCTGTTTTAATCTCCATAATTCCTTATGGAGAAAAACAACAACAACAACAACAACAACAACAAAAGTGAGGATGGGATTACTGATGAATTAAAAAGCAAGGGAAGAACTATACAACCTGAAGAGGAGATTACAGAGGATTTTGAAAGATGCGCTATCAGTAAAGTAGTGTTTCACAAGAATATTATTATTATTTTTTTTTTTGGGAACAGATGTCTTTAACATTTTTTTCTAAAAGAGAAATGGTATGATTTGGCTCAGAGAATCTAAAATGACACCAACTTGCTAAGTGTTGCCCATAAGAAAAGAATTAATCTACATAGAAGAGCTGACTATTATGATGATAGGATTTTTAAGATGTAATGAAAGTGATAAAAATGCAGGTTAACATGCTTCAGATCAAACAAGATAAACTTCAGTGGCATCTGTCTCAGAGCTTATTTGTAGAAAAACAGAAAGCAAAAATTTGATCTGGTAGTTGATCACAGAGTAATTTCTACCTGCAAGCTTGATATATCTGTGAGAAAGAAATGAAATCTAACTACAACAGAACAGAGACTTTCAGCAAAAGCAGAAAGAAACTGATCCCACTGTACAGCTTAGGCCAGTTTAACCTCTTTCAGAATGCACATACGATTGTGTTTACTCATGGTCAATGAAAATGAACACAGAATGGAAAAAGCATAGGAAGACCTTGGAGGATATTCAGAGGATGAATCAGCTACTACATGACAGGAGACTAAAGAATGGGACTTGTTCAGTTCAGCCAAGGAAAGCTAAGAAATCACTCGATCACTGCTACTGTGTACTCTGCTACTGTCTACTATTAATTTCTATGTCCAAGCATTGCTAATAATAAAAAACAAATGTAGTGACTTACAGGGAACTGTCATCTATTGCAGCTTATGCTGGGCTGATTAATGTTAGACAATGTGTACTCTGACAGATTAATGAAAATCAAACATGAAATTCAACTGCCCCAAATTGGACTCATAGAAAACCATGCATTTACATCTACTTAAAAAAAAAAAAAAAAAAATGTCAAAATTGGGTAGTTCCAAATATACCCAAGAAGTCCAAATTAAAACTCCTGATCTGTCTTCCTACTTGGTTATGTAAATAAAGTTTGAAGCCCCAAAATCACAGGTATCACATTATATAAAATGAATTGGAATGCGTATTGTAAAGAAGGGAAGTGCTGACTAGTCATATTCTCTTGCTGAACAGTTATGACTTTTTTATCATTTGTTCAGCATTTTGCCAATGTTTTGCTTCACAATTCTATACACATTGCCAAAATAAAAGAAACCAGAGTGACATTTCTGTCGTCTGGTCTATTTTGTTCTTCTAGAATTCAGGGTCAGAAAAACAGCAGACCCTGCAAAAAAGGCCAGCAGCACTTAGGCTGGTGAACTGTCATATCACACAAAAGTGCAAACTGGACATGAATAATTTAGTCTGTGTGAGATGAAGATGAAATCAGAAAGGTTCAGGAATAGTTTGCTGGCAGTGAGAAGACCTTTTTTTTTCTTTATTTTTTTTTTTTATTTTATTTTTTTTTTTTGTGAGGAATGGGAAGATCAATTACCTAACCAATAATCACAATATTTCATGAACTCATAGAACAGTTTGGGTTGGAAGGGACCTTAAAGACCACCTGGTTCCAGCCCCCTTGTCATGGGCAGGGACACCTCTGACTAAATCAGGTTGCCCAAAGCCCCATCCACACTGGCCTTGAACACCTCCAAGGAGATGGCATCCAGTTTCTCTCAGCAACCTGTTCCAGTGCCTCACCACTCACATAGTAAATAACTTCCTTTTTATATCTAGTCTAAACCTACCCTCTTTTAGTTTAAAGCCATACTCCTTGTCCCGTCACTGTATTCCCTGCTAAAGAGTCCCTCCTTAGCTTTCATGTAGGCCCCCGTTAGGCATTGGAAGGCCTCTATAAGGTCTCCCTGGAGCCTTTTCTTCTCCAGGCTTCTCCCACCTCCATTTCACATGTTGTTATGTTACTTCTTGTCATCTCCATTTAGACTCTAGCTAATTTTACTACATTATTAATGCTTTGTCACTTTCAACAGGACCTTCAGTTACCTCTCTGTCCTCTCTAAAGTCCTCATTTGTACTTTCTATTTAGAGTGAATGAACAGTTCAAGCAGAAATGTAAAGCATGATGCACCAAACTTTCATGCATCTGCTGATTTCCATTTAGGCATTGGAAATAAGTTCAGAAGAGTCATCCAACCTTTCTTCCAAATGCCAGTAATAGCAATACCAGCCAGACAAAAGTGTTATTAGTTTAAAATAAGCAACTGTGCTATCTCAAATTCTTATTTCTAGCTGTAACTCACTTCCAGTGTAGGAAAATAAATTTCAAGCCACTGGACATCTTTCATAGTTATATAATTTCATTTTGTAATTGGTGCTTTAGTACAAAGATTTCTTGTGCTAAAGATAAGAACAGAAACTCAGATAAACAATTAAATACTGTGTTTCTTAAAAGTGTACAAAGATACAGGTTCAGCACAGGCTTCCCTACTGTTGCTGATACCAAAGAATCATAAAATCAAATAGTATTCCAAGTTGGAAGGGACCCACAAGGATCACTGAGTCCAACTCCTGGCTCCACACAGGACCACCCAAAAATTAAACCATAAGTCTGAGAGCATTGTCCAAATGCTTGTTGATCTCCAGCAGGCTTGGTGCTGTGACCACTGCCCTAGGGAGCCTGTTCCAGTGTCCAACCACCCTCTGGGTGAAGAACCTTTCCCTAACACCCAGCCTGACCCTCCCCTGTCCCAGCTCCATGTCGTTCCCTCGGGTCCTGTCGCTGTCCCCAGAGAGCAGAGCTCAACGCTTGCCCCTCCACTCCCCTGGTGAGGGAGATGCAGGCTGCCTTGGGGCCTCCCTTCAGTCTCCTTTTTTCTAAGCTAAACACATCAAGTGACTTCAGCCACTCCTCATACGCCTTCCCCTCTAGATCTTTCACCATGTTTCTTTCCTCTATTTTCTTTATCATATTTGCTCAGCCCATACAGACTATTAATGCATGTGCATGTGGTGGTTTTACCGTGCTAGGAAGCTGAACACCACAACTGCTCTCTCAGTCCCCCTCCTCAGATGAGGAGGGGAAGAAGTAAAGGAAAGAACAACTCACGGGTTGAGACAAGGATAATTTAATTAAAGGGAAATATATATATATAATAAGGAAATATTATTAATTAACAATTCAACTAAAGGGAAAAAGGGAAAAAGGGAAAGGGGAAAGGGAGGGGGAAAGGGAACAGCAAAAACAAAACAAGTAAAGGCTATATGGAAGTGCAGAGGAAATAAATAACTTCCCGCAAATGAGCGATGCCTGACCACGTCCTTGAAGTAAGGCCTCAACGCACGTAGGTGGTGTTCGTGAGGAGGACAGACGTTTTCACAACGAAAGCCCACCCCTTCCCTCTTCCTCCTTTTTCCACCTTTTATTGCTGAGTGTGACATCATATGGTATGGAATATCTCTTTGGTTAGTTTAGGTCAGCTGCCCTGGTGATGTTTCTTTCTCACTTTTTGCCCACCCCCCAGGAGGGTTAGAGAAAGTCCTGATACTGTGCCAGCACTTCTCAGCTGCAGACACAACACTAGTGTGATAACACTGCTGTTCTAGCTACAAGTGCAGAGCATGGCACTGTATGGGCTGCTGCAGGGAAAGTTAACATCCCAGCCAGACCCAGTACAGTGCAGCAGGTCTACCAGCAGGTTACTTAACTGTGATGGGTGAATCTATTCAATCTACTTGCATTAAGTAAGCATTACTGAATCCCAGAGAACTCCCAACCCTGATAAAGGGTGAATCTGTGTAAAAGTTGAAAGTATCAAATCTCAACAGGTAAAATATTCCAGGAGCCATAAAACATGACCCGAAAGAAGGAAGGTGCAATTTTCTAGATTCAGATAGTGCTGGTAGATATTTTGTAGTCCTCCTGGTACCTCTCTGCCTACACTAAATTTTTATCTTTAATATGTTATTAACCAGAAGATCAACAAATTGTAAAGTAATAGACTAGCCAGCTAGAAAACAATCACATGGAAAATCTATCTAAACTTCATTTGGGTATTTTGGCAGGGGGTTGTACCTGATAATCTTTTGAGGTCCTTTCCAACCTGTACTATTCTGTGATTCTGTGATTTTATTATGTTTCAGCTTATCTGGACATCATTGATCCTATCACCTCAGAACTTACACCAACCCACGGTGTGTTGGGTCTGTTTGGGATGGAGTCACCTTTCCCTGCAGCAGCCCACACAGTGTTGTGCTCTGCACTCGTAGCTGGAACAGCACTGGTATCACTCCAGTGCTGTGTCTATTGCTGCATAGTGCTGGCACAGCATCAGGACTCCCTCCAAGCCCCCAGCAGGCTGGGGTTGGGCAATTGATGGGGAGGGGATATCACCAGGGCAGCTGACCTAAACCGACCAAAAGGATATTCCATAACATCTGATGTCACACTCAGCAATAAAGGGGGGCTCTGGTGGGGAGAGCGGTCCTCCTACCAGTACGCATTTTGAGGCCCTGATTCCCAGGACGTGGCCGAACATCGCTCGTTGATGGGAAGTAGAGAATCACTTTTTTTTCCTTTCTCTCTGTGCTTCCACGTGGCCCTGTTGTTTCTTTTGTTACTTTTTCTCCCCATTCCCTTTCCCTTTAATTAAATCATTCTCATCTCAAACCTTGAGCTCTTCGTGTTGACTTTTCTTCCCCTTCCTCTTTGAGGAGGCAGGGAGTGAGGGAGCGGTTGTGGTGGAGCTCAGCTGCCCATCCGAGTAAAACCACCACACTCTGAAAATTTATTTTTTGTGTGATGCATCTCAACTCTGTCCTCATCTCCCAGCTTTCACTGAAAGGCTGCAGGCTCCCTCATCCCAGTTCCCACACTCCTACCCTCATCTGATCCCAAACACATCTGAATGAAAGCTTCAGCTTTTCATGTAGCAGGCAGGAAGAAGCATTAAAAAGTTCATTGAATCATTTTCATCAGAGGACTTTTAACAATTTGGATTGGTGCACACTTTGTTGGGTTAAGAGCTGGCTGGATGGCTGGGCCCAGAAAGTCTTAGTGAATGGAGTCAAATCCAGTTGGAGGCCGGTCACTAGTGGAGTCCCCCAGGGCTTGGTACTGGGGCCAGTCCTCTTTAACATCTTCATCGATGATCTGGATGAGGGGATCGAGTGCACCCTCAGTAAGTTCGCAGATGACACCAAGATAGGTGCATGTGTCAACCTGCTCGAGGGTAGGAAGGCTCTGCAAGATGATCTGGATAGGCTGGACCGATGGGCTGAGGCCAACGGTATGACAACGGTTCAACAAGGCCAAGTGCCGGGTTCTGCACCTGGGCCACAACAACCCCAAGCAGAGCTACAGGCTGGGAGATGTGTGGTTGGAGAGCTGCCAGGCAGAGAAGGACCTGGGAGTTTTGGTTGACAGTCAGCTGAATACAAGCCAGCAGTGTGCTCAGGTGGCCAAGAAGGCCAACAGCATCCTGGCTTGCATAAGAAACAGTGTGGCCAGCAGGTCCAGGGATGTGACTGTCCCTCTTTACTCGGCTCTGGTGAGGCCGCACCTCAAGTCCTGTGTTCAGTTTTGGGCCCCTCACTGCAAGAAGGACATGGAGATACTCGAGAGAGTCCAGAGAAGGGCTACGATGCTGGTGAAGGGTCTGGAGAACAAGTCTTACGAGGAGCGGCTGAGGGAGCTGGGACTGTTTAGCCTGGAGAAGAGGAGGCTCAGGAGCGACCTTATTGTACTCTACAGGTACCTGAAAAGAAGCTGTAGCGAAGTGGGAGTTGGTCTTTTCTCCCACGTGCCTGGTGACAGGACAAGGGGGAATGGGCTAAAGTTGCACCAGGGAAGGTTTAGGTTGGATATTAGGAAGAACTTCTTTACTGAACGGGTTGTTAGTCACTGGAATAGACTGCCCAGGGAAGTGGTTGAGTCCCCATCCCTGGAGGTCATTAAAAGCCGTTTAGATGTAGAACTTAGGGATATGGTTTAGTGGAAGATTTGTTAGTGTTACGTTAGAGGTTGGACTCGGTGATCTTGTAGGTCTCTTCCAACCTAGACTTTCTGTGATTCTGTAATTCTGTAATTTCCTGAGGTAAGTTGTCCTATTTAGCCAGACTTTTTGTGTGACTTTAATCCAGCTATCCATTCTGTTTGTCTTGCAAGGAGGGGAGTAAAAACAGTTAATCTACACTCACGACTGGATAAGGTAGGTTGTTTGCAACATAGGGAAGAAAATTGAAAATTAAGAGCTCTGGGCATTCTGTGACACATCTGATAGATCTGAAATACATCTCTGCCAATATGTATGAAGTGCCTCATTTGTCTTTGAAAAACTACCACATGTAAATTAACCAAACAGCCAGGAATACTTACTCCTGAAATAATGTTTGAAATACTAATGAGGTAAAAGATTTTCTGTTCACAGGAAGCCTTGTTTGGACCTTACATTCAGATAAGGTGAGAGAATATCATTAGGTGCCCAAGTCCTACATGTCTGATGTGTGCCTGATGCACAACAACTGAATTTATGGACAGATATATTTTGAAGCAATTCAATTACCTCAAAAAGATTTAAATACCACAACAGGAGTTATTCATGAAACAGGTAAGAATTTATTTTTGGCATAGCTGGAATTTCCTGAGAGTGAATGAGGGAAGGAAGATGTGATAAAAGGTTCATTGATGGTTCTTTAATCCCAAAGAGTAACTCAGAAGGACTGCAACGTGCTATCAGATAATGAAGCAGTTAATTCCAGTATTGTCCAGCTTGGTTCCATGAAGCTGATCCTGAGGAGAAGAATTACACAGAACACAGAGGAGACTATGGTTGACTTGTATTGTGTCTGAATTTCCAAGACTAGGGTTCATGTAGAGTCCTTCCCAAAGGAATCATTATAAGGCTGTAAATTCATGTTTAATTTTTTCAGAGGCAAAATCAGAATAAAAGGCTAGTGCCCTTTAAGTACTCAAATACAGCAGGTCATAAGGATGTGCTTTGAGGTCAATTACTTAAAAATGGCTTGGTGTAAAGGATCATATTCATCTGAAGACCATTTACTAATTCAGTTCATAAACACACAAACATCTAAGTTGCTATAGGTGAAGGAGATATATATTGTTACATAGGACAGAAACATAAAGTCTGAAAGATGTGTTAAGGGAAAGACAGTCTCAATCAATGCCCTTAATGCATCATATCTGCCTGATTTGTTTGTTCAGTTTCTACTATGTGGAAATACTAAGGTCTTCTAAACAGGAATGGTCTATGACAATAGCTGCCTTGAGTGTCAGAAAAAATTCTCTGGAGTGAGGGGTCCTCTCCTGGTGGAATGTCCTGAACAGTAAACTCTTCTGTACTAGAAAAAATATCTTTAATTCAAGTAATGGCCAGGAAGGAATGAGAACAAAATGGAAGACTCACAATAGAGAAGAGAATAGGCAGATCAGCCTAAGTTTTGATGGAAGGAAATAATTTATTTATTTATTTATTTATTTATTTATTTATTTATTTATTTTCCTAGAAACACAGAAATGTCTGTGTGGCCTTTGATGTACATGTTACTACCAAAAGGTGATGACTAGAGAACAACACCTTAGGGATGGACTGGTACAACAAAGAGGTTTTGGGAAGGTTAAAAGTTCATTTTCAAATCCTTTTATCCTAATCAGCTGGAAGGCCTGAATCTTCTTGAGTTGAAGTTACTTGTTCAATTCTTTTGCTTTAATAAAAGCAAACATTAGAATTTCAAAACCCTTTTGATATTTTGAGGTACTCTTTACAAAGCAACAGCACAGGCAGTTCGTCTCCAGAGATTTGGAAAATTGGCTATCTTTTTGCAGTACTCAGGAAAACAAAGCATGAAGCTTAGGATAAAATCACTATGATACTGAAAAACACTGAAGAGTATGAGTCATACCTCTGTAATTTGAAGCATTGGTAATAATAATACAGATTACAAGCTGATTAGCAATAGAAATCTCTAAGGAAGGTTAAATATATATATATATATATATATATATATAATTCAGGTGTCAGTCATAGTGAGATTGCCCAAAGCTGTGGACAGTCTCCTCTCACCATTAGTAATACAGAAGAAAAAAAATCCTGATTCTTTCTGCCTGAAAGGTACATTTTCACAAGAGTATTCCTAGTTTAGTGAAAAGACATTTAAGGACAAACCTCAGTTTTGCTGGAAAAAATCCTGCCGTAGTCACAAAGGATTCTCTCTATATATCATGCCTCTAGGAAGCCAATTGCATATTGTAGACTCTACAATCAACAAAACTTCTTAGCTCACATTTGCTCTCTGAAATCTCATACTCTTGAACATCATATGTAGAACATTTTCTGCTTCTATGAAAAATCTCTCTCCAGTCTGAAAAAGTGTTGCAAATGTTTTGACTTTAACAGTCCAGAAATTTCCACTGAATCAATGAGTTATGTGATGCCAACCATAATATCTAAAAGTATGGATACATTGTGGTTAGATTCGTTGGGTTAGAAACTGGCTGGATGGCCGGGCCCAAAGAGTCGTGGTAAATGGAGTCAAATCCAGTTGGAGGCCGGTCGCTAGTGGCGTTCCCCAGGGCTCGGTGCTGGGGCCGGTCCTCTTTAATATCTTCATCAATGATCTGGATGAGGGGATCGAGTGCACCCTCAGCAAGTTTGCAGATGACACCAAGTTAGGTGCGTGTGTCGATCTGCTCGAGGGTAGGAAGACTCTGCAGGAGGATCTGGATAGGCTGCACCGATGGGCTGAGGTCAACTGCATGAAGTTCAACAAGGCCAAGTGCCGGGTCCTCCACCTGGGACGCAATAACCCCAAGCAGAGCTACAGGCTGGGAGATGAGTGGTTGGAGAGCTGCCAGGCAGAGAAGGACCTGGGAGTGATGGTTGACAGTCGGCTGAATATGAGCCAGCAGAGTGCTCAGGTGGCCATGAAGGCCAACAGCATCCTGGCCTGTATAAGAAGCAGTGTGACCAGCAGGGCTAGGGAGGTGATCGTCCCCCTGTACTCGGCTCTGGTGAGGCCGCACCTCGAATACTGTGTTCAGTTTTGGGCCCCTCGCTACAAGAAGGACATGGAGGTGCTTGAGCGAGTTCAGAGAAGAGCGACGAAGCTGGTGAGGGGCCTGGAGAACAAGCCCTACGAGGAGCGGCTGAGGGAGCTGGGATTGTTCAGCCTGGAGAAAAGGAGGCTCAGGGGTGACCTTATCGCTCTCTACAGGTACCTGAAAGGAGGCTGTAGCGAGGTGGGGGTTGGTCTGTTCTCCCACGTGCCTGGTGACAGGACGAGGGGGAATGGGCTTAAGTTGCGCCAGGGGAATTTTAGGTTGGATCTTAGGAAGAACTTCTTTACCGAAAGGGTTGTTAGACATTGGAACGCGCTGCCCAGGGAAGTGGTGGAGTCACCATCCCTGGAGGTCTTTAAAAGACGTTTAGATGTAGAGCTTAGGGATATGGTTTAGTGGGGACTGTTAGTGTTAGGTCAGAGGATGGACTCGATGATCTTGAGGTCTCTTCCAACCTAGAAATTCTGTGATTCTGTGTGACATAAAATCACATCTGGATCCAGCTATAAGCTCCATGTCTAGTAACAAATAGCAACCAGTTAAAAGCTGACATATAACAAGGCTTGCAAAATGTTTGGATTTTCAAAGTTAGCTGATTGGGTCACAGTTTCATAGTCATTTCTTGTCATCATAGTTTGACTCTATGCCTCCCATACCCCATGTTCTCATTTCCCTACTAAACTATTAATTGGCCTATTAAAAAAAAATAAATATGGTCAAGACAGACATGGTGAGGAATTGATGGAGATTGAAAACAACAACAGTACACGAATAATAACACTGACACAAGTGTGTGCATAAGTGATTGCAGGATAGCTACTTTAGCAGGCCCTTTTGCCAAAACAAGAGTTCATAGCCATCTTTTACCCCAAGTACAATTCAGGTCCATATTTATTTATTTATTTATGTATTCCGGGAAGAGTAAATTTCACACCCAAATAAATTTCCCATTGTAGAAATCAATAAATCAAAATGTAACATTACAGATAGTTAGCAAAAAGAGAAGTCTATATGTTTTTCTTGGATAAAAGAAATAAATAAATCCAGGTTGAGGTACATGGTGATCTTACATATATATATATATATTCATTACATCACTTTTTACTTCCTTCTATACTCCTTTATTTGGTCTAATTGTGCATTTATTCCAAGCCTTTTCTATCTTTTATGGTCTTCTCCATGGATTATTTTTTTCCTCTACTGCTCTCACATTTCTTCCCCTTCCAATCCAGCTAAGAACAAATAGAAAAACATGAGACTGAAGTTCAGGATAGTTTGAAATCAGAAAGAATTAATTCACCTTTTCTTTATGTTCTCCATTGTCTTTCTGATTAGTTGTTTGAAGTGAAAAATGGTTGCTGCAACAGCACAACTTTCATAAGATTCTATATCCATATTTCTCACTGAGACAAAGTGATAATTAAAAAATCACTATATTTAATCTGATTCTTTGCCTATAAATAACATGAACAGATTTTTGTTTCATTGCTCTGTATCTTTACAAGAAGAAAAGGAAAAAAAGCTTAGTGGGTTGCAATGAGCTTATGTGGCAAGGTTTTCGTAGCAGGGGTGCTGCAGGAGTGGCCTCCATGAGAAGAGCCCAGAAGATGTCCCAGATTAGACAAGAGCCAGCTCCAGCTGGTTCCAAAAGGGACCTGTTGCTGACCAGAGCTGAGCCAGTGAGTGATGTTGGCTGTGCATCTTTGAGAACACACCTAGAAAGGAAAAAAAAAAAAAAAAATATATATATATATATATAAAAAGTTGTCCCCCTGCAGCCCATGGGTCCCACGGTGGAGCAGATCTCCATGCTGCATCCCGTGGAGGAGCCCCCGATGGAGCAGGTGGATGTGGCCTGGAGGAGGCTGCAGCCCATGAAGAGCCCCTGAAGGAGCAGGCCCCAGGCTGGAGCTGCAGCCCATGGAGAAGGAACCCACATATGAGCAGGGGGCCTGGGAGGAGCTGCTGCCCGTGAGGAACCCATGCTGAATCATTCTGTTCCTGAAGGAATTTAACCCTGTGGAAAGAATCCATACATCCATACATACTGGTGCAGTTCTTGAAGAACTGCTCTCTGGGGGAAGCCAACATAAGATTGGTTTGGGAAGCAGGCAGACATCATGGTGGATTGAAAACTGGCTGAAGGGCAGGACCAAGAGTGTATTGGTTAGTGGTGCAAAGTCTTAGTTGAAGGTGAGTAGAGTGGAGTACCTCAAGGATCAATACTGGGTCCAGTCCTGTTTAACATATTTATGACTGATCTGGAAGACGAGGTAGAGTGAACCATCAGTAAATTCACAGACTGAATGAAACTAGGGGAAGTTTCATGAGAGGGCTGTGGCCATCCAGAGGGATCTTGATAGGCTAGAGAGGTGGGCTGACAAAAATCTCATGAAGATCAATACATAGAATTGCAGAGTCCTGCACCTAGGAGGAAGAACTCCAATCACTAGTAGCTGCTGAAGGGCCACTAATCTGGAAAGCAGCTCTGCATAAAAATACCTAGGAGTTCCAATGAGCGTGAACATGAAGCAGGAGTGAACATAAGCATGATGAACATGAGCAGGAAACATGCACCTGCCATAGTGAAGGCTAGCAATAGGCTTGGCTGCATTTGGAAAACTATCACCTGCAGGTCCAGAAAAGTGATCCTTCTCTTCTCAGCATTAGTGACGCCACACTCTTGATGCTGTGTCCAGTCCTGGTTCCCCCAGTACAACAGATATATGGACATAATGCAGAAAGCCCAATATAGGACCACAAAGGTGATCAAGGTGCCGGACCACCTCTTCTATGAGGAGAAACAGAAAGAGTTGGGAATTCTCTGCCCAGAGAAAAGAAATCCTGGGGGGATCTTATCAATGTCCTTAAATAGCCAAAGACAGGGTACAAAGAGGATGAAGCCATACTAGCTTCAGAGGTGCCCAGCAGGCAATAGAACACAGGAAGTTTCCTCTAAACATCAAGAAACATTTCTTTAGTGTGTGGGTGACTGTGCACTGGCACAGGTTGCCCAGAGAGGTGGTGGAGTCTCCCTCCTTGGGGATCTTTAAAAGCCATCTGGACATGGTCCTGGGCAACCTGCTAGAGATGTCCCTGCTTGAGCTGGGGGCTTGGAACAAATGACTTCCACATGTCCCTTCCAACCTAAACCATTTTGTGATTCTGTGAAGGACTACATCCTGTGGGAAGGAATCAACACTGGAGCAAGGGAAGAGATTGAAGATGAGGGAGCAGCAGATGATGAAGCTTTATGACCTGATCACAGTCCCCCTTCTCTGTTCCCCTGCACTGCTCAGGGAAGGAGGTTGAAGAGGATGGATCAAGGGGAATGTGCTTTTAGTTTGCTTTTGTTTCTCACTGTTCTGGTCTGGTAGTAACATGCAATACAATTTATTAATCTCCCTACTCTGAGTCTGTTTTGCCCCGATGGTAATTGGTGAGAGATCTCCTTGTCCTTATCTTAACACTTCAGCCCATTTCATCATATTTTCTCCCCTAGTTCCTGTGTGGAGAGAGAGTGAGAGTCGTAAAATTTAGCTAGCCATCAGTGTGAAACCACCACAAATGTTTAATAAAAACTAGAAGGTGCTTTCCTCTGACCATTGCTTACCTTGAATTTTTCTTGAAATCATCAAAAACAGTGGAAAAACCCTGCATGTTGCTCTGTCTCTGATATGGGAATTCCTTGTATAATCAATAGCAAACTCAGTTTTGTCTATACTTTGAGATTTGAAAGTAGTACACTCGTTCCACATTCAAAGCCTATTAGTCATACTTCACAAAATATTCTCTGGATCAAATTAAAATGGAAAGTAGAAGAAAATTAATATTTTTTGCCCATACAGACAATTTCTCACTGTTCAAAGATCAAACATGGAGAAGAGGAGATTGTCTGATCAAAAGGTGTTATTTTGCTACAGAAATCTTGCTGAAATTTTTTTCTTACAGCGCTAAATTTAAACTTTTCTCCCTTGCGGTGACTTTCCTCATAACTGCACAATACAAGAGCATAACAGCCCAGATCTTTCTGTTTCTCATGAAACAAGGTCAATATATCTGTATTACCCAACACACACCTTTTCCTTTTTTCCCTCTTTTTTCTTCTTATTGCAGGAGATGCAAGAAGCTAGATTTCTTTTAGTCATATATCAAACTGATGCCTCAATTTCTACAGCAGGTTTGCACAGTACTTATGGTCTTTTCAGAGTTTAATCCAAAGTGTTACATTCTCAGGGAAGTGTGCTTTGAACCATGAAAGAAAGATCTAAATAGCTGGTTAGGTTATTTGACTGCCTTTTTTAAATGTGTGGTTTTACACCAGCTGAAAAGTAAATGTGATCCATAACAGGAGCCCAAAACTGAACACAGTACTCGAGGTGTGACCTCATCAGAGCAGAATACAAGGGGACCATTACCTCCCTGGTCCTGCTGGCTACACTGTTGCTGATATAAGCCAGGATACCATTGGCCTTCTTGGCTGCCTGGACACACTGCTGCCTCACGTTCAGGCAAGCATCAATCAGCTCCCCCAGATGCTTTTCCTCTGCACAGCTTTCCAGCCACTCTCTCCCAAGCCTGTAGAGCTGCATGGTGTTGTTGTGACCAAAGAACATGACCTGGCACTTTGCCATGTTGAACCTCATCCCATTGGTATCTGGCCATCAATCCAACCAATCCAGGTCTCTCTGCAGGGTCTTCCTAACCTCTGGCAGATCAACACTTCCCCCCCAACTTGGTGTCATCTGCCATCTTACTGAGGGTGCACTCAATTCCCTCATCCAAATCATCCATAAAAATATTAAAGAGGATGGTTCCCAACACCAGCCCCTGGGGAACACCACCTGTGACTCGTCACCAGCTGAATTTCACTCTGTTCACCACCACTCTCTTGGCCTGGCCACCCAACTAGTTTTTAATTCAGCAAAGCATGTACCTGTCCAAGCCATGGGCTGCCAGCTTCTCCAGGAGAACACTATGGGAGTCCTTGTGAAAGGCCTTGCTGAAGTCTAGGTAGACTATGTCAACAGCCTTTCCCTCACCCACCAGGTGGGTCACCCGTTCACGGAAGGAGATGATGTTGATCAGGCAGGACTTGCCTTCCATGAATCCATGCTGACTGGACCTGATCCCCTGGTTGTCCTGCATACATTTCATGATTGCATTCAAGATGACCTGTTCCATCACCCTTCCTGGCACCAAGGTCGGGCTGACAGGCCTGTCATTCCCCAAGTCCTCCTTACAACCCTTCTTGTAGACAGGCATCACATTAGCAAGTCTCCAGTCATCCAGGACTTCTCCAGACAACCAAGACCACTGACAGATGATGGAAAGCGGCCCACCAACACCCTCGGCATCCTCAGGTGGCTCCCATCTGGCCCTGTGGAATTGTGACAATTTATGTGGAGCAGCAGGTCTCTGTTTCCACCTCAACTGGAGGGGGGGAGGGGGGGAGAGGAGGGGGTTGGTTCTTCTGCTTACTGTCCCAGACTTCCAGGTTGGGAGGCTGAGTACCCCAAGGATATGTGGTCTGAGTAGTAAAGACGGATGTAAAGAAGGCATTAAGAACCTCAGTCTTTTCCTTATCCTCTCTAGTCAACTGAACATCTGTCTCAAACATTGATATCTCATTAAAGATTAGATAAGACATATCTTTACTTCTTTGTTATACATTTTCCAATCCTGTTGATTAAAAAACAATAAATGGGACACCCGATATATTTATGTACCACTGTACAGTACCAACAGAATTTATTCACATGTTGGCTGTATAGCAAATGAAAATGAAATCCAAATTAGACCAAAAAACAGATTTTAAAAAAAATGAACAGAAGTGATACCTGTTGAGACAAAGAAAAAAAAAAAAAAAAAAAAGTGGAAAAAAAGTGGAGGAATATGGAGACAAGACATGAAAATAACAAAAACTCTTCAAGGATATGTAAAGACAGATACCCAATTTTCACAGACTTTGACACTAGTCTTTCTGTGCCTTAATATTTCTAACCATAAAAAATGAATAACAGACAGTCCTTTTGACAGCCAAAATGTTGAACAATTGCTAGAACTGTCAGGTACTCAACACTCTTGAGAACTGCTGACCCTTTAATGAAATATTGCCATTAACTTGTTTATTTTCATAAATGTTGTTTTGAACTATTTGAAATCTATTATACAGAGATAGGCTGTTGGTTATAAATAGAGGCAAACCCGACAAAATCTCAATGCCATACTGTGTTGAAAGGGTAAACAACACAAATAAAGTGTAAACAACACAGATAAGGTGATAAGGTGAATAAAAAACGTCTTTCAAGATTTATGAAGTAAGATTTATTAAAATAAAATGCAAGACCATATAAAAATTATTTTGTTTTAAAAGCTGACTATATGAAAATTAAAACATTAGAAGTTTACTTCAATTATTTACACCCTAATTTCTGGTAAAATAAAAGTCCTTTCCTGATCATTCGAGAAATAGAGCTATTTGCTAAAATAGAGTATAAATTATACAAACCCTGAATTTAAACTACTGGAAAAGTGAAATTGCATATTGAAGTGCTTCAATTTTCCTTTTTCAGCATTACCTGTATCTTTAGATATACCAGCATTTTAATGATGCAGTCATTAGCTGAGTTACTTCACTAGAGTATTGTATTGCTTTCAACCTATTCCAAAACAATGTTGAAAGAAGGACAAATATCTGAAAATCACCTACAATTTTTTTATTTTATTTTATTTTATTTTTAAAAAGGCAACAATATTCTTCATCTCAAAAGTGTCAAAAGTGTAGCTGAACAATCCAACAAAAAATGTTAAAAGGAAGCCAGACAAACAAGATTTCATTGGTCATGCATGAAGGAATATTTCAATTAGTGCAGATTTCTGTTTGCCAGCTGTATAAAAGTGTACATTTCCCAAGAACACTGTCCAAGCTGCTTCTCTACTGAAGAGCATTACTTTCCAAATGGTAGGTTCTAGAGTCAGTTTTTTGTTTGTTTGTTTGTTTGTTTGTTTGTTTGTTTTTGTTGTTTTTTTAATTCTCAGATGGAGCAGAGACTGCAAATTCATCAAAATCAAAGTGTTTGCAGGAGTAAGTTCAATTTTGACAAAGTGTGACAGAATGGAAACAGGGTTCCAGTTGTCTTCTGCAATGCCAGCTTACTCACCTGCCTTTTATAAAAGCTGTTGGTGAACTTCCAGGCTCCCAGATTTTCAGCTGTCCACCTGGCAGGCTGTTGAGATGTGAGTCCTGGCTCCCAAATTGCTCTGCCTAGCCAAGGCTGCAAGGCTTGCTTTCAGCTTGCCTGGTGGAGAAATGAGAAGCTTCCAAGCTTGAATTGCCAGAATTACTTATCTAACCACAGGTCTTCTCAATGATAATATATATAATTGTATTTATTATATTAATATCATTAATATATATGATCTATATAATAATATAGATCTTTATATATATATTATATATAACGTGTGTATATTATATTATATATATACATATATATATATATATATATGCTTTTTAAGCTTTTCTTTCCAAAACATGGTTCCTTTCCAGATACACCTGCCAATAAGATGTTAGAAGAAGGGTCTAGAGAATAAAATCCTTTGCTGAATTTATAGCCTGCCACTGCTGTTTGTCATTGGGCACTCCATATCATTTGCAGCTAGTACAATGATGTAAAAAAGTTCTAAAACAGTGGTTAGGCTCATCTGAATTAGCGCTATTGTTTCCTACTGTCTAGTAGGAAACTACTACTCTCCTACTGAAGTTTGTTTTTAAAGGAACACTAAATAAAAATTTATTTTTAAAAATCTTTGGAAAAAGAAAGTTGTAACATATTATACAGAACCTGAATACACTGAAGTCAATGGGAGCTTTCAATGATAGCAGCAATATGCTTATAACAGCAATGTTATGTTGTACAATAATTTCCCTATGTTTCACAATTATAAAATGTTAAACAAAAATGTGTTTGTAAATTCAGAAGTTATTGGCAACATAGAATGATAAGGAATGAAAATGCAGAAAAGAGTAGGAAAATGAAGAGAAGTGAATAGGGAACATGATAAAACGCATCTAACTTGAAATGTATAGAATGTAAAAATAATGTATAAGGAAAATATTGATTAAAAAAAAAAAAAAAAAAAAAAAAAAAAAAAAAA
>CM021765.1:22114044-22162156 GCA_011076525.1 Nettapus auritus
GGAAGGAAGGAAGGAAGGAAGGAAGGAAGGAAGGAAGGAAGGAAGGAAGGAAGGAAGGAAGGAAGGAAGGAAGAAAAAGAAAGAAAGAAAGAAAGAAAGAAAGAAAGAAAGAAAGAAAGAAAGAAAGAAAGAAAGAAAGAGAGAAAGAAAGAAAGAAAGAAAAAGAAAAACAACAACAATAAAAATGGGAGAGAGAGGAGTGAGAAGCAGCCTTGCAGAAACCAAAGTCAGTGAAGAAGTGGGAGGAGGTGCTTCAGGCACACAGCAGAAGTTCCCCTATGGCCTGTGGAGAGGCCCCTGGTGGAGCAGGCTGTCCCCCTGCTGCCCATTGGTCCCATGGTGGAGCAGATCTCCACGCTGCAGCCTGTGGAGGAGCCCCGGTGGAGCAGGTGGATGTGGCCTGGAGGAGGCTGTGGCCCATGGAGAACCCCCGCAGGGGCAGGCCCTGGGCTGGAGCTGCAGCCCATGGAGAGGAGCCCATGCAGGAACAGGGGGTCTGCGGGGAGCTGCCTCCCATGGGGAACATGATGGATGGACCCCGTGGTATGGAGCCATGTGGAAGCAGTGCTTGAAGAGCTGCTGCTTGTGGGAAGCCCCCACAGGATCAGTTTGGAAAGGACAGCATCCCATGGAAGGGACCCCACGTGGAGCAGGGGCAGAGACTAACCATTAAAGAGCAGCAGAGGCAAAGTGTTATGGACTGACCATAGCCCCAATTCCACCATTCCCTTGTGCCACTTGGAGACGAGGAGGTGGAAGAAGGTGGATGGGGCGAAGGTGGTTTTGGTTTAATTCCTTTGTTTCTCACTTCTCTAGCTTGTTAGTAATAGGCAATAAATCTTACTTTCTCCCTACTCTGAGTCTGTTTTGCCCATCATTATAACTGTTGAGTGATCTCCCCTACCTTATCTCAACCCTTGAGCCCTTTGCATCACATTTTCTCTCCCTTCCCCTTTGAGGAGGGGAAGTGAGAGAGCAGCTGTGGTGGAGCTCTGCTGCCCACACAAGTAAAAACACAACATAAGCAAATATTGCAATTTATTGATTTGGCTTAATAACAAGTAGAGAGATGAATAATGTCTGAACTGCAATCACTGTTCTCAGTTGTGTTTTACAGCCTTCATAATATTGTAGTTTGTGCACTAAGTTACTTTAAAATTGAAGCCCAGAGAATCCATCGTCTACCAAGATAAGACCACTACCTCCTTATTTATTTATTTATTTTTCCTAGCAAAATTGTACCAGAAGAATGAATCTGTCCTAGCATTTTCTGTTACCATGATGACAAAGTTACCTTCATCAGGTGACTTTCTGGCATTATTCAAATTGTCTGTATCCCTATAAATTAAAGGTCAAAATGTTTAATGTAGATGTTCACGTAAATTTTATAGCAAGAAAGGCATGATTTTACTCTTTCATGTTTTCTAAGCCCCTAGTGTTGTTCTGCTGGTTATGACAGTCAGTTTGCCACCACGTGCTTCCATCTTGGGGGCCCTTTTCCTGTCAAGTGAAATCAGGAGGTGGTAAGAAGGCTTATACCTCTATCTTAGTCAATGTTTATTTCTGGATAAGAACTTAAACAACTTAAAGTAGATTGCAGTCACATGGCTTTAGAAACACTGTCACAGAATGGCTGAGTTTGGAAGAGACCTCTGGAGGTCTTCTGGTCTAACCCCGTTGTTCAGGCATGGCTGTCTAGAGACAGATTCCCCAGACCAGGTCCAGACAGTTTTTGAAGATTTCCAAGGAGGGAGACTCCACAGCCTTTCTGGGCAGCCTGCACAAGTGCTCAGTCACTCTCACAGTGAAAAAGTGTTTCCTGATGTTAAGATGAAGCCTCCTGCATTTCAGCTTGTGCCCATTGTCTCTTGTCTTGTCCCTGGGAAGCAATGAAAAAGCCTGGCTCTGTCTTCTTCACATCCTGTCTTCATGTATTTAACACATTGATGAGATCCCCCCTGAACCTAGGCTAAACAGTCCCAGCTTCTCTTTCCTCACAGGAGAGATGCTCCAGTCTTTTCATCATCTTGATCATCTTGGACTCTCTCCAGTAGCTTCACATCTCTCTTTTACTGAGGAGCCCACAGCTAGACACAGCACTCCAGATGTGGCCTCACTAACAGAGTAGATGAGAAGGATCACCTCCCTTCACCCTCTAGCAATACTTTTCCTAATGAAGCCAAGCGTACTATTTGCTGCCTTTGCAGCAAAAGTTGGCTCATATTCAACTCTGTGTCCACCTGGACATCAGCTGCTTTCCACCTTTTCTGGCATGTACTGGAGCCTGGTGTTGTTCCTCCCCAGGTGCAGGACTTTGCACTTCCCTGACTGAACTTCTTAAGGGTCCTGTCAACCCATATCTTCAGCCTGATGAGGTCTCTGGGTGACAGCACAACCCTCTGATGTATCAGTCACTCTTCCCCGCACTTCCTTTTATGATCAGCAAACTTTCTGAGAGTATATTCTGCCCCCTCATCCAGATCATTAACAAAAACTTCAAATAGTATAGGATGTCTTATTGACCCCTGGGGTGCACTGCTACTTATTTGCCTCCAACTATACTTCATCCCATGGATCACCACATTCTAGGCCTGGCCAGTTTTCAACCCACTGCACTGTCTGCTCATACAGCCCATATTTCACTAGCTTCTCTATGAAAGTCTGATAGGAGACACCTTGAATAACTTTCAGGGGAACCACTTTCCCAATTCACCACCCATCAAAACACATCTTGTCCACAGAGTTGGACTTTTATTAAGAATGCTTTATTTTATGTACTGGACATCACACGACATCACAGGCTTAAAAAAGCTTTTGTTATACCTATACTGTTCAGTGCAAGTATTACCAGAAATCTCTCTCCTAAGAGACAGATTTACATGTTTTTCATTATCAAAAGAATGACTTGTGATTTTGCTACAGCTTTCAGTGACTTGAAGTGTAAGAGTAAAAAAGTTTCTCTAATCAGAAGCATATTTTCAGCTTGCTACATAGATTAGTTTTGCAGTACCCGTCTTTGCCTTAACGACAAAATAAATAAATAAATAAATAAATTTAGTATTTTCATTAGGGTTTGGGGGTCTTGACTCTTTTTTTTTTTTTTTTTTTTTTTTTTTTTTGTTAAAAACTTTATTTAATACTTTCTTTGGTGTCTTCAGAGGAGTATCAATTATGTGGTGTTGACACAAAAACTTTTACTTAAAATTTGCTTCAAGAATTTTTTTCAATTAAATAATCCATGCTCTGTGAAAGCTACACCTGTGTGTTTAAGTAAAAATAATTTGTACCTCAAAGCTATAAAACAGAGGAAGATGAAAAAAAAGAGTCTCTGATCATTTCCAAAAGCAATCACTGAAAAAAAGTAAAAGGGAAAGAACAGGCTTGTTTTCTGAAGTTACATGTGCGCACAGGTTTTTCTTCTTGTATCTCATTCTACCACTTTATCATCTAGTTTTTCAGACGGTACTTCCAATCTTCTTTCATTCTGTTCTGCAGCATTCTGTGATTTTATGCCTTTTTTAAAATAGTGCTCAGGATATCCTAGTAGTCTTCTGCTCAGTTTAATGTCTTTATATCTTTACTCTCCTTTACAATGTTATTTCCAATTAAGAATTACAATGTAATCTCATATATTCCTTCTAAAATAATGTATTGACCCAGTGAATTCATGTCTGTTAGAAAGTTTTAAAAAGTAACTTATTTTCTGTGACTGTGAAGGGGTGGCAGAGACAAAGCGTTATGGACTGACAGCAACTCCCATTTCCTGTTCCCATGTGCCACTTGAGGGGAGGAGGTAGAAGACGGTGGATGAGGAGGTGTTTTTAGTTTGCTTTTATCTTCTCACTGTTCTAGTCTGCTTGTAATAGACAACAAATTATATTAATCTCCCTATGCTGAGACTGTTTTGCCCATGACAATAATTGATGGGTGATCTCCGTGTCTTTACATCAACGCTTGAGCCCTTTCCTTTGTATTTTTTCCCTTTTGTTTGAGGGTGGGGAGTGAAAGAGCAGTTATGGTGGAGTTCAGCTGCATAGCAGCATAAAACCCCTACTCAGAAAGATAGGAGGAGAAAATATAATGAAAGAAAAAACTCATGGGTTGAGATAAGGACAGGGAGATCACTCACCAGTTGCCAGTGGGGGAACACCTCCTAGCTGAGTTGCCATTCTTCACTTAGTACTTTAGAACATTAAATATACTTAGATCCTCTGAATAAGATATATTAAAATGAAAGCTAATTAAAAGAAAAATAAAACTACAAATCCAACTATCTTTTGATTACCTTACATTTCAATAACATTATATGTAAGACAGTGAGACAGATCTCTTGCCTGGACCATTTCTAGTGCCTGCTGCTTTCCCCAAGAGTAAGAGCAATACTGAAATCTTCACAGTTCTAGTGTTTTCTTTTAGTTTTTCTCCACTTCTTTGTATGAAGTGTATTATTATTTATCTCTCGCTTCTATCAATAAGCAGTGGTTAAAAAAAAAATGGTTTGGTCTGAAGAATCTTCAGTAAAGTAAGATGTTAACTAATGTATAACTGAGAAAGAAGACTCTTACTTTCTTCTCTGTCAGATTCTTAAAACCAAATGACCCTAAAAGCTGCTCTTTGTTTGAATCAGAACATTATTGAGTCTTAAGGAACCAGTTCCCCTTAGAAATTACCAGTGGTTAATATTGCAGATTTTGAAAACTCATCACATTCTCTGACAAAGTATATCATTGAACTAATTTGTTAGTCTTTCATCGCCTTTCCTTGCTTTGTTGAGTAAGCTGGTTTGCAACAGAATTAAAGAATGAAATGGCTCATTAGGAAAATAGCTTTTCTTTTAGTCTCACCCTACTCCTAATACGACCACAAAAGGAAGACAGGAAGAAACCTCAATGCTCTTTCATTTATTTTTTTTTCTCTAGGTATGAGAGGGATTGCTGAGGTCTACAAAAGGGCTGCAAAAAAATATCATGGGTGCCATAATGGCTAGCTTATTTTATCCCCAGCAAGGGAAAAAACGCTGCAGAGAGGAAATGATTTGGAGGACATAAAAAATTAGAAGGTAAACAAAGTCCATTTCAGATTATTCTGTGTCAAATTCTCTGCAGTGAAAAAAATACAATCACAGATTACTTGAAAGGAAGGGATGACAGAATCACAGAATCACAGAAAAGTCTAGGTTGGAAGAGACTTCCAAGATCACCGAGTCCAACCTCTGACCTAATGCTAACAAGTCCTCCACTAAACCATATCCCTAAGCTCTACATCTAAACGTCTTTTAAAGACCTCCAGGGATGGGGACTCAACCACTTCCCTGGGCAGCCTATTCCAGTGACTAACAACCCTTTCAGTAAAGAAGTTCTTCCTAATATCCAACCTAAACCTCCCCTGGCGGAACTTTAGCCCATTCCCCCTCGTCCTGTCACCAGGCACGTGGGAGAATAGACCAACTCCCACCTCACTACAGCCTCCTTTCAGGTACCTGTAGAGTGCGATAAGGTTGCCCCTGAGCCTCCTCTTCTCCAGGCTAAACAGTCCCAGCTCCCTCAGCCGCTCCCAATAAGACTTGTCCTCCAGACCCCTCACCAGCTTTGATGCCCTTCTCTGCACTCTCTCGAGTATCTCCATGTCCTTCTTGCAGTGAGGGGCCCAAAACTGAACACAGTACCTCACCAGAGCTGAGTACAGGGGGACACTCACTTCCCTGGACCTGCTGGCCACACTGTTTCTTATGCAAGCCAGGATGCTGTTGGCCTTCTTGGCCACCTGAGCACACTGCTGGCTTGTATTCAGCTGACTGTCAACCAAAACTCCCAGGTCCTTCTCTGCCTGGCAGCTCTCCAACCACACATCTCCCAGCCTGTAGCTCTGCTTGGGGTTGTTGTGCCCCAGGTGCAGAACCCGGCACTTGGCCTTGTTGAACTTCATACCGTTGGCCTCAGCCCATCGGTGCAGCCTATCCAGATCCTCCTGCAGAGCCTTCCTACCCTCGAGCAGGTTGACACACGCACCTAACTTGGTGTCATCTGCGAACTTACTGAGGGTGCACTCGATCCCCTCATCCAGATCATCGATGAAGATGTTAAAGAGGACTGGTCCCAGTACCGAGCCCTGGGGGACTCCACTAGTGACCGGCCTCCAACTGGATTTGACTCCATTCACCACAATTCTCTGGGCCCGGCCATCCAGACAGCTCTTAACCCAACAAAGCATACGGCAATGCAAGCCATGAGTAGCCAGTTTCTGGAGGAGAATGTTTTGGGGAACGGTGTATAAAGATTTACTGAAGTAAAAGCAGACCACATCCACAGGCTTTCCCTCATCCACTAAGGGTGTCAACTTGTCATAGAAGGAGATCAGGTTTGTCAAGCAGGACCTGCCCTTCATAAACCCATGCTGACTGGGCCTGATTGCCTGCTTGCAAGATAATCTGTTCCATGAGCTTCCGTGGCAATCAGGTCAAACTAACAGGCCTGTAGTTCCCTGGGTCTACCCCTCAGCCCTTCTTGTAGATGGGCATCATGTGTACTGTCTGCCACTTGAGTTGGACCTCCCCCGATAGCCAGGACTGCCGACAAACGATGGAAAGCGGCTTGGCCAGCTCTTCTGACAGTTCTCGCAATATCCTTGGGTGGATCCCATCCAGCCCCATCGACTTGCGTACATCCAAAAGCTGTAGCAGGTCGTCAACCATTTCCTTGTGGATTGCGGGGGCCACATTCTACTCCCCATCCCCTTCCACCAGCTCAGGGTACTGGGCGTCCAGAGAACAACTGGTTTTGCTGCTAAAGACTGAGGCAAAGAAGGCATTAAGCATCTCAGCCTTTTCCTCATCTCTGGTTTCCCCCCACATCCAGTAAAGGGTGGAGATTCTCCTTAGTCCTCCTTTTTTGTACTGATGTATTTATAAAAACATTTTTGTTATCTTTAACAGCAGTAGCCAGATTGAGCTCCAGATGAGCTTTGGCCTTTCTAATTTTGTCACTGCACCGCCTCACAACATCCTTGTAGTCCCCATGAGTGGCCCGCCATCTTTTCCAATGATTATAAACACTCTTTTTTCTCCTAAGCTCGAGCCACAACTCTTTATTCATCCAGGCCGGTCTTCCGCGCTGGCTCGTCTTTGGGCACATGGGGACAGACCGCTCCTGAGCCATTAGGATTTCTTTCTTGAAGAGTGCCCAGCCTTCCTGGGCTCCTCTGTCCTTCAGAACCACCTCCCAAGGGACTCTGCCAACCAGTGTCCTGAACAGCTCAAAGTCAGCCCTCTGGAAGTCCAAGACAGAAGTTTTACTGGTCCCCTTCCTGACTTTGCCAAGTATCGAGAATTCTACCATTTCGTGGTCACTTTGCCCAAGACAGCCCCTGCCCATCACATCTCCCACAAGTTCTTCTGTGTTTGTGAACAGAAGGTCTAGTGGGGCACCTCCTCTGGTAGGCTCACCAACCAGCTACATCAGGAAGCTTTCTTCCACGCTCTCCAGAAACCTCCTGGACTGCTTTCTCTGGGCTGTTGTGCTTCCAGGATATGTCTGGGAAGTTAAAGTCCCCCACATGAAGAAGCGCTGATGATTTTGCAACCTCTGCCAGCTGTCTGTAGAACTCCTTGTCCACCCCCTGATCCTGGTTTGGCGGTCTATAACAGACCCCCATCAGGATGCTTGCCTTGTTGGCCTTTCCACTGATCCTAACCCATAGCGACTCCACCTTGTCATTGCCAGCCTCAAGTTCAATGACATCAAAACACTCTCTAATATAGACAGCCACTCCACCACCCCTTCTGTGCTGCCTGTCCCTTCTGAAGAGCCTATAGCCAGACATTGCAACACTCCAGCATTGGGAGTGGTCCCACCACGTTTCCGTGATGGCAACCAAGTCATAGCCTGCCTGCTGCATGATGGCTTCCAGCTCCTCTTGTTTTTTACCCATGCTGCGTGCATTAGTGTAGATGCACTTCAGTGAAAACAATACAACCACAGATTACTTGAAAGGAAGGGAAGACTCTGACAGACCACTGAAAAAAGTAGGGACCATAAAATCCTACCAGTAGAGTGGCCTCACTTGTTCATTCTTACATATAGACAAACTGTCAACTGATGTCAGTTATCAACAGCTGGGGAAATAGGGATTTCAAGAGCCTAACACTAATCAATGACTGCAGCCTTCCTGAATAAAAAGAGTAAATGGTGAATTAATCACAAGACATTACCTTTGCTACCATAATTAGTTAATGGAACATTTTTCATTTGACACACATTATTTTTCTATTCCCATATATCAAGAATACTTCTTTAGCATACATGATTGTACTTTTTTTTTTTTTTTTTTCCTTGCTTCTCAGTTTAATTCTTTGCTGAATCCAAAGCCACATTTCTCTTCAAAAAATCCATTCTAGGGATAATACAGTTAAACATCTTGGCAGGTGTGAGTACCAAGTGTTTTCAGAGTAGCTTAATATTAATCCTTTTCTTAGTACGCAAAGATTTAAAGCACAAAGAAGACATAAGGATGATCTGGAACAAAATGAAACATTTTTAAATTAAAAAAAAAAAAATGTTAGGAAACAAATTTGCACTGCTTCTTTGAAATAGAAGTCTGTCGTATTTGCAATTGCTCATTTTAGTAGATATTTACTTAGATCTTTCCCTCTGCTGTCTTTTCAGAGATGTCTTCATAGTTTGACTAAAACACATAAAATTTGTCATTTGGATTTTTCAGAGCTTAATTAAAAAGGTGATGACTTAGTTACTTTTAAAAACTGTGTGAGCAAATAAATCACTTAGAAATACTCCTATCTAGAAACATTCTTTGCAGAAATGAGATGCCTCGATATCAACTCCCTTTGTCCTTATGGGGGACTTCAACTCTCCAGACGTCAACTGGGATCACCACAAGGCTGACACGAGCAAGTCCAGGAGGTTCATAAAGCACCTCGATGATAACTTCCTGGTGCAGGTGCTAAGGGAGCCAACTAGGAAAGGCAAAGGTCTTGTGGGAGACGTGGCAATTGGCAGTCCTCTCAATCATAGTGACCATGAAGTGGTTGAATTTAGAATTTATGGTGACAGAAGGAAAACTGCCACCAAAATGTCAGCCCCGGATATATGGGGAGAGCAGACTTCAGGCTGCTCAGGGAACTAGTCGGCAAGGTCCCCTGGGAAACTACGTTTGAAGGCATGGGTGTCCATCAGTGCTGGCCAGTCTTTAAGCACTGCCTCCTAAAAGCGCAAGATCAGGCAATTCCAAAATATTGGATGTCAGGCAGGTGGGGCAGGAGGCCCCGGAGCTTAGGTGAAAAAAGAAAGTGTACGGCTGCTGGAAGGAAGGTCGGGTGATGAGGAAGGAATACAGGGATGCTCTTCATGTTTGTATGGCCAAACCCAACTAGAGTTGAAGCTGGCCGTGCCTGTGGGAGACAATAAAAAAGTTTTTTTTTTCCAGATATGTGAACAGAAAAAGGAGAACCAAAGAAAACGTAGGTCTGCTGTTTGATGGGGAAGGTCTCCTCACAGACAATGATGTAGGCAAAGCAGAGACATTTAATGCCTTCTTAGCCTCTCTCTTCAATGCCGATGATGGGCATCAGGACCCAGGTTGCCCTGTGCTAGAGGACCTTGACGGTGGGAATAACAAACTCCCAACCAACCCTGAATGTGTGTGGGATTTGCTGCTCCACCTGGATCCATACAAGTCCATGGGTCCAGATAGGATTAATCCCAGGGCACTTAAAGAGCTGTCTGATGTCATCGCGGGACCTCTCTCAATTATTTTTCAATGATCTTGGGAATCTGGAGAGGTCCCGGTAGACTGGAAGCTGGCAAATGTTGTGCCAATTTTCAAGAAGGGTAAGAAAGAAGACCCTAGCAATTACAGGCCTGTCAGTCTCACATCAATGCCTGGTAAAATTATGGAGATGAGTCTTGAAGTTATTGAAATGCACCTGGGAGACAATGCAGTCATTGGTCCCAGCCAACATGGGTTTGCCTAACAAATTTGATTTCCTTTTACGATAAGATCACCCGTCTAGTCGACCAAGGGAAAGCAGCTGATGTGATCTTTTTGGACTTCAGCAAAGCTTTCAACACGGTTTCCCATAGGATCCTCCTGGACAAAATGTCCAGCATACAGCTTAACAAAAACATCATACGATGGGTGAGCAATTGGCTGACAGGCAGGGCTCAAAAGGTTGTGGTAAATGGGGCCACATCAGGCTGACGGAAGGTCACTAGTGGGGTCCCTAAAGGCTCTATCTTAGGGCCACTCCTCTTCAATGTCTTTATAAATGATTTGGATGTAGGACTAGAAGGTGTTTTGAGCAAATTTGCTGATGACACCAAACTTGGAGGAGTTGTAGACTTGGATGAGGGTGGAAAGGCCTTGCAGAGAGATCTGGACAAGTTGGAGAACTGGGCGATCACCAACCACATGAAGTTAAACAAAAGCAAGTGCCGGGTCCTGCACCTGGGACACGGCAACCCTCGCTGTACGTACAGACTGGGTGATGAGACACTGGAGAACAGCCCCACAGAGAGGGATCTGGGGGTTGTGGTCAAGAGCAAGTTGAATATGAGCCAGCAGTGTGCCCTGGCAGCCAGGAGGGCCCATTGTATCCTGGGATGCATCAAGCACGGCATCGCTAGTAGGGCGAGGGGAGTGATCATCCCCCTCCACTATGTGCTGGTGCAGCCTCACCTTGAGTACTGTGTGCAGTTCTGGGCACCACAGTACAAAAAGGACGTTCAACTGTTGGAGAGTGTCCAGACGAGGGCGACAAAGATGGTGAAGGGCCTGGAGGGAAAGACATATGAGGAGTGGCTGAGGTCACTAGGCCTGTTCAGCCTGGAGAAGAGGAGGCTGAGGGGAGACCTCATCGCTGTCTACAACTTCCTCATGAGGGGTAGTGGAGAGGCAGGTGACCTATTCTCCATAAACACATGATAGGACCCGTGGGAATGGGGTTAAGCTGAGGCAGGGGAAGTTCAGACTAGATATCAGGAGGAGGTTCTTCACCGAGAGGGTGGTTGCGCACTGGAACAGGCTCCCCAGTGAAGTAGTCACTGCACCAATCCTGTATGAATTTAAGAAACGTTTGGACTGTGCACTTAGTCACATGGTCTAAAATTTTGGGTAGACCTGTGCGGTGCGGGGAGCTGGACTTGATGATCCTTATGAGTCCCTTCCAACTCAGGATATTCTATGATTCTATGATTAATCTCTGAAGGCAAAATATTCTTCAGATGGCTTCTCAGGTATCAGCAGTCTATTAGTGGTCATCTATGAGGAAAGCAGTAAGCTGTTTTAATTAGACTGGAAATTTCAAAGTCCAGATATGTTTAGTATCTGGATCGCCATTTGCTGAGGCGATCGGCTCCGGGGCAGACGCATTCTGCAGCGGAGCGGGGGATCGGGCCAGGCAGGGCTAGTTTTCCGGCATCGAGCCTACTTGAGAGAGCCGCCACGACCCAGCAGCCCTCGTGAGGGACGCTGACGAGGCGTAGGCGGAGCCAGCAGCGCCCCCTCCCCAGCCGTTCAAAAGCTGCCCCTAGGGAGCGCGAGCGACCAGGAGTGCGGTGAACAGGGCGGGCAAACAGGGCGTGGCGCGTCAGAAGGGAGCGGCGCGGCAGTTAGCGCGGCAGTTCGCGCAGGCAGGACGAGCAGGAAGGGAAGGGCGATCTCCCCCGCCCATACGTAACACCTCCTGTAACGACGGCCGTTAGCTAGGTGATAATGGTCTCCACCAGGCACGGTGCGCTCTCCAGGAAGTCGGTACACACCCAGACCGACTACCCGTTAAAAAATGCAGCAGTTCAGGTCACCAGATGCAGGGAGTGTCTGAGCCTGTTGCTGCCATCGGCGGGAGGCAGAGAAACTGGGTGCGTGAGGTGCGAGCAGGTGGATGACCTGGTCCGCATGGTGGCGGAACTCAAGGAGGAGGTGGAGAGATTGAGGGATATCAGGGAGTCTGAGCGGGAGATAGACTGGTGGAGCAACTCCCTGCAGGGACTCAAGGAGAAGTACCGGGGTGAGACATCTCAAACGGGGGTGGACCCCTTGCCCTGTCGCCGTCAGGCAGAGGGAGGGGATCTGGGAGTTGAGGAGGAATGGAAACAGGTCCCTGCTCGACATCGCAGGCGATGCCCTCCCCTTCCGCCCCCACCTTCCCAGGTGCCCTTACATAACAGGTTTGAGGCCCTGGAGCTTGAGAGACCGGTGGGTGAGGAAGAGGTAGCAAGAGTACCCAGGAGGATGCCTAGGGCGAGGAGGTCGACTCCACACCTCAGGACTGCCTCCACCAAGAAAGACAGAAGGGTTATTGTTGTGGGAGACTCTCTCCTCAGGGGAACAGAGGGCCCTATTTGTCGGCCTGACCCTACCTGTAGGGAAGTCTGCTGCCTCCCTGGGGCCAGGGTCAGGGATGTTGCCAAGAAGCTTCCCAACCTGGTTCGCCCCTCTGACTATTATCCTCTTTTGATAGTCCAGGCAGGTAGTGATGACATTGAAGAGAGAAGCCTGAGGGCTATCAAACGAGACTTTAGGGGACTGGGACGGTTAGTGGATGGAGCGGGAGTGCAGGTGGTGTTTTCGTCCATCCCTACGGTGGCAGGGAGGGGTACAAAGTGGACACAGAAAGCCCACCTGTTAAACATGTGGCTCAGGGGCTGGTGCCAACACAGAAATCTTGGGTTTTTCGACCATGGGGCACTTTACTCGACACCCGGCCTGATCGCTGCAGACGGGTCCCTATCTTTTAGGGGAAAACGGATCCTGGGCCAGGAGCTGGCAGGGCTCATTGAGAGGGCTTTAAACTAGGTAAGAAGGGGGACGGGGCTGAAGCAAGGATTGTTGGAGCTGTGCCAGGGGGAACAATAGCAAGGCCGGGGGATAAGGCAATGGCCCAGCTGAAGTGCATCTACACCAATGCACGCAGCATGGGTAACAAACAGGAGGAGCTGGAAGCCATCGTGCAACAGGCAGGCTATGACTTGGTTGCCATCACGGAGACGTGGTGGGACCACTCTCATGACTGGAGTGCTGCAATGACTGGCTATAAACTCTTCAGAAGGGACAGGCAGCACAGAAGGGGTGGTGGTGTGGCTCTCTATATTAGAGAGTCTCTCGATGTTGTAGAACTCGAGGCTGGGAATGACAAGGTCGAGTCCCTCTGGGTTAGGATCGGCAGGGCCAACAAGGCTAGTGTCCTGGTCGGGGTCTGTTATAGACCACCGAACCAGGATGAGGAGACGGATGAGGAGTTCTACAGGCAGCTGACAGAAGTTGCGAAATCGTCAGCCCTTGTTCTCGTGGGGAACTTCAACTTCCCTGACATATCCTGGGAGCACAACACAGCCCAGAGAAAGCAGTCTAGGAGGTTTCTAGAGAGCGTGGAAGATAGCTTCCTGACGCAGCTGGTTAGTGAGCCCACCAGGGGTGGCGCCCCGCTAGACCTTCTCTTCACAAACACAGAAGGACTGGTGGAGGATGTGATTGTTGGAGGCTGTCTTGGGCAGAGTGACCACGAAATGGTGGAGTTCTCTATTCTTGGCGAGGCCAGGAAGGGGACCAGTAAAACCGCTGTATTGGACTTCCGGAGGGCTGACTTTGAGCTGCTGAGGACACTGGTTGGCAGAGTCCCTTGGGAGGCGGTACTGAAGGGCAGAGGAGGAGTCCAGGAAGGCTGGGCGCTCTTCAAGAGGGAAATCTTAATGGCGCAGGAACGGTCTGTCCCCACGTGCCCAAAGACGAGCTGGCGGGGCAGAAGACCAGCCTGGCTAAACAGAGAATTGTGGCTTGAGCTTAGGAGGAAAAGGAGGGTTTATAATCTTTGGAAAAGTGGGCAGGCCACTAAGGAGGACTATAAGGATGTTGCGAAGCTGTGCAGGGACAAAATTAGAAAAGCCAAAGCTCAACTGGAGCTCAATCTGGCTACTGCCGTTAAAGATAACAGAAAATGTTTTTATAAATACATCAACACAAAAAGGAGGACTAAGGAGAATCTCCATCCTTTACTGGATGTGGGGGGAAACTTAGTTACAAGAGATGAGGAAAAGGTGGAGGTGCTTAATGCCTTCTTCGCCTCAGTCTTTAGTGGCAATACGGGTTGTTCTCTCGATACCCAATTCCCTGAACTGGTAGAAGGAGATGGGGAGCAGGATGTGGCCCTCACTATACACGAAGAAATGGTTGGTGACCTGGTACGGCACTTGGAAGTGCACAAGTCGATGGGGCCGGACGGGATCCACCCGAGGGTACTGAGAGAACTGGCAGAGGAGCTGGCCAAGCCGCTTACCATCATTTATCAACAGTCCTGGCTATCGGGGGAGATCCCAGTTGACTGGCGGCTAGCAAACGTGACGCCCATCTACAAGAAGGGCCGGAGGACTGACCCGGGAAACTACAGGCCTGTCAGTTTGACCTCAGTGCCAGGGAAGCTCATGGAGCAGATTATCTTGAGAGTCATCACGCAGCACTTGCGGGGCAAGCAGGCGATCAGGCCCAGTCAGCATGGGTTTATGAAGGGCAGGTCCTGATCTCCTTCTATGACAAAGTGACGCGCTGGGTGGACGAGGGAAAGGCTGTGGATGTGGTCTACCTTGACTTCAGCAAGGCTTTTGACACCGTTTCCCACAGCATTCTCCTCAGGAAACTGGCTGCTTATGGCTTGGACTGGCGCACGCTTCGTTGGGTTAGAAACTGGCTGGATGGCCGGGCCCAAAGAGTCGTGGTAAATGGAGTCAAATCCAGTTGGAGGCCGGTCGCTAGTGGCGTTCCCCAGGGCTCGGTGCTGGGGCCGGTCCTCTTTAATATCTTCATCAATGATCTGGATGAGGGGATCGAGTGCACCCTCAGCAAGTTTGCAGATGACACCAAGTTAGGTGCGTGTGTCGATCTGCTCGAGGGTAGGAAGACTCTGCAGGAGGATCTGGATAGGCTGCACCGATGGGCTGAGGTCAACTGCATGAAGTTCAACAAGGCCAAGTGCCGGGTCCTCCACCTGGGACGCAATAACCCCAAGCAGAGCTACAGGCTGGGAGATGAGTGGTTGGAGAGCTGCCAGGCAGAGAAGGACCTGGGAGTGATGGTTGATAGTCGGCTGAAGATGAGCCAGCAGTGTGCTCAAGTGGCCAAGAAGGCCAACAGCATCCTGGCCTGTATAAGAAGCAGTGTGACCAGCAGGGCTAGGGAGGTGATCGTCCCTCTGTACTCGGCTCTGGTGAGGCCGCACCTCGAATACTGTGTTCAGTTTTGGGCCCCTCGCTACAAGAAGGACATGGAGGTGCTTGAGCGAGTTCAGAGAAGAGCGACGAAGCTGGTGAGGGGCCTGGAGAACAAGCCCTACGAGGAGCGGCTGAGGGAGCTGGGATTGTTCAGCCTGGAGAAAAGGAGGCTCAGGGGTGACCTTATCGCTCTCTACAGGTACCTGAAAGGAGGCTGTAGCGAGGTGGGGGTTGGTCTGTTCTCCCACGTGCCTGGTGACAGGACGAGGGGGAATGGGCTTAAGTTGCGCCAGGGGAATTTTAGGTTGGATCTTAGGAAGAACTTCTTTACCGAAAGGGTTGTTAGACATTGGAACGCGCTGCCCAGGGAAGTGGTGGAGTCCCCATCCCTGGAGGTCTTTAAAAGACGTTTAGATGTAGAGCTTAGGGATATGGTTTAGTGGGGACTGTTAGTGTTAGGTCAGAGGTTGGACTCGATGATCTTGAGGTCTCTTCCAACCTAGAAATTCTGTGATTCTGTGATTCTGTGATTAGTAATTTAAACATAGACATACAGGGTCTTTTGATGTACATCAGGATGTACTAGCTGGCTTGTAGCTGATTCTCTGGAAGGAGACATTTATTCAATAATATATATATGTACTGCACTATATTTGCCAGTACTACATAAGTATCTCAGATACTATATGCTATCTCAAACAGCATATGATGATGACATTTAGGCAACTGAACTAAGCCTAAGGGACAAAATCAAGTGCAAGAGTAAGACATTTGGGAATCTATCCTTAGATGTCTACACGTGAGATTACAGACAGGTCTGTTCAGGTGGAGATCAAGTCAATATAGTTCATTCAGTCTAAAATAGTATTGGATCAGTCTAATGTGGAAACCTATAACTTGATTCAATTGCTCATATAGCATAGTTTACTTTCACTTGAGTTGGCCTAGGATATTGTCTCTGACACCCATCTATCTTTCCAGAAGGTAACCATCTCCAACATCTCCTTTGTCATACATCGCAGATGTCTCAAATACCCTGGAGTGTCTCAAATGTTAGAAGCATTTGTTTAAGCAAACAAATTTAAACACCATTGACTGTCTTTCTGTTGACTGTAATAGAACCTAAGATATCTAACAAAAGACTTCATTATACAAAGACTTTTACTTAAAGACACCTAGAAGCAGTACCTTAATCTTAAATACAGTCATATGGGTAGTTTATCTGTGTGCACAGCT
Organism: Nettapus auritus; assembly: GCA_011076525.1. Lineage (NCBI taxonomy): Eukaryota > Metazoa > Chordata > Aves > Anseriformes > Anatidae > Nettapus > Nettapus auritus. The sequence continues at coordinate 22,130,493 of CM021765.1, forward strand.
GTATGGTTTCCCCAGTATTAGTTTTCTCTCCTCTGTCTCAGTTAGCTAATGAACAGGACACATATAATGATGCTTTTCTTTCTTGCACTGGATTATGATTACAGTAGTTGATAATTCATAAATCTCTTGCTTTCCAAAATTTATCAGAAGAAAAGGTGTTATACATATGCAAATCAAGGTTTTGTCTCTCTCACTCTTTTTTTTTTTTTTTTTTTTTTTTTTTCACTGCATTCTATGATTTATGCTTGATTGAAATGATGGATTTATATCTAGTCAATCATTTTTCTTGCAGACAGATTTTTAGCTTGGCAGTAAAGAAGCAGTTTCTATTTGTTCAGTAAAAGGAAAGCACATAATGAAGTGCAGACATCACCCCAATGAAATAATGTGATTTACACTGACAGGATAACTTTCACTTTTTGGAAATTGCTCTTAAAAACAATAATAATTAAATCAAATGCAATTTCAGTCAAATATGTTAGACTCCTACAAATTGAAATCCTGCATTAATGTGGCATCCACAAAAATATAGGATAGGAATCAAATTTAAAATAATAATAATAATAATAAAATAAAATAATTAAATTAAATTAAATTACAAAATAATGAGGTAACCAAGATCAATTTAGATTATTTTTGTCTATCACAGTCATTTGGCAAAGTGCTGTAACATGTCATCCTTAAACTAGGAATATGATAAAACTAAGTCTTCTTTGGTTTAATAGGAATAGCTGTTGCTAGAAGGTTTAAGAGTATTTTAATTACCACTGTCCTCATTCTTCATCAGTGAAATTAAAAGTCAAGCAGACCTGATCAGGGCAGCTTTGCAGATCTTTGTAAAGAAAAATTCATCTCAGATTTGAACTGAGAAACTTGGAATTATTTTCAGAATGCAGTGATTGAATTTGTCTATTGTAACAGCAGCAAAGCAGCTATTTTCATCTTTGTTCCTCAGCTCCATAAATGCTTCTTCTATGAACAGTGAATAAGTTATAGAAGACTAGCTAAGTACATCTCTCATGGTACCATGGGGTGTTAAAAGCCCACAGAATCTGGTGGTAGGCTGTCCACAACCACACTAACATTTTTCAGTAAAGGTATTCCTGGAGGTTTTCTTTAAATTGGAGCTTTGTATAGCACATTCAAAGTTTGATGGGTTTGAAATCAATAAGAAAAATCTGAATTATATCAACCAGTGTTCATTTAGACTTTAGTATGATGACAATGGATTTTCTTGTTTCCGCACTTTTCTATTGGATTATATGGCTGGATATCATGGACGTAATAAATTATGTAGGCCAGAAGGAATCTGCCTAATTTTGCTTATAGCAACAAAATTTTTTAGAAACTATGCTTCTTCAGTTTAATCATCCATTATTCTGTGTAGCAGTTAATGGCTAAGGAACAGATGTTACCAAACTGTAGATGAGTTAGCATGAGGAAGACATAATTCCCAAGTCACTAAAATAAGGATGTTTAATTGGTTCAGAAAAATTAATTGACTTTATAACATTCAATAAATAATTTCACAGAAAACAAAAAGCTGAATGGAATATGTGGCTAATTGTAGTGGGCTTACGTGGCAAGGTTTTGGTAGCAGGGAGCCATAGGGTGGCTTCTGTGACAAGAATCTAGAAGCTGCCCCATGTTTGGTAAGGGCCCCACTGCTCACCAGAGCCGAGCCAATAAGTGATGGTGTTTGTGCCTCCGTGAGAGCATATTTAAGACAGAGAAAAAAAAAAAAATGCTGCACCACACAGCAACTGGGAGAGTGAGAGCAGTGAGGAACAGCCTTGCAGGCACCAAGGTCAGTGAAGAAGGAGGGGGAGAGGTGCTCCAGGCACCAGAGCGGAAGTCCCCTGCAGCCTGTGGTGAGGACTGTGGTGAAGCAGAATGTCCCCCTGCAGCCCATGGAGTACCACGGTAGAGCAGGGTTCCACGCTGCAGCCCATGGAGGAGACCACGGTGGAGCAGGTGGACCTGCACCAATGGAGGCTGCAGCCAGTGGAAGACCAGTAGATCTGGTAGAACCCCAGATTCTGGGCCGGACCTGTAGGCCATGGGGAGGAGACCACGCAGGAGCAGGTGACCCGGCAGGAACTGCTGCCCGTGGGGGACCCAGGCTGGATGCAGTTTGCTCCAGAGGGATGGACCCCATGGTATGGACCCATATATGGAGTAGTTCTTGAAGAACTGCTGCCTGCGGGCAGCCCATGCCGGATCAGTTCAGCAAGGACTGCATCCCATGGTAGGGACCCCACAGCACAAGTGACGAGAGTGACCAAGAAGGAGTGGTGAAGAAGCGCTATAGACTGACCATAACCCCCATTCCACTCCTACACCACTCGGGGGGAGGAGGTGGAAGAGGGTGGATGGGGGGAAGTTTTTTTTGTTTTGTTTTCTTTTCTTTGTTTCTCACTTCTCTAGCTTTTTAGTAATAAGCAATATACAATAAATCTTACTATGCTGTCTGTTTTGCCCGTCACAATAATTATTGTGTGTTCTCTTCATCCTTATCTCAACCCTTGAGCAATTTTCATTGTATTTTCTCCCCGTTCCTCTTTGAGGAGAGGGAGTGAGAGAGCGGTTGTGGTGGAGCTCGGCTGCATATCCGAGTAAAACCACCACTCTCATCTTTCCACTGTGAACTAAGAAGTGCATGGTTCTGTCTTCTGTGATATAATTGAAGAACTTGTAGATCATCAATAAGTCTTCTGTTAAAACAGTTGGACAGTTCACTTTGTAAGTCACTGGAAACACTGTCTAAGACTTGGTGAAAAATGCATAAAAGCTGAAGTTTGTAAGTTATGGGAATAGTGATTAACAGTGCGCGTGCATAACCATTCTTTTAATAGGAAATCATAACCATAAACAATATGAGTGCCAACTGAATATCCTAAACAGTAGACTGAAGTCAAGCTCTACTTTGTTGAATTTCATTCTAGCCTCATGTTTCCATGCAGATATTTAGTACCCCACCTTCACCAAAAGGGTAATTTTCCAGACTACCTTATGCCTAGCAGAACATATTTCAGGACATGGATTCAAGCATGTTTAAGATTCGAAAGATTTCCTACATTTCACATTAGTATTTTCATCAGCAGTTTATTACACAAAAGTTTCACACAGAAACTACAGAAGTATAGGTATTTCCCACTTGAAAGTCTTTTTCTTTTATGAATCTATTTCAAAATGTGGTGGTTTTACTCGGATGGGCAGCTGAGCTCCACCACAACCTCTCCCTCACTCCCCGCCTCCTCAAAGAGGAGGGGGAGAAAAGTCAACACAAAGAGCTCGAGGTTTGAGATGAGAATGATTTAATTAAAGGGAAAGGGAATGGGGAGAAAAACTAACAAAAGAAAAAACAAGGCCGCGTGGAAGCACAGAGAGAAAGGAAAAAGTGATTCTCTACTTCCCATCAACGAGCGATGTTCGGCCACGTCCTGGGAAGCAGGGCCTCAAAACGCGTACCGGTTGTTCAGGAGAGAGAGAGAGAGATCCCTCCCCCACCAGAGCCCCCTTTATTGCTGAGTGTGACATCAGGTGTTATGGAATATCCCTTTGGTCAGTTTAGGTCAGCTGCTCTGGTGATGTCCCCTCCCCATCAATAGCCCACCCCCAGCCTGCTGGGGGCCTCCTGGGGCTTGGAGAGAGTCCTGATTCTGTGCTGGCACTATGCAGCAATAGACACAACACTGGAGTGATACCAGTGCTGTTCCAGCTACGAGTGCAGCACTGTGTGGGCTGCTGCAGGGAAAGGTGACTCCATCCCAAACAGATCCAACACACAAAAAAATGTATGTTTTGTTTCAGATGTTATGGTAAGAAATTAAACATGCAAATCCTGTATTCAATGGAAATTATAATTTGTAAAAAAATCTGTCAATAAATCTCAGAATTAGCCAGTACTATCTACCAGTATGAGTATATTCCAGCTGAACTACTGAATCATCATAGCAACAGTGAATTGAAGTGACTCAGACCAGTGTTGTAGACAGTGATGTATGAGGAAAGATTCCATCAGCCACTGTGTAAAGTAAAAGATTTATGATTTCAAAACCCCTGGGTGATTGCAGGATAATGATTTGCAATTTGTATTATGGGAGTACATGTAGTATTCCACAAGAAATATAGTTTTCTATATGCACATATAAGGAAGAGATAGATGCCTCCATGAAAAAATTGGATTGCAAAGAGGCAAAACAGAAGTAGCAGGGGAAACAAAAACATGCAATTCTGTTATCACTCAGGAATCTAGTGACAGAGCAAAAAGGCAAACATTTTCTGACTCCCAGTGCTCCATTTGGCTTTTTTTTTTTTTTTTTTCTCAAAGTAATACTCCATAACATAGCATTGCTTGTAGTTATAATTTAATGTCAAATATAAAGTTTTTGTATATCTGTTAAAGTACAGAAATGTTCTCTCTCCTTTCCTCAAATCATCAACTAAACCAAAGACATAGGTTCAAGTGTGTGTGTATGATGTTTTTAGTTTAAATTCAACTAGAAGAAAATAGGCTGTTTTGAAAGACTTTTCAAACAGTAATGAATTCTATAACCTATTTTCCTGTAAAGACTGTTAATATCATTGTTCACATTTCTTAAAGGAGAAAACTTAGGAACAGAAATTATCAGTGATTTGCCTTAAATTATAGTTACCATGTTAAGAGGCACGAACTCATCCGTCTCCATTTCATTAACCTCAAGGCCTGAAGAAAACGTTAGGTGATCTAATTTGAACTCATCTATATAACAGGAAATATAATTTAGAAGTCTGCCTGGTACTAAGTCCAGGAACTTCTAGATCTGGGTCAGTCTTGTGAGGTTTCAAGAGAAACTGGTTTCATCACTTCATTTGATATATATTTTTTATGCATTCCCCCCGTGATTCTTTTCTTCTGTTTAGAGGTGAAAACATAGAACTTTTAATTTTAATGTATGCAATTAAAATGTCAAGGAAAAGATACCTGGCATCAATTTATGGGTCGTTTTGAGACCTGCTGTCCTGTGAGTGTACAGTTAACTATCTCTTCTAAAAATATCTTAACTTTTAACTCATACAAGCAAAAGGAAGGAGGAAATAAGGAATTGCTTATTTATTGATATAGTTGGACTTAATGATCTTAGAGGTCTTTTCCAACCTAAATGATTCTATGATTCTATGATTCAGCCTTCATATATTTAGAAAACTATATTGTCTTGGGAAGATAAGGGATTTGGTAGTTGCAGTAATGGGAACTGGTAGTATAAGGTCAATGGTTATACTTGATCTTAAGTGTTGTTTCCAACCTAAATGATTCTACGACTCTGTGAAACTACAGCCAAAATAAGCATTGAAGGCTATAGGCTAGCCATCTAAGCTGTGAAGGGGAATTCAGATTGAAGAGGAAAGTTAAGGTCATCTAAAATGTAAGAAGGGCAGATCTGGGACTCTCAGAGCAGTGTTTTTAATATCATGTGGGTTACACACAAGTCACCTGATAGAAAATACCCACAACAAGAGCAAAGTAAGGCTCTGAAATTACATTGCTATCCTGGACTCCTATGCTTATTTGGAATATTAAGTAAGCATTTGTTTGAGAATGTGAGTGAAAATCCAAAACCCTTTATTAGACTTGTATTCAGTCCAACCCATATGCAGTCAGGAAGGAGCCTAACATTATGTTGTAATAGATTGTCTAAATACATTATTAGGAGATAAAGCTATGATCTATTTTTCCATCTATTTACACTTTTTTTCTTTTTTCTTTTTTTTTTTTTTTTTAATTACATAAGGGAAAAAAAATACCTGCCTGTGACTCTTGCCCTCAAATTTCAGAAGTGTAACGCTGTAAGCATGAGTCACAGGCAGGTATTCACAGGCCAGTGTTTCATGCTGCTTGCTGAGAGAAACATTTTCTCCCATTCAGGAAAACTCAATGACACACAGTCCATGAATGATGCTGAATAAGGACACTTAGGAATATTTGCCATATGATACTTCTCTGTCAATTGCTCACTATAGGCACCACAGCCAAGGTGACTTCTTCAAAGAAAGAAAAGGTAGAACTTAGAAGTCATAATTAGTAAGTTAAAAACATTGCTAGAAGATATTGAAGGGCTCTATAGTAATCGACATAAAGAGGTAGAATTGTGAAAGACAGTAAAATAAGGATAAGAAAAAACTGTGATTTTAAAAAATGCCTCAATCTCAGCCACTGGGACTTCTGAAAGCTTGCTCCAAACTGCCTTCCAAACTACATAACCAAGGTGTTCCTTAGTATAAGCCCATAACCACCACCTCACGCACCACCACCTTTTTTATTTTCTTTTACATTGACTTATTCATCTCTGAAAGAAAACAGTATTGTATCATGAAGAAAGAAAAAAAGCCTGTATTTCTTTATTGTCTTTAAGAATGTTACTGTTAGAGACATGGAGGAATAAAAGTTAAAAAAAAAAAAAATGCTTTATCATTTTTTTCTACCTCCATGTGGGTTTTCTATGGACATAGTATATTACAGAAATACTAAGCAAGCAAATAAGAATGACAGCATGTCAGAGGAAGGACAGAGGAGAGGAAGGAAGGTAATAGTTTCTGATCACTTTCTGCTTCTCAGCAAGTTATTAACAGAATGCAGAATATATTCAGATTTACTTAGTTTTACTAATGGCTTACTAGGAATTGTTAACATTGTCTTTTTTCTATTACTATTGGCATTCATAATAATATTTTGTTCATTTGCTTTCTGGTCTGTAACATTTAGACATGTGCTACAGATTCAGTGTGGGTGGGAATTAATATATCTATGTAATATTTTTCCCACGTGTTATATATAAATATGATTGTTTATAGCACAGTTCAGAAACAAATGAACAGATGCAAAAGTTGCAGTCTTTTAAATTCACATTTTATAAATGATCATATGAATATATAAATATGCAAAAAGTTATGAATAAATGAATTTGTTCAACAATTCATGAAATAATTGTGCCCCAAGGAGAAGACCTATCTAACGTAAATTTAAACATCTGTGATGTCTACATACATAGCATAACTAATCACAAAGGCTGTTTTTATAGACATGTGAGAAGAAATTTTTTTTAGGGTATGGTTAATCATTTTTAGGTATCTAATTTATAACAAGATTCATTAAATCTTCTGATTCATCTCTGTTTACTGTAAAATCATATGTGACCAGCTGAGCTCTGCAAGTCAGGTCTTTAGATTTTGTGTCAGATTAACTTCCCTCTCAATTTCTAGCTTTAATTTCTAACAGGAATGGGTCATTTAATGAGCAGAATGGCTTTAAAAATGTCTGTCTGTAGGTTTTCTGTGATACTTCTATAACCCCCATTTTATAGCAGGTAAATAACCTGTTCTACTATTTTTTGGTTTCATTTGCAGTATCTAATATACTAGAATCCAAAACATAGTCTTCCTAGCTCAAAATGAACATCGTTTACTCGTAACCTTTGAACAGCACTCATGCCTCTATAGTAGAAACATATCCAAACTATTCTTAACCCACTTATTCCAGACAATTTCTCCTTTTTTATTTATTTTTTTTTCAGATGTTTTTGGGTACAATGTAAAAAAGATAAGGGTGAGCAGGCATAAATTCCCATAACCTTATTTTATTTCACACATTCACCAAGCATAAATATTTCAAATTCACTTGTAGTTGTTTTATATCTCTTGCAGGATACATAATTATGTTTCCCTTTTAAGTTCCTGCTGAACATCATATAAAACTCACTCTGAGTATCCAGATACCTGTCTACCTGCAATCTGAGTAATTTTTCTTTTCAACAAAGCAGGTGGCTGCATCTTGGAAGACTAGAAGACAAAATTCTATAATCAAAGTGTCTAAACTGTATTCATGCTGCTGACTCAACAGCTGGTGTTACCTGATAGCGAGTGCTGTGGGAGTTAAAATATAAGTGGAGGATCAAATAGCAGGATAGGACAATAAAATGTAAATTGAAGAATATATTTCATGGGAAGTTATTTCACAGTATGGAACATGGCTGCATGCTTTAAGTCTGTAATAACAACTTTAAAAACATATGCTGTGCTGAATCCAAACCTCTCACTTCTTGCATTAGGGCTGAAATTTGAGATACTTAAGAACCTTAAGAGTCTTCTTTTTTTACAAAGGCAACATATTTCCTCCTGATATTTTAATTATAATTATATATTACACACAAGCTCATAAAGGACTGAGTTACTGAGATCCTTCTAAAGTAAGGGATATGTATATTTCTTGATGCCTGCTTGTAGTTCCTGTACAGTCAGTAAAACTTTATGAAGCTCTTTTTCCATTGTCCATGACAAGGAAATACCCAGAGAGCAAGAGCAAGTTGCCCTAGTGTTCCTTTGACACTTAAAGTTATGAACAAATAAACCCAGGTCACTGAAAATAATCCATGACAGATTAAAAAAATAGTGAAAAAGAGGAAGAGGAGTACACAGTGTGAAATAACCTGACTCCTCTAAGAAATCAGGATTAAGAAGAAAGAGGAGGAAGAAAAAGAGTGTCAAATTGTCAAGGAAAGCCACAGAGAAATCACAGCAGGATGCTTTAATATTGCTTTGCAAAGTTTTCACTATGATGTGCATCAATACAAGAGTACATTGGGCCATGTCAGGGTGACATGTTGCAATTATTTTGTAGTTCTCTGTGACTTTATTCATTGACTTCATCAATTAATACCTCAGTTCTTCATTTTTGAATACCACTCAGGTATTCAAAGCACTGGGTGATTTCTAAGCGCTCTAAAATTTGGCACTTGTGTATTCAGTTATATTTTGTCCAATGTTACAAAGCCAGTTCTGGAATAAATTAGCTTGAGGTTTGTGGGAAAGATCAGGTATGTTTTACTGTACAAATATATGGACACATGAAAGAATAGGAAAGCTTTGGCATTGAAGGAAAAAAAAATAAAAATATATATAAAAATAAAAAAAAAAAAAAAAAAAAACGAATATTTTTTAAATGTTTTATTTACATCAAAGGGCAGTTCTACATTAATTATTGACATTCATAAAAAATAAAATTGGAGGCAGTAAGCACAATACATTTTTTATTATTATTCTTTTATAGTTGTTTTAAATATAATACATGGTCTTAACAGAATGACTATTCTTGCAAAGTCCATGAAGCAGTATCCTGGTGATCAGATTGATACATGAGGATCATTTATGTCTCGTGAGCATTTAGAACTTAAGAAGAATTTCAAGAACAAAATAAAACAAAATAAGTCTATGTAGTTACAGACAATGGGGACATATGCTTAGCATATTAAGAATAATTCAGGCATAGTGTTTCCTTCCAACGAACTACCCATTCCCTCATTTGCAGCAATGATTTTGGTGGGAAACAAACTGAGTAACATCACAACTAAGAGATATCTCTCAAGAAAAGGCCATTTTTGAACATAGCAGATCTATAGTTTACAGTACAGTAATTCCCCTGCAAGATATGGAGAGTTATGACATTTAATCTAAAGTCTTGTTACACGAACACAACCAATGGCACAACAGCTTATCTTCTTAAAATAATAATAATAATAATAATTCTTTCATCATTAATCAATAATCCTCAATTTTTTTTACCACTACTATTCAAGCTTTACAAAGGCAGGGGGAAGATTTAGTTTCTGCAAATAGCCTAGTTAAAAGAATTTTTAGCTATACTTTTCCTTTCAAATGGAAGGCATAACATAACCATAGCTATCATAAAATAGGCCTAGTTGGTGCAAATGATAAAGTATCAAGACCAATGTTACTATTTATATATATATATATTTAAAGTCTGCATCTGCAGAGCTTTCTGAATTTATATTAAGGCTCCTAAGCAAATATCCAAATATCCTGACATACCAAAATACTAAATAATAAGCTTAAATTTTATTTATTTATTCTTTTTAACATGGCAATATGTTTTCATGGACAACGTGTCTCAACAAATATAACTGTATCGCATAATAAAAAGCCACAGTTAGATTTTTTGCAGTTGCCTTATATACTTTTTTTTTTTTTTTTTTTTTTTTTTTTAATTGCAATATATAAATAGATTCCTCTGCCAAGAAGATAATGTGTTGTTTTTTTAATGACCAGAGGAATTCCAGGTGGAGAAAAAGTGTAAGTACTAAGACAGGTTACAAATATATATATATATATATATATATATATATACAGAGTACAGAAATAACTTGAAATAACTTTATCTGAATTAAAGAATCTGACATGCTACTTAAATATGGAATTTTACATATGCAAGAAAAGAGAAATGAAATTAAATTTCTGGGAACAAGTCATGTGTCCTTCCACAGAAATGTTATGTCCAATTTATTTTTGAAGCCATTTGAAACAATATATATATATAATAAATGCAATTTTCCCATAGACAATCCCTAAGCAGGATGAGCATCTGGATTTTCAGTACAAACTGCACAGAAAAATCAAGTCAGCTTGCTCATCCCTCATTACATACACCTCAGTCCCTTTAACAGTAGTGAAAATGTTGCAGTTGTGTAACAGAGAGAATTCAAACTTAATAATTTGTTGAGAAGTTTTTTATTGTCTTCAACATTTCTGTAAATTCTGAAAGGAATGTATAATTATAAAAGCAATTTTTCTGTCAGTATTAAATACTCCAATAAAACAATCCTCTAATATTATTTTGCATTATTAGAATTGAAATGCAACAAATCCAGGCCAATAAGCTGCCAAAGTTATATTTAAATAATCCCACAAATATCAAGATATGTATATACGTCTCTACGTCTACTAACTTGCTGTGGTAGATATTTTTTCCTTTATTTTTACTTTTTTTTTTTTTTTTTTTTTTTTTTTTTTTTAATCTAAGAAATAGGATTTTGCTTTGGTTTATATAACACAAGCTGGGACCAATCACTAATTTCATTCATTCAACTAGATACATGATCAAATCAAAAATACATTTTAGAATAGTCTTCTACATCTTATGCCACAACAACTATGACTTTGTTTCATGTGGTAATTAATGGGAGTTCCTGTTAGACACAGATTGTATTCTGAATGAAGAAAAAGAAAAACTATAAATTACCTTGTCAAGGCTCTTGTTGTCCAAAGCATGTAGCTCAAGTGCACTGTTTTCGCTTTGTGCTTTGAATTTTACAACATGCTTCCTCAAATAAATAAATAAATAAATAAATAAATAAATAAATAAATAAATAAATAAAACATAGGCTAGAAATAGTCTCCATTGATGCAGGTGATGACAATTACTTCAGGAAGTCATGGACAATGACAAGTGAAGTGAATGCAAAGTGAAACTGGATTTATTCACTCACGTAACTCACCTGGTTGACTGTGTTGAGTATAGCATCTATGTAACACTTTAGGAATTCAGGAGAATTTTCACTAATTGTCATACAAACTTTGTTGTCATTCAATCTATATGTGGCACATATATCTAATTACGTTCCTGTGTGGCTACTTTAACTCTGCTCCAAACGTACCACTCTGACAGGCAGAAATCATCAGAATGTGAGAACGCCCAAAGGGCATGTTCGTTTACTTTGGAAGAATCCCTGTAGCACAAACTTTGAAAGAACTCACCGAATATTACTCACTGTACCAATTAGCAGCCCCTGATGTTTTGTTTTGTTTTGTTTTGTTTTTTTTTGCTTGTTTGTTTTTGTTGTTGTTGTTGATTTTATTTTTGTAACAGAAAAACATTCAAGGTAAAGTCATCTTTAAGTGAGCTTTGGTAATGACAAGGACACAGTTAATATTGAATGGCAGTCGTGAAAAGCATTGTCATTGGGTGTTAAAGCACAATCTACATTTCAATCATCCCCTGTTCTAATTTCAATATAAAGCTCCACCAAATAAAAATACTAGCATTTAATATGGGCTCTGTGCAGGGCACCTGGCTCCAGGAAAGAAAGACATTGAAGAATAAAACCTTAAGGGAATATTGTCCTCCAGGGACTCTGTTGGCATTTCATTTTTATCTCAGACCAATATAAATGTGATTTAGCTCCATTGATGGATGCCTCCAATAGAGGCATAATAATATAAAACAAATTCCAGAAAATAAAAAATAAAAAAAAAAAAAAAAAAAGGCAAAAAACCAATGAACCAACCAACCAAACAAACAAAAATGAGGTGCCAGGGATGTAACTCACCCTGGTTTCTTTCTTTAGGCAATGAATCTTGTGCAAAGATATTGTCCTGTTTATGTATGTGTTGGTTTTTAAGATGTCAGGATGCCAGGTCTTTCCCCTCCTGGAATTCCTTTGCCAGTGGTAGGGAGAAAAGCTCAAGTGCCAGAGCCACAGGATAAAATCAGATGCAAATATCATCAGAGAAATAATGACAGATCTGTTGTTCTGCTGTTCTCTGCTGATCGTGCGCAGGGCTGCTCAACAGGAACAACCTACAATCGCAGTCACTTCCTTGACTTAATATTATAATCCCTTTTTTGTCCTTCTAAGTTCATCCTGTTTACCACCCTCATTCCCTCACAAACAAATAGCCAACCTCTGTTTATCCTTACCCTATTTTCCACAGTTTAGCTGATTTTATATCTCTACGTGCTATTTATCATATAGCTGTCCAGGTAAGATTTACACTGATTAAAAAATGCACAGATTTTCTGAGTGGATTCTCTCCAGTGCAAGCACCTGAAGTGCTTAGGGAAAGAACTAAGAACTGCCTGTTTTTCAGGCACCCCACTGTTTTACAAGTTGGCTCCAGTACTGAAGACAGCTGGGCCCTAAACATGTGGCAGATGATGTGGTTTGTGGGAGGGGGGTAGCGATAAGGTAGAAAAGGCAGCTGGCTGGAAAGCCCATTGTTGGGTATCAAGCACATGGTACTGAGCTGACTGGACCAGAGGGAGGTTTGTAGCTGACTGGATGGAAGGTGCACAGCACACATGCCCACTGAAAAATTTTTGCTGCCATTAGCCAGATTACCATTCCCATTGAGGATGGCTGTCTTTACAAAGGACTCATGTTCCCCTTTAAACAATGGCCAGCAGAGGATAGAGAAAGATATAATCACACAAATACAATTGCAAAGATGCAAGATCTCTTGATCTCAACAGGAATAAATCCTCAGAGTAATTTTATTTATTGTGTAAATGGATATCACCAGTTCTGTTCAATACTGTGTAGTGAAGGGTAGTGTCGTGTCAGCGTATCAGTACAAAATTCTTTGACTTTTAAGAGAAAGAGTCAGGCAGCTCCAGAGAGGTCTTCATCCTGTCCTCTCTTCACTGACTAGCTTTAGGTTTGATGCCTTATACTTACATAAGCTAAAGTTTGGTAATAAGAAACTTACACAAAGAGGATTTTTTTTTTTTAACTTCATATTCTATTTATATTATTTATATTATTTACTTTATATTCTTTTTTTTTTTTTTTTTTTTTTTTTTTACTTTATATTCTGACAGTTCCTAAGACACAGGTAAGCATAAAAGTAATCATGAATTTGAAAGATATAGACTGTCAAAAACAGTGATTAAAAAAAGACATTAAATGGCTGTAGGCAAAAGAAAAAAGAGAGTACAAAACTTCAAATCGTGGAAAATAACCTCTTGCATTAACAACATTGTGCTTAGTAAATCAAACAACAACAAAAATAAAAACCCTACACATTAATTAAGTTACTCCTTAAAGACATAATATAATTTTCAGTTGATAAGAAAACCACATTTTTCAGGGTGATAGAACTAAGATGTTAAATAGCTTACTATTTTCTGTTGCAAACACGTTACATTTATTGCATCTGATTTTTTTTCCCTTAAAAAGTTTATCCTAGAAATTCATAATTGAATTGGTTACTAACTATACCAGCAAGGGTATATTACTTTTACCAATATCTGCAGAGGCATTTTTTCTGACAGAAAAGTGTGTTGGGAAAGCTTATGATTTTTTAAAATGACATGCTCCCTCTTGGTTTAGTTCTTTGAAGTAAATATCTTACCCTGCTTAGGGACAGGATTTAGGAAGAAAAAGAACTAGAAAGGGGATGAAGAAAAGCTATGTATATATATATATATATATTTTTGCCATACTATATCCTGTTATACAAGTTTGTTTAGAATGTGCATAACATTCATGTGCAGTTCACGTTGTAAATAAATTAGTTATTACTTGCCATTGTCCAGATCTGGAATTTAGCCCCATTTATTGATAAACTACAACATGGAAATATAATGCCAGTGTTAGGAGTGTGATGCTATTGTCTTTATTGTTGCTATGGCCAAGAAATCTAGTCAGAAATAAGGATGTATAAACAGGGATCTAAGTAATGTTAGATTTTCTTACCTAAATTTAGGTGCTTAAATGAGGGTCTAGATTAGTAGCGTAGTATTTCCGAATCACATAATCATCTAGGTTGGAAGAGACCTCCAAGATTACCTAGTCCAACCTCTGACCTAATACTAACAAGTCCTCCACTAAACCACATCACTAAGCTGCAAAAACACATCACTAAGCTAAGAGACAGCCGTAAGCCTCCCAGGCCAGGGATCAAACCCACAACCATGGTAACATTCACTTCAGGAAGGAGCACAGCTGGCTCCGTAGTATTTGAGATTCCAGATACCAGAAGGTAACAGAATCAAAGCAACTCTGTGCATTTAAGATTTAATGTGAGATCCAGGAGAATTTTCTATGAACTATGTACATAAGTATTAACAGGATTATTAATCTTATGCACAAACATCAATACTGCATGAATATTCTACTTGTCCCCATGAGAAAAATCATTTGATGATTTGGCTGTGTTGATGCAACCTTCCATGTAGAGACACTTTTATTCTTATTATTTTTATTGAAATTCATAACGAATTGACTTAAAAAACAAAGTCAATATTGGGCATTCCTAAACAAACCTTACAGGTCCTTTTGCACATGCTGATTCAATAAATACCATTTTGTAATGCAAATGGGGCCGTTTTTTAAAATAAGCAAAGCCTGTGTATTTACAGATTCAGAAAATTTGGGACAAAGATCAAAACATTTCCTTGCACAAATCTGTGGATTTCTGTTTTATCATACCTGCTGAAGTTATAAGGCACACCTAGAGTACTCAGTTAAGGCAAAGAGATAATTATAATTTTTCCAGTACCAATGGAGGTGCAGAGGTGGTGAATGATTACTGGGGGAAAAAAAAATAATAATAATAAAAATAAAAATTAGTGATAATAAAGCACAGATAAACCAAAGCAACCGAAGTGTGGTGTTCTTCTGGCCCCTTTCTCTATCTAGTTCCCTCTTAGATATCTACTTAAACACTTTATTCTTTATCTTCATAAACCTTTTACAGCAACTTCGGTATCAAAAGAGGGCAAGAATGGCTTATTCCCTCCCAAAATCCTTTAAAAATAAAAACTAATCTGAGCTCAGATTTGACTGCAGACAAGACAGAAGTAAATTCCTGATAGTCTCTATAATTATTACTATGATTACATTCTGAGATATTTTCCCTACTTTAGGGAAATAGGTGAGCATATTTTCCCTTTATTTTGTGTTTTCTATGAATAAACAAGTATATATATTCCTGTATAAATTTTATAGATTTAATTATCTGTGCTTTATTTTTCTTATCAACTCATAACAAGGGACTTTTCTGAAATAAGATCTAATAACAGCACATTTTCATTTAAAAATTCTTCACACTTTTTTCATTTGTTATTCTTCATTTATTCAAAAGAGAATAAATGTTGTGGTTATCTAAATATCTTTTTAATTCCCAAATCTTCATTTTATCCCTCAGCTTCTTAATGTACTTTTAATAAGTCTTTATACCTTTCTGCTTAAAATCCAACTGTGACAATCAAAAACTTCACTGTTGTATTCTGGTATTCTGAATGTTATATTTTGTGTAATAGTACACTTTCAGAAGAGATAGAAGAATTAAATTGCTCTATTTTTCACCTTCCACGATGGCAGTCAATGGAATGAAATTGCTAATGCTGTGATTCTAACTATTTTGTCTGTGTTTACAATTCCCATTTAGTAAGAACAGAATCCCACGCTTGGAATTACTTTCAAGTAGTGATATTACTTGTAAGATCTAAACGATATTTACATAACAAAAGTGCTCAAAAATGAATCATGATCATATATGTAGTGTTTTTTCATTATTTTTATAATTATTTGTTGTGGTTTAACCTGGCCAGCAGCTAAACACCACACAGCCGTTTGCTCACCCTCCCCCCTCCCTCTCTGGGATGGGGGAGAGAAATGGAAAAGTGAAACGAGAGTTGAGATAGAGACAGTTTATTAAGATAGGAAACAATAATAATAATAATAATAATAATAGTGTGTATGAAACAAGTGATGCACAATGCAATTGCTCACCACCCGCTGACCAATGCCCAGTCTATCCCGAGCAGCCGGCCCCCCCATCCCTGCTAGCCACCCCTATATATTGTTTAGCATGACGTCAGATGGTATGGAATACTCCTTTGGCTAGTTTGGGTCAGCTGTCCTGGGTCTGTCCTCTCCCAGCTCTTGCTGCACCATTGGCCTGCCCGCTGGCAGGACAGAGCGAGGAGCTGAAAAGTCCTTGGCTTGGTACAAGCACTGCTCTGCAACAACCAAAACATGGGCATGTTATCAGCATTCTTCTCATCCTAATCCAAAACACAGCACTCTACCAGCTACTAGGAGGAAAACTGTCCTAACTGAAACCAGGGCATTATTATAATTATTATTTTATTTCCATAAGAATTAAGAAGTCTCAGAGTAGTTACCTGTGTTTTTTTTACTGCCCAAAGTTTCATTTCTTTTGGCCTTAGAATTTGATGATATCCAAACCCACCACCCCCTTTTTTTTCTTAATTTTAAAAGTTTCTCTTTTAAAAATCTTCAGATAGTGTTCAGGCTACCTCTACAAATCTTTCAACCCTTTAATATACAATAATACTTACACAGCAGGCATATTTTGGAGGAATCCTCTAGAGGAGTTTAAGTAATTAGTAGAATTCTTCATGTGATCTGGTATTTATACAATATTTCAATAAAAGTTAAATTTGCTTTTCTGTGTGTTAGACACACTAAAAATGATAGGAAAGACTGGAATGAACAAGATGTACAAGATGGGGCTAGGGGGCTGACTCACGGGAGAGGGATTCATATGTGCCTTGGTGTCTTTTCCAGACTAACACTCTTAGCCTACTACTTTTCTTAGGAAAGTAGACAAAGAATCTGTTTGCAGGTATTAGCTCGAGTTCAGAAGAGTTGTTCAGCTTAAGGATTCCTTTATCTTTTATTTTTATTTTGTTTTTAGTATTAACATAAAATGTGTCCTTCTGGCAGTTTTAGAAAATAGTTGCTCTTGTAATTTCATGCACACAAGATCATGCTGGCAAGAAAATTTCCAAACTGTTAAACATGTTCATTATTGATCATTCCAGTTTTCCAGACTATAAGGCAATATTATGTGATACAAATTAGCTCCCACCTTGCATGCCAACTATAGCAGGAAGAGTGGTGAACATGACATAGGTGCAAGTAAAAACAAGCATATGGATATGTAATAAATATACAGTTTTTAGGTACCATGCCAGCTACTGATTCACTGAAGAACTTAGTTCTATAAACTACTGGCTTGAGAAAGACTAAAGTAAAATAGATCACTTAGAGGGAAATTGGTACTGGCCTCTAAAATTATCTGAAAATGTACATTAACAAGCATGCTTGGGAAAGTTCTTAAGCCTTGTTGTTGTATTCCTATTACTTTCTTATATGTTGATTATCTACTTATTCCTACTCTATTTCTGCTTCTTAAAGCAAACAATTTTTTCTTAATTTTATCATTTCATCCCACAAAGATTGGAAATGTAGATTTAACAGTATTACAACTTCTGTTTGGTGTTGATTATCTCCAATGGCAGAAACAAAAGAGAATAAAATATCTTGACCAGGTTTTAAATCAATTTTTTGGAGGCTCGCTAAACTTGGGAAAAAAAAAAAAAAAAAAAAAAAAAAAAAAAATCCAGCTGATTAAGACCACAAAGTGTTTTAGACTATGAGGCAATAATGTGCAACAAATAGTATTTTAATAGATTTTTTTTTTTTCTCTTTTTGTGTCATTGTTATAGATTCTCTTATTAGCAACCAAGGTTGGTGCAGGAGTTGTTCTTTTTCTCTGAGAAATATTTGTCCAAAAGAGAAAAAAAGTTTCTTTCACAGTCTTTATGGTTTTGCTTTGTGAATGGGAAGATTTTTAAATTAATAAAGTTTCTGACTTCCAATAGCACTGCTATGAGATGGTGCACTGCTGGGCCCCACTGGTTGTTCCGTTTCTTGTGATTCTGTAGTTTGGAAAAAATATTGAACTGGAAAACCAGTTCCTCACCAATTTTGGTGTCTTTCAGAACCTTTGTGACCCTTGATGATAACAGTCATAGCGTTCCTTCCAAATGCAGTGGAAGGGATTTTAGTGTCTGGGATGGTGCAATGCTTCCTCATCTGTATCTGCTGTGGAGGCTCATGTAATGTCTGGTCCAGATCCCCTTTGTCCGTTTGACAAGCTGTGTTACTGTTTCCAGTTTGTTGTAAGTCTCTGCCATTGTGATCTTCCACTGAGCATTCTACAACTTCCTGAAGCTGCTCCATGACTGAGGGTACAGCTAATGAGGCCGACAGCATAAGCTCCATTCAGCATCTCACTTAAGCTAGATGCCCTTGCAAGGGAAAGAATGTAAAAGACTACCAAGACTCCTCTGAAGAGAAACAGGCAGCAAAAGTTAAGCCAAGTCTGTTAGTATTATTTTATCTTTTTATTGTAAACCTGTTATGCATTCATACAACCATTCTGTGATTTTTTGATTCTGTAATATTTGGTGATCATAATTAAAACTCTAAATTTGCTGTGGTATTTGCTGTATGGTATAGTCTTGGCATTTTCAGCAACACTAAACACAGTTATGAATAAAAGGTCTTCTTGCAATCTATCCATACTACCTAGAGGTTCCCTGTCATGGATTTGATACTTTTTATAACTAGGAGGTTGTCTATCAGAATCTGAACTTTGGATCTTGTTTTCTTTTTGTATCCCACAGGAAAGATATTTGCGTAAATAGACTGTTTTAGATAAGGTCTGATATGAAAACTGTTAACATACTCTTTACTGTGGTTAAATATGGGATTAACTAGTAGTTCAGAATGTTATAATTAACATTGCTCTGACACAGAATGTTCACTCATGGAGTTCTGATAAAATCACCTGCAATTTTGCTGGTCTTGGAAAGGATACCATCCGGTCCCAGCATTTACTACTTTTGTGACTCTTTTCAGATCATAAGGTTGAAAACAGAAGGGTTTTTTTTGTTTATTTGTTTGTTTGTTTTGGTTTATGTTGCCTTTTTTTTTTTCTTTTTCCTCCTGGAGTTTAATAAACTCTCTAATCTTGGCTCTAACTTTACCCAACTTCTGAAAACAGATTTTTGATATTATTTTTTTCTATGCCTTTATTTAACATCTTCTTTTATTTTATCTGAAATCAGAAAATATTCATTCTTTTATATGACTGCTGTAAGATTAATAGATCTCATATATTTTTCTTCCAAATTTTTACCCTTCCTCACCCCCCCCCCCAAAAAAAGAAAAAGTTTGCTTTCCTTCCTATGCTCTTTCTGTTAATTAATTCTCTGAAACTTTCATTTATATCCACGTAGCTGGTGTCCTGATGTTTTGTTGTGATTTTTGTTTGTTTGTTTTGTTTTGTTTTGATTTGTTTTGTTTTGTTTCCCATTGGATTTTATAGATGATAGCGTATCATAATTTTGTTCAGATCCAATAACTGTATCCAAGGGTTATAACTGTCCGTATTGACATAGCTTTATATCTGAATAATGTCTGAATAGTTCTTTGTATCTTAACCTTGACTAATTTCTTATTCTTAATGAAAAAGTCTTCATGTCATATGTGTTGTTCACATTTTCTATGAGTTCTGCAAATTAAAATCACTTTCAGCATTTCAAAGATGTTTGGAAGAACCCAACTTTTCCATATGGAAGTACCAACCTCTACATATTCTTGGTATGTGAATATGTTATATATTAATTAGTAATAATAGTAATAATTAGTAATAGGACTAAAGGGAATCACCTCAAGTTGCACCAGGGGAGGTTTAGGTTGGAAATTAGGAGACATTTCTTCTCAGAAAGAGCAGTCAGGCTCTTTCGGGTTGCCCAGGGAGGTGGTGGAGTCACCGTCCCTGGGGGTGTTCAAGGAAAGGTTTACCTGATGCTCAGGGACATGGTTTGGTGGGTGACATGGGTGATGGTTGGACGAGATGATCTTCAAGGTCTTTTCCAACCTTAATGATAAAGAGTCTATGATTTTGTATTTTGAAGGAAAGCTTGAGATTCACATTCTTGTGAATACAGCCATTGCCTGGAGCAGATTTAGGTGTTTCAGGTGTAGATTTATTGTTTGAGTTTTAATTTCCTTGCTTTTGTTTTACCTGAATATATTGCCATATTTGCGGCTTCCTTGTTTTGCTTGTATTGTTATACTTATGTATGTATAAATCCATCTATAATGACTAGGAATGGTTTCCTGTTTATCTTTCATTTAAAATAATTTAACTAGAGAAAATAAAACCCTAGGTTTCCTTTACTACCTATCAAGACCTGTAATAGCCACCCTCTGTTTGAATACATATAATAAATGAAAAACATTCTTCCTTCCATCTAATTCAATTAACTGTTATTTCTGTGACTTCTGTAGGTATTTTATTAAATATCATATGATTACACATCATAAGATGATCTTTAAAAATAACGAACATATAAACAAAAAAGAACCAAACCACAATAATTTAAACAAAAGTGAAAAGAATTACATAAAATGTGTAAAACAAAAATAGCAGACTATTATTCCAGATTTAGGATACATTTTATTTTATTGTAACTGAAAGATGCACAAGACTTTATTAGTATTATTATTTATTTGTTTGTTTATTTCTTCAAAAACAGGATGACCTTCTATTTAAAAATTTGAAAATAATGATATTAAGCATCTGGAATATCATCCATTATATGTCCTTACAGTGAAAAGCAAACCAAGACCATGGTGATTATGAAGAAATATTGCAAAAGCTTTAAAAATAAAAGTGAGTTCAGTAGGGCTATCATTAACTCAAAACAAATAATTTGAAGAACCACACCAGCTATGATAAAAAATCACAGCTATTTATAATGATCAAGAGAATTTTTGGTATTAGGTAAGGCACTGACAATCAGGATAGAGTACTGGAAAAGGAAAGATGGATAAAAGGTTAGTAAACTTTGCAATGAAGCTGATAGAGATGAGAGACTGAACAGCAAGGGTTACAGCTGCAGAGGATCCTGAAAACAAGAGAATGTTTGAACTTGCTTCTTTTTGTGAAAAGGAATCAGGATAGTTCAAAATACAAAAGTGTTTGGAAGAACTGGTAGGAAGATTAAAAACAAATCAAGCAAGCAACCAATGAAACAAACAAAATCCATTAGATTATAATAATTTAAATAGATTTTAAACTAGAAGATATTACAGTGAGAATGTGTGAGGAACTACTGGGAAGTAGAGTGGGCAAAGAACAGGCATGAACAGTACAGAAAACTAGTGACAGTGATAGTTAGGATTCAGGATATGTTACGGAAGAAGGCAGGACCTGCAAGTGGAGGTGCACTGGAGAGGAACAGAAGCATCTTAGCTGAGCCTGACCTATTTGTGACCATATTGATGTTTACCAGCAAAGAGCAATACCAAAAGAGGGAGCAGGAAGACCTCAGTGAAGGAAACAGCAAACTGATATTTGACTTCCTTATGTTTAAACTGAGGACACAACAGTATCACAATTTCAGGTGAAAATATGAAAATATAAGGGTACCAAATGCTCATGCAGGAACACAGCAGATAGAGGGAAAAAAAAAAAAAAAAAAAAAAAAAAAAAAAAAAAAAAAAGTAAGTGGTGAGTGTCACAAACCATACCATGAGGCAGAGGTCACCTTTTCATTATGCTAATACAGAGCACCTAATATACTCACCTATGTCAGAAAGCATAATGCTATCACAGAATCAAATAAAAAATCTATTTGAAATAAAATTAATTTAAATAAAAAGCTCTACACTTATGTCAAATGTATTGGAAATGACAAAAGATATTTCTTGTACCCTGTGGTAAAGTCATTAAAGACCTCCTAGTGATTTTGTGGAAGATTTATAATGTATTCATTTCTTTTTACCACTTATAGATTTGCTCTAAAAGTGCATTAACATGGATTAGGGTATTGTTTTCACTTTTTGCTTCAATCTTTTTCTTCTAATGAAATACTACAACAGAATGACAATAAGTCACTGCCTATAAACTCATCCTAGAAATAAAGAATTATATCAAACAAGATTTTTATTTTAGTTTCTTATATTTTCTCTAAAGCTTGGATAGCATAACAAGACTTCCACTATCATTCAAACCTCTAATTAAGAATAAGAAAACTTTTGACACAA
The DNA here is from genome assembly GCA_011076525.1 of Nettapus auritus. Classification (NCBI taxonomy): domain Eukaryota; kingdom Metazoa; phylum Chordata; class Aves; order Anseriformes; family Anatidae; genus Nettapus; species Nettapus auritus. The sequence continues at coordinate 22,152,980 of CM021765.1, forward strand.
GTTGATAACAGTTTCCTTGCTGTTTTTGTGGTCTTTGTTCTTGGCATTCATTCTGCATAAATAGAATTTAAGTGATTTTCTTTCAATTTCTCAAGAGTGTTTCTTAAAATATCTATTCTTGATAAACTAGATCTTTCCCATCATAGAAGTCAAAATCCTAGATAGGCATAGAGCTTTTTTCTAATGTGATCTGTCATTATTGTCTGTCAAAAATTGCTGTGTCACTGTTAAATTAGAAAACTGTGTGTCTGTGTAATACACCCTATACAGAAACATCTTGTAATTGCTTAAAGTGGTTTAAGAACAAATTGGCCACATAGAGAATAAGTAGACAAGGATACCAAAATATTTCAATCACAGGTTTATGAAATTTAATGAATTATAAACTTGCCCGCCATGCAGGAAAGACAATGCACACCCAAAAAGTCAGGCACGTTATCACGGTGGTCTTTTGTATGATATCTCTGTTGCCACAGGAGACATGAAGTGGTCCAGGAGACACGTTTGGTGGGTTCGGGCAACACTTTAAGTCACGCATTATGAAGCCCAGTGTCAGGGCTGTAGGTTCCTCTGGAGTCCCTCATTCTACTTTTCTCATCATATTAGATGATATGACCAAGTCACAGAGGAAGGCTCTGATGTAGGCTTGAGTTGAATCTATGTCTGCTGAATTCAGACTTGGTGACTTATAAAATGACATATATGCACAAACTGGATGACAGTTGTGCCTATTTACTGCAGTAATCTTGTTTTTGTACTATCTTAGTTATCATGAATAATTCCTTTTCTGTGTATGTCATATTTACATATGGATAAATATGAGCAAATAAATACCTGATCATAATCAAGTAGACAGAGCACCCATAGTTTTCTAGCAATGTATTTCTGGTCTCTGCTAACAAAACACAGATAAGTAAGAATACATTTCCATACACTATTTTAAACTTTTCATTAGTGAGAGTATGGTCCTGTTTTATATTATATTTATTATTATTGTTGTTGTTATTTTATAAAGGTGCTTACAATAGTCAGAATTTATTGCATTTGGTTGGATCTTTTTTTTCCCTCTTCAGGTAACTTCAGGTTTCCTCTTTAAGGCAAGGTACCAAATGCAAATAATGTTTTTGTACCACCTTTATAAAATCAGGTTTGGGAATATATGGATTACAGAGGTCATTGCATGCATAATGTCATAAAGTGATCTTGAATCCAAGCTACACATTCACGGTAATAAACTGAAGTACTATAATCCAGACAAATATATGATACTTTTGGCAATGGGAAGTGAGTTTCTCTGCCAGCATTTATCAAATTTTAGTCACAACCTTTTTTAAATTAGTATCTTTGTACACAGTGCAAGTAGTTTGTCTTTTTTTATTGGCAATATTTTCTCCATAAATTAATGTTATGTAAAATCTGAGGTGATATAGAATTATTGCCTGTAGCCTGATGAATTACAGCTGTGTTATTTTTTATAGCTTATTAAAGATTAATTGCAGAGGCATTTTCTCGTCTTAGACCACGGTCCTGTGGTTAAATCATGCTAACAAAAATGTGTTTTTAAATAAAAGTAACAAACCACTTCACATATATTTTCCATTCAGTGCATGTTCTTGAACAAAAGGGGAATTAATTATTCATGTGACCCTTATGTGAAACTACTTCTATTCTCAATTTTAGAGATGAACTAGATCATGCTTTTTAATGCAAGGTTCATTTAGTGTGGTCTTTCCTCTTTTGCCTATTTATTTTTCACTCTCTACCCATTCGTAAACCTCTATGAAGTCCAAAACTATGACAGTATAAATTCCTCCTGATAACACTGATTTTATAAAAATTATATATATATATATATACATATATTTGTTATATATATTTAATATGGAAAGATCCTGTGTTGTTAGATATTGATTCAGAGTCTTCATTACTTTTAAAGTACAGTAATGCACAGGCAGGTCTGTCATTGCAATTACTCAGTAATAAGACTATATTCTATTGGAGTTCTGATGTTAATCAAGTATCTGCTAACTACCTTATCCAAACACTACAAAACACAATTGATCTTGTATCAAGTTTAAAGTTCTAATGAGGAGAAATATGAAATATTTATCTCTTTCTCTGAATCACACTGATTCAGCAATTAGTACTTTTTCAGGTGGAGAATAGCTATGTTTTCTTGCATCACAAAACTGTTTCTGGCAATTTTGTGTTTCACAGAGAACATTGCACAAAGGTTTCATAAGTATATCTGCCAAGATTTAAGTATTTCAAAACATGGGCATGCGTTTTTTATACAGATTTGTACTTATGACCACGATAATAATTTTCATTCCCAACTTTTGAGTGCTGTTCAGATTCCAGGCTTCCTGTTTGCACACTTGAACTGACTAAACCCCTAGGGTTCTAAAGTAACACTCTGAACAAACCCTACAGTGAAAGAAGACTCAGAAAATGGGCAAGGCAGATATGCCCATAAAGTTCAGAGAATAATGCAGGATATGACTGGAAACAGTTGTTGCAAAGAAGTTTTTATATCACCACAAAGGGGACCAGAAAGTGGCTTTCATTTTAAATAAACAGCTATCAAGAGATGAATGGGTCAACTGGTGGTGTAAACGTTTTTCTAAGTTCATTAAGTGTGTGAATGTCTCCCTGAGTTAGCCAGACCAGCATGGGAGGAGTGAATAGGTGTAAACTGAACAACTAGAAAAATAATTTTGAAGAGAGCAATAGGCTTGAGCTGGCTGCAACCCTAGTGGCTGGGGATACCCAGCATCATGATGGTAAGCATCTAGAGACCAGGAATGGAAATAACACTGGTACTGTCATCCAACTGGATATTGCAATTGCTATATTGTGCTTATAAGGTGATCTTAGTAAATTGGTGTGTCACTTTTCTAAACCAAAATCCTGTGTAATATCAAATGTTTTCCAGTAAGTAATCTGTTAATAAACATTACATTGTCTATGCATAGAATACGCAAATGAAGCTGGTCAGAGAGTATTGACTTTAATGCTTGCAATGGGTAGCTGGATGTTGCATTGGATTGTCAGTTCTTGATCTTCTTATTTCAAAAGTCCTCCTGTCCCTGCCATAAACTGTCCTTTGATGTCATCTGACGCGTGTTGTTCAGCATAGCATTTCTGGAACTGTGCAGGTGAGTAAGGAGATTTCTCAGGTTTACCCAATCAAATGTACTAAAAAATATATTAATTGTATAGATTACAATATATATATATATATAAAGAAATAAATAAAAAGGACATGTGGAAAGAAACCCACAGTGGTTCTGTTCTGACAAGGTGGTCGTTTACATCGTGAAGTCATGGGGAACATAGCTATATTTCTCTGTATCATTAGACAGCACACAAAAGCAAAAAAATAATTTGCAGTGTGCAAAGATTGAGAAAGGGCGCAATCTATGAAAAAGCTGGAAGGCACTTATAGACTGAATCAGCACAGTTTCTTCCACCATTTCTTGCTTCATCACATCACAATCTCTCCAAGGCTTTGTATGTCTTCACTTCACCTGCCCTTAGAGAAGAGGAAGAGGTGCATCTTTGCTCCCATAGTATTTTTACTCTGTGAATAACACTTTGATTCAGAGTTAGGGTGCATGCATAAAAGAAAGCAATACCCTTAAATCGTTAAAAATAATATAGAAAAATTTAGAAGTAATAAATGATAAAAAATCTCCAAAGACACAGGTATACTTAAAATTACAGAAAATACTATATTGCTGTGTATTGGGTTAAGGAAATGTCTTCCAGATCCATGATATTCTCAACAATTATGCTTCCTAATTACTGCTGAAATTCTATGTTTTATAATTTACTTTGAACCTGCAGTGTTGGGATTGTAGTCATTGTCTCTTACATCTCCTCTTTACCACTGAAATCACTTTTTCTGTTCAAAGTTGTTCACCATGTTAGTACAGTAAATAAAAGTGCTCAGTTTGACAGCAGCTCTTCAAGAACTGCTCCCAGATGGTTCCATACCACGGGGTCCATTGATCAGGAGCAAGCTGCTTCAGCACAGGTTCCCCTACAGATGGCAGCTCCTCCCATACCCCTGCTCCTGCGTAGCCTCCTCTCCACGGGCTGCAGCTCTGATCCAGGGCCTGCTCCTGCGGGGGCTCTCCATGGGCCACAGCATCCTCCAGGCCACATCCACCTGCTCCACCAGGAGCTCCTCCACAGGCTACAGCATGGAGATTTGCTCCATGTGGGACACATGGGCGGCAGAGGGACAGCCTGCTCCACCAGGGGCCTCTCCACAGACCATAGAGAAACTTCTGCTGTGTGCCTGGAACACCTCCAGCCCTCCTTCTGCACTGACCTTGGGGTCTGCAGGACTGGCTCTTCACTCTTCTGTTACACCACATTTATTTATTTATTTATTTGTGTGTTCTCAAAGAGTTGCAAACATCTTTTATTGGCTCAGCCCTGGCCAGCATTGGGTCCCTTTGGTACTGGTTGTTATCTGACATGGGGAGCTCCTGGACTCTTCTCACAGAGGCCATCCCTGTAGCCTCCCACTATAAAACCCTTGTCACATAAACCGAATATGCATTTATATGGCAGTATAGCCTTGGTAATAGATCTACAAACAGTGAAAATAACACTAAGAACAGGGACAAAAACGTATACTGTGCAAAATTTATTTTGCCAGTTTGGGAGTTTGCTTCAATTTTTATTTATTTATTTATTTATTTATTTATTTATTTTCCCCAAAGTATACATGACTACAAAACAAACAAACAAAAAAAATGAACCTTATCTTTGTAGAACAATAATTAACGGAGCTATTTAAATGCAGGTGTGTTTCATTTCTTGTCATGTAAAACCTAATAACTTGGATTACATGCAGGTTTTACATAAAGCAAAAAGGCAAACTGATAGCAAAACATAGTTTAAAATGTTCACCTAATATAAAATGTAACCTAGACATCAATAACCTCAGCTGAGATTTACATGATTTGCAGTCTACGCCACCTAAGAAAGCAAGGCAGAAATCCAGTAACAAAGGCCATCTAACAAAGAGGGGACATAAAAAGCAGAAGGGTGGCTTTTTCTTATCCTCCAAATAAGATACCAAGATAGACCAGTCTGTGGAACATCCAAACAGTCTGAGGTTCAAATCTATCACAGTCACAGGGTGTGCATGATACTTGTTTTACTCAACTGAATATTAGGAAAAAGATGGAAAGCCTACTCTCTTGCATATGAACAAAAAACCTGCATTTTTCGTTGTTGCCATTCTTCTCAATGACAGTCTGATTAATGGTTGGCTAGCATAAAATTTAAATATATTTTTGTGATACTAATACTGCAAATAAATGAGAAATTGCCACTAAAATTGAAAATAAGAAAAAAGGAAAAGGAAAAGAAAACCAGCACAACACAGCTAAACATAGTATCGCTAAATAAAAGATATATTCAGAGTAGCAAGCAGCAAATGTGTTGACTATTTCTTGCATTATAATGGCAAAAAAATCTGTAAAAATATTTATTTTGATTCAACTAAATTGCTTTCTTACTACATATTAGCAGTTATGGGAAGTTGTGGAGAAGAAAATGCAAGAAACTAAAAAGCAGAAAAGACAGCAGTTGGATTTAGAAGCAAGGAATGAAAGTATATTTTCTTACCCGCGATCTTCATCTCCATTCTTCAGTGAACACAGTCATAATGAAATAAATACATTATGAATATTTTGCACTGGCATACACTTCGTTGGGTTATGAATTGGCTGGATGGCCGGGCCCAGAGAGTCTTAGTGAATGGAGTCAAATCCAGTTGGAGGCCGGTCACTAGTGGAGTCCCCCAGGGCTCGGTACTAGGACCAGTCCTCTTTAACATCTTCATCGATGATCTGGATGAGGGGATCGAGTGCACCATCAGTAAGTTTGCAGATGACACCAAGTTAGGTGCGTGTGTCAATCTGCTTGAGGGTAGGAAGGCTCTGCAGGAAGATCTGGATAGGCTGGACCGAGGGGCCGAGGCCAACGGTATGAAGTTCAACAAGGCCAAGTGCCGGGTTCTGCATCTGGGCCACAACAACCCCAAGCAGAGCTACAGGCTGGGAGATGTGTGGTTGGAAAGCTGCCTGGCAGAGAAGGACCTGGGAGTTTTGGTTGACAGTCGGCTGAATATGAGCCAGCAGTGTGCTCAGGTGGCCAAGAAGGCCAACCGCATCCTGGCTTGCATAAGAAACAGCGTGGCCAGCAGGTCCAGGGATGTGATTGTCCCCCTGTGTTCAGTTTTGGGCCCCTCACTACAAGAAGGACATGGAGGTGCTTGAGCGAGTCCCGAGAAGGGCTATGAAGCTGGTGAAGGGTCTGGAGAACAAGTCTTAGGAGGACCAGCTGAGGGAGCTGGGACTGTTTAGCCTGGAGAAGAGGAGGCTCAGAGGTGACCTTATTGCACTCTACAGGTACCTGAAAGGAGGCTATAGCGATGTGGGAGTTGGTCTTTTCTCCCACGTGCCTGGTGACAGGATGAGGGGGAATGGGCTAAAGTTGCTCCAGGGGAGGTTTAGGTTGGATATTAGGAAGAACTTCTTTACAGAAAGGGTTGCTAGTCACTGGAATAGGCAGCCCAGGGAAGTGGTTGAGTCCCCATCCCTGGAGGTCTTTAAAAGATGTTTAGATGTAGAGCTTAGTGATATGGTTTAGGGGATGATTTGTTAGTGTTAGGTCAGAGGTTGGACTCAGTGATCTTGTAGGTCTCTTCCAACCTAGACCTTCTGTGATTCTGTGATTCTGTGAAATCGAAGAAAATTTGTAAGCAAGGTATGTAAATCTGCAAGAGACGTATTTAGGCAGGCAGTCACAATACCTAATCTCAGGTACTTTTTCTAAGTGTGACAAACTTAAAAGCTTCTACATTATTCTGCTCTAATCAGTGGAGATGGAGGCTCCCATGGGTAAAACACTTTCCCCATTCTTTAGTAACTTTTTTTCCAGTCATCAACATGATACAAAAACTCAAAACAGAGATGTTAGTGTTAGAAGTCTTCATACTGGGGATGTGGACACCTTATAGTAGAGGTATTTGCATGGCAGAAGCAAACAGGCAGCATATTGAAGGGAATTATCATAATGTTGTTATCTCTGCTTCTTCAGTGTAAAATGGATGTACAAACAGCTATAGCCTTTCAGTGTTCTCTTTAAGACTGACGTACTTTGGAAAAATCCAGTTTCCATCTTCTATATCAATTATAATTTCAGACCCAGAACACTATTTTTGAACCTAAAAATAATATATATCCTTACCCAGACTTTCATTGTATAATGTATTATTTATTAAAGAAAAAAAAAAAATCATATTAAAGAATCACAGGCTTGGCATAAAACAAGATTTTAGAGCATGAGAGGCTTTTTCATGGATAGTGAATACCTGCAATAGTAAATCCCACCTCGCAAAGGTGGGATTATGCCTGAGTAAAACTCTGTGATTCTGTCCACCAATGAATTAACATGAAATAACGTTCTTCACATCAGTTACTTGTATTTCTGCAGTGGCCAGAGCAATGATAGGAAATAGAAAATGTATATGGAACAATGTTTGCTTTAGAATATTGAATATCCTGTCTGCTGGAGCTTGAAAATATATATGCATAAGTTCCTGATGTGTTCTAGGGAGCAAAACTGCTAAGGAGCAAATATATTGACATTACTGGTAAATAAATAAATACACAGCAAAACATTGAATGTGTTACTGCCTGTTTTGTGATTACAGATCTCATGTGCTTGCGTGTTAAGAATTTGATGTATTTGTGAAATAAATGCTTGTTTGCTATCATCCCAGGCTGTGGCAAAACTCAAAGCTGTCTGTCAGAAGAAACAGAGCTACTAATGTAAAAGGGTCAGCTAATTGTGAAAGGGTCTGCTAGTTAATTCATTGCAGAAAAAAAAATTGTCTGTAGAAGAAAACTGCTGTTCTCTTCTGGCTAGACTCCTCAAGATTCACTCAAGCTTAGAAAGGCTCAGGAGCCTATTAAAGTCTATGCAGAGAGTTGAGTTGCACAGGGCCTTGGAAGCAAGTCTTGGAAAATTAAGCTTAGTAGAGTAGTAAAGGTTTGCCAGCAAAGGAATTTGAAGAGAGGAGTGAGTAGCCTAAGTCAGCAGGCAAGGAAGATAATGTTGGCTGCTGCTTTAGAGACAGGTTCACAAATTGGTCTGATTAGCTGGCTAATATTCAGGCCTGGAGGAATTGTTTCTGCTAGGAGGATGACTTGGTTACATACCGGAGGTATATTCCCTGCATATATGTGCTTGCTCATTTTCAACAGAAATATGAACCCAACTCCTCCTTTACCAGATTACAATTGAAATAGAGAGGATGTAATTTCTTTGTTCCATAACCTGAAAGGCAGAGAATTGTTTCCCCCAAACCCTTCTACCGCTGAACACTGATATTGACAGGGGATTCTTCAGTATTTTTTCTGAGCTTCCTGCCTCTAACACCTGCAATTGTAATCAGGTATCACAATGTGTCACTCATAGAAACATAGGAATGCAACATTTCAAGCACTAGAAATGATACAACACACCATGGCAATACCTATCTGCACTCATGTATTTGCTCAGAATTTGTACACAGTCCATGAGTGTATTATATTGTGTGGACATAAAATCTTATGTCCCAGAACCCCAGAATCTTCCTGCTGAAAGTTTATTAGTACAATATATTCAACTATAATGTTGTTTCCTCTTCAAAAATTTTACTAGTTTTATGTTCTTTGCAGAAGAATGATTTGAGAAGTAGACAGAAGCAGAAAAACTGAGAAGAAAAAGCAATAATCTCATCAAATTAGGAATTATAAAATTCACATAGATCTTTCGTTAAATGTAGAGAAATATACTCATCTGCATCATGTTCCTTAGCATACTACAGTAGGTGAATAATAAATGAGATGAGTCTAATCCTAATTTCTTTGCACAGAAAGATTATTTCCTATCACAGACCAAGAAGGGAATACTGGGTAACTAGCACAGATATACACCCCCTGTGTATGGTATTAGCTCTTGAGATGTTTACAGTCTAGAAAGCTTGATCCCTCAAGACGTGACGGTAGTAAAGATTGCTTTGGCTATCTGTGGGTAAAAGAAGTGGAAGGCAAGGTTTTATATGGAGAAAAAAAAAAAAAAAAAAAAAAAAAAAAAAAAAAAAAA
>CM021765.1:22162256-22252256 GCA_011076525.1 Nettapus auritus
AAAAAAAAAAAAAAAAAAAAAAAAAAAAAAAAAAAAAAGACAATAGGCTGAAATTAGCTGAAATTAACTATTAATGTCATAATTCATCGCAACAGCGATGAAGCAAGAAATAAATAAATAAAATAATAATAATATGTTTTTTTTTAAGTGCTCTGTTTATATTAAATTTGATATTTTTACAACTTAAGTTACCCATGAATATAAAATTAAAGGACTGAAAAAATGTAGCTGACCTAGAGGAAAGCATTTAATTTCATGTTTCTGTTTGAACCTTATATAGAGATGCCTGAACACAGATTGCTGTGGTGCAAGTTCCTCTCTAGCTGTGTAAGGACTAGACGTAAAGACACTTTTGCTCTCTCTTCTGCTGCGTAGCTCAAGTTCATAAGTCACATTACAGACTTTTTGGAAAGTACTAAAATATATTCAGTGTTATGAGTAAGTGCCAAATTATACACTTATGTTCAGTACATCCATTTGAAAACGAAGTGTTCTTAAAGCCTTTCTTGTGTCGGTGAAACTGTAAGAAAAGTATAAACAGAACTTTTTGCAGGACTTCAAAACTGCTTTTGCTATTCAGCGTTATTTTCTCTTTTTTGTTTTCCTTTTTTTTTTTTTTTCCTTTTTCAGTGAGTAGTGCCTGACACATCTAATATTTAAAGTTTCAGTCTTAGCATTAAAAAAAACACTCACTTTTCCAAATTCACTGATGTAAGATCCATCAAAACTTTCCTAACGCACTCACTAAGACAACCTGAGTAAAAGGGCAGAGCTGTAAATGAAACTAACAAGGCAATCATGTTTGAAAAGTTAACATTTTTGTAGAAGAACACAACAAAATAATAAAAGTTCAGCAACTGAAATGCGTGCTTGGAATTAACAGCAATAGCAAAGTATAACAATTACCAATTATATACATTCTGCAACATCTACAATATTAATAGATTAAAGATAACTAAACTATGTTTCTGAAAATCTTAGAATAACTTTTGGAGGTTTCCATTTAAAATGAAGGAATATGTAAAGATGTAAAGAAATGATGAAAATATGAACATAATTTCCTGGTTCTAAGGAAAGCTATGCCACAATTAGTAAGACTTTTCTTTCCACCATTTTCCACCAGTTCTATACAGAATCCTAAAGACCTCCTGTTAGCAAAATTTTGTTTAAAATGGTGTTTGAAAGTCAGGCATTCCAGATCATCACTGGATGACAGCTCTTTTATAGCTGAGGAATGGTGAACATCACACTACATTATTTTATGATACAAGTATGTCTCTCTGTTCATTTCACCCTTTCAGAAAGCAAAGAAAAGCAGTAGAATCTGCAGAAATATTTCTTGTATCTATTATGAGATGTACTCTGTGCTTGGCTACATAAAATTCTGTAGACAGCACAGGAGAAAATTCCCATTTTGCTTATGAGCTGAATTTGGCAACTGAGTAGATAAGGACTATTTTATCATTATATCTTGGATTCTGGCATAGGGTCATGGTTTGTGTCAGAACAGCAAGTATATTTCATTAATGTGGTCATGAAAAGCAGTAGATACAACAGCTTCTGGACAGAAATATATTTTTCCTCTGTTTAATGTCTTGATGAAATAAAATTATAAATAACTTCTATTCATTCTGTACATGGTAGCTTAAAAGTGGAAATAATTATTAAAAAAAAAAAAAAAAAGAAAGAAAGAAAAGAAATACACTCTGTGTCTATCCACTCTTTAATATAACTACAGCTTTTTTCCACACTTATCTCTCTGCATTAAATTTTGGTGAATGCATGAAGAATTCAAGTTCTCTGGTAAATGTGTTTTCAGGAAAACAACTTTAAAAGTCATGTATATGACAAACTGTATAGTAAAAGCACACACAAAAGCAATCATGAATCACAGCATCAGAAACAAATGATACAGTGAGATTCCAGGTGACCAGTTACAGCTAAACATTAACTTTTGAAATAATGTCCAGAGTTCTCATTATTGAAAGCTTTTTAACAGCTTTCATGATAAACCACAAAGAATTCAAAGTATTAAAAACATCTGTAGAAGCCTACATGATCTTGTGCACATTAGATAATAAGACATGCAAATCTAGTAAATTTGCCAAGGAGCACATCAGCGGTGGTCCTTTGTGATCTTTCTCAGCACATTTGCATCTGGAAATAGAGAAACTGTGACAGATTAAACAAATGGTTGTGGAAGAAGTCACACTCGTAGCATCTGACATGTTACAGAAAGGCAATTTCCCCAATCCCAGATCTAACAGAGATTTAAGAGATTTGCTTTTGTCTTCTCAATTTTCCTTTGTTGTAATCACCATGTTCTAAAAGGTTCCAAACAGTTCACGTTGATAGCTAGTGAGAGAATCAAATCTTTCTCGTCAGAGGACAGAATTTTTCATATCAGCCAGTGACTGTTCTGTGAGCACACAACTGTAAGAGTTTTGCAGGTAATCTTTAGCAATCTGGTAATTAAAAATATGTATATATATTATCTTTCATAAGAGATAAATTTTAAATATTAGCACCAATAAACACACATGTACACATGTTCATGTAGAATGGGATTTATATTAGAATTTTTGCTGCAAAGTAGTGACTTCTGATTAATACAACTATAACACTGGACTGTATAGGACATGCAGAGAAGTAGTTTGTCTTAATATATGACAAAAAAATGCCTGTTGCACTGCAATGACTGTATATGATATCTTAATGTTGAGCTTAGATGAAGACATCTGTATCTAATCAAGCAAATTCAACCACTAAGAGCTAAAGCTGACCTAGATTGTCTCTTGAAATTAATGTTGTCCAGGTCAATAAAAAGAATGTATTAACAGCATCAGAGGAATAAAACTGCATATAAATATGCTGCCCTCTCCCTGATGTCATTGAGTGCACCCTCAGTAAGTTTACAGAAGACACCAAGCTGGGAGGAAGTGTTGATCTGCCGGAGGTTAGGGAAGCTCTGAAGAGGGACCTGGACAGGTTGGATCAATGGCCAGACGCCAACAGGATGAGGTCCAACATGGCTAATGCTGGGTCCTGCACTTTGGTCACAACAACCCCAAGCACCGCTACAGGCTCGGGGCAGAGTGGCTGGAAAGCTGTGAAGAGGAAAAGAATCTGGGGGTGTTGGTCAGTGCTCACCTGAACATGAGCCAGCAGTGTGCCCAGGTGGCCAAGAAGACCACCAGCATCCTGGCTTGTATCAGGAATAGTGTAGCCAGCAGAACCAGGGAGGTGATAGTCACCCTGTATTCTACTCTGGTGAGGCTGCACCTTGAGTCCTGTGTTCAGCTTTGGGCCCCTCACTACAAGAAGTACATTGAGGCCCTGGTCCAGACAAGGGCAACGAAGCTGGTGAAGGGCCTGGAATGCAAGTCATACCTATGAGGAGTGGCTGAGGGAGCTGGGGTTGTTTCTTCAGGAGAAGAGGAGGCTCAGGGGAGACATTATGGCTCTCTACAGCTACCTGAAAGAAAGGTGGGGAGCTGGGGGTCAGCCTCTTCTCCCAGGTAACTAGTGATAGGACCACAGCAATGGCCTCAAGTTGTACCAGGGGAGGTTTAGGTTGGAAATTAGGGGGAATTTCTTCTCAGAAAAGGTAGCCAGGCAATGGAAGGGGTTGCCCAGGGAGGTAGTGGAGTCACCATCCCTGGGGGTGTTTAAGGAAACGTTGGACATGGTTCTTAGGGACACGGTTTAGTAGATGATATTGGTAGTAGCTTGGAATAGATAACCTTTGAGGTCTTTTCCACCCTTAATGATTCTATGATTCTATGAAATTTATCATAGATATGTAGATTATTACTTGCAGATTCTTACATGTTACTCACAATAAGTAGGATTTTGTGTAAACACTCAGGAAACAGTTTATGGGAAAAGATGTGTTCAAAGTGATTAGGTGTATAATTTCTGTCTCTTAAAAATAATTAAATGCCAATAACACAATAATCATCTTTGTAACTACACTGTTCAGTAGCTGTTTTTTTGACTCATTTTTCCACTAAACTTGAATTTCAGCTAAAGAAACAATTTATACCAACTTACTTCCTTATATGAAAATAAGCAAAATATTTTATTTTGATCCAGTGACATTTATATGATTTACACTAATCTCTTCCTGAGTTTGACCTTAAATCCTGTATAACGGTCTTATCACACTTTATCAGTGTTACGACTTCTTGCAGCCCAAGGACAACCTATCTTTCTGATAGTCTTTTCTCAGTCTAAGATTTTTTTTTCAGCACAGATAGTGCAGCTGTAATATTGTGAAGAAATTATGACCGTATGTTGTATTAGAACCACAGTTAGCAGAAGACACTTCAGTGATACAAAGAGATTCATTTTACTGTTTAACTGATTCAAAATTAAGTGATTTGCTGTTTCTCTGTTCATCTTTTATTTTTCTATTCCTTCAGCTCTTCTGGAACATTTTTCACATTCCACTATTTTCTATACTTCCTTGTCAAGACAGGGGACTGGGAAAAATATCAAAATATTGATATCCTCACAGGATGAAATTTATTGTAATGTTTCTACCATTATCTTATACTAAATTGCTTTATGCAGCATATATCATCAGTTATGAAATTATAACCTTTGTTGACACAAATGACAAAACAATGAGAGAGGTAGTTATCAGATGAAAGAATAAATCTTAAAAAATAAACCTTGGAAAAGTTTATACAAATTATTTGCTCTGATTTATAAGGTTTCTTCCACAATAAGTGCTATTATTTTGAAATTTCCAATGCATTTTACAGTAAGAAAATGAAAGAGTATAAGAATGATGGTAATACTTCTTGAAAAAGTATTTACTACTATTGTTAATACATGATGATACAAACTGGTGGAGGTGTAGCATATGCCTTTGTAAAGGATGAAACCAAATTTTGATTTCAAAAAGTCGAGTGCACCAATAAAGCTGTTTGATATTCACATGACTAAGGTAAGGGTGTATCTTAGTTGCTTATTGATTTTTTTTTTGCTTTATTTTGATTATATAAATTTGTGATTGGACTCTACATAACATTTCAGGCATTTTGAAGACGCCTACTTGTATATCACATGTTTTTCTTCCTTCTACTTCATAATTTCATTGTGGAACATAGTATTGCATATACTAGCAGAATACTGCTTGATAGATTGGACAAAGTTAATTATTTGTATTCAGATTATTCTGATTATTTCAGCTTTATATTTTATGGTCAGAAATTAATTTCCATCAAATATTATGAATTGAACTTAATTTTACCTGTCCAGAAATATGGTGTTTAAATAGACTGCCTAAGTCTTGCTTTGCTTTCTGACACTTAAGGAAACTGACCAAATATTAATTGGCATTCTAATGTGTAACCAGCTAAACTTTATTCACTGCCACCATGAATAACATTTCTGGTTTTACACAAGATAATCACTCTTTCTAATTCTTCAGCGATTTGAACAGTAGTTTTTTTGAGACCAAATCTCTTGATGCTAGGGTTATTTTAAAGAAAAAACTAACTTAAGCTGTTATGCTTGGATTCCTCTCAGCGTCCTCAAAAGTACTGCAATTAAAGCACTGTATTAGTCAGTAATTGACTTGAAATATCAACAGGCACTAATTAAAAATTGTGTTAAAATAAAATCAAACAAAACTGGAAAATTAATTATAATTCATAACCTGTTATTGTGGTTAATATCTCCTTTATAGGCTAGGCTCGCTTTGGGGACATTGGCAACTAAATACCTCATTAAACATTGAATATGGCCTCCAGGAATACTAGTAGTCAGAGACACCACAAAGTGCTTTATGGCTTTGTTTCCAGCTGTAAATCCTTTGGATATGCAAACTACAACAGCTGCAAATGTGCTTAAGACCATCAGTGTCTAGTACTGTTAGGTGCTCCAAACGGTGAAGGTATTATTATTTCCCAAAGATAAACTCCAAAAGACACAATTAAAATCTCAGCCAAAAGTCACAAAGGTTTTCATTTGACATAGTTGAGGCTACACAGATTAATAACTACAGTATGACTTATTCTGCTCTAATTGCAGTGGTTGGCTACTCAGATAATTTAGAGATTGAATCTGAGTCTTTTTCTCATACTAAGTACAATATGTTTAAATTTGTGTACCTGATGCTAGTCACATGTTCCTGTATAGATGACCTTGTTTCAGAGAGTTTGAGGACAACTCTCTGAAATACAAAGAAAAATGCAACAACATGTTAGAAAGAAAGTGAATGTTTTTATTGTTTATTATTTTATTTTTATTATTTATTATTATATTATGTTCATTATTTTATTTCTTATAATACCTTGACTCTTACAATTTAGGTTAAAGAAACTCTACCTGAAAAGACATACCGGGTCTCATTTATCTCATCTAACTTGATCTCTGAACTAATTGTCTAGACTCACTTTGTAATCAGTGGAGACCAGAGTTCATTTGACCCATATTAGACATTGTATTACAAGAGACAGAATACATTGTAAGGTTGTCTATTTCTCCTCATTTACTAGAAGGGAAAACAATCTTGATGGGATACAGAAATCATGGATGAGGACATGGATTTAGTCATCAAGAGTAAAATAACTTACATCTTAGAAGACATGTGAAGTTTCTGAACCCCCTGCAGTATATGAGACATCCTGCTAGGCCTGGATACTACAACACAAAATCCATGTGCCTCTCTGGAGTGGCAGCAAAATACTTTTTGGACATTTCAAGTAGCATCTCAGATGGCTACAGTTAGGGAAAAAAATACCAAGCCATTCATCTGCAGTGATTACCCTGTGAGCTCATTCTCACAGTAAATCTGTGGATATTTACATGTAGACATTGATATTCAGGTATCTTCAGCTCAGGAAAGTCTCACCCTCTACGCAGTAGACAACTGGTAGAAATCAACCAATTGACATAAATCCTAGCACTACATTATATCCTATATACTAATAATTTTGACTTTTACGTTCATACAAGTTTGATGGTAGACAACAGCTCCTCAATAGTACAGGCATTTCATACTGAGTTCCAGTTAGTGCTTTAATTATGAAATGACACTGGTATAAAGTGATGAAAAAAAAAAGAAAAAAAAAAAAAAAAAAAAAAAAAAAAAAGTAATTAAAAAAGAACAGTCTGCCTCACCTTTTGCTGACATTCATTTCTACCTCTGCTTTTGCTGTTCTTTTCAAATGCAACAAATGTTTTGGTGGATATGCAGGGACTTATTCAGGTAACAAATCCAGATGACATATATCCCAGCAAAATCACAGTAGTTTTTATTCTCTTGGATCTGTTATTCTGCTGTGGTTTACCACAAAGTAAAACAAATTTTTGTATTGGCATTAATCCAGGGCCAAGATCAAGAAGAATTAAAATACTTTAAAGGGCTTATTAAATTACAGCAAAAAAGAACAGGATAGAATTTGGACATGACATTACAGAAGAAATCTTATTTAGGAATGATCTTCAGTTGTGACAGTAAATATAAGGAAAAAATAGTATCTTTTGGAGGAAAAACAAAAAAAAAAAAAATTGACAGTTCTCAATATCTTATTTCTATAAAATATCCTATGGCTTTCATTGTCACTTCAAAGGGAACATTTTTAAAAGAAGCTTTATATTGGTTGAGTTACATTTATATGAGTTGAAATATTCTTTTGAGAATTGTATACATCTTCATTAATTGTGTCTATATTCTGGTGAAAATCAGACTATAAGGTATATGAATTTATTTTATTTATGAGGTGAAAAGTGCATTAAAACCATGTCAAGGGAATTAAAACAATGTCAAACAAAGCTAATAGCTAAACACAACTACTTTATAATAATCTAAAAGAGGTTAAAAAAAAAAAAAAAAAGTTTTTTTTCACATTGCCTGGCATATTAAATGACTGCCACCATAGAGTTTAAACTGGAGCAGCAAAAGCAGGCAAGTACATTGATGATTCTGCTCTTGTAATATTTGAATTATAATTAAGTAATGGCAAAAGTAGCTCTCTTTCAGTGCCTGTGCTAAAGAAAATGATAGAAACAGTAGCAGGTAGTCCAGAGGTATAATCAAAATTAACCAACATATTCTGAATTTTAAATATGAAAGCTTATGAAGAAGTGCTGATGGGCTTATCTGTACTTCAATAATTATTCAAGGAAGATACGTGCTTTGTATTCTGATCTGTGAGGGTATAATCTCCAAACAAAAGCCAAAATGTGTCAAATAAATTAGCAGTTATAAATTATTATTTTTTCAGCTCTAATTTTAATTTAATAATTTAACTTTATTGAAAACATGCAAATATTCTCAATTTATAAAACTGAATGGAACTTCCAAGTAATAAGTTAACTGATATAAATAAATCACCTTCAGGACTATGATGGAGAAAATGATCAATCTTTTAACAGTCATTAGAATATCAGAAGGATACCTGTGTTTTAAATTATTCTTTAATCTACCATGTATATTGAAATTCAGCAGACACGTTATTTGTACTGTGTAAGGCCCATGGCAAATAATTTAGCCATATTTTTTTCATTGTAAAAGAACTCTTAATATAGAATCTGCTTTTAACTCTGAGTTTTAAACTTAGATGTTTATGTCCAAACTAATTTACTTTAACGCGCATGGAAAAAATATGTGTTTTGTACAGATACTGTACTAAAAAAGAAACCTAATATAGTTGAGAAATTTTACAAATTGGAATCTCTTATTTCCATCCATTCTCATCCAGAAAGCAAGTGAGCAACTAACTCAGACTTTGAGATCTAAGTCTGAATTTAGGTGAGATGATACCTACATTTAGTTTCCTCTGATATGAGTACTACATAAAGGTCTCCCCATTAAATACGTCAAATAGGGTATACATCATTCTCGAGTACAGTTTAACAGATAAGGTCTCCATTAACATGACCTAAATCCATATATCTTAGAGTCATATAAACATAGAATTTAGTGATTTCATAACGTTATTCTCATAATTTCTCCTAGATTTATACATATACATATTCTGCTATGCAAATAATTTTTTTTAAAAGTTATTATTTGTCACTTATGTAAAACATATTTCAAAATAAATAAAAGAAACTACAGCAACATCATTGTGCCTGCCAGATACAGAAGATATATAAAATAAACCAGTTTCAATGGACAAGGTAGACAAAATTGGCCAGCTACTACTGGAATACAATAATTTGCATGAAGTCCTGGAAAGCTTAATTTGTTATATATTTTTTTTTTAATATATATTATTTTTATGAAGTTACAAAAGCCTGGTATTAGGTTGCCATGTTCAGTCCTGTCAGATAACCATTATTTCAAAATTTCTAATTCCTGATGTAGACCATGCTGAAGTAAAGGCAAAATATTGACAATGCCAGAGATATTCTCAAAGAGGAGTTTGTGCCACTGGAAAACTATGGCAAAACAGATTTATTTATGGTGGAACTCCTACAGTATTTCACTCTGTCTCTTTTTTATTTTTATTTTTTTAGCAAAAGGAAAAAATGAATTCCAGCATAAATTTATTGGTTAAGTTGCTGAAAAAACAATATAAATGCCCTTTATAAGCAAAATATTTGGTTTATCTTATATTAAGTTTAACCAAAGGAACTGACTCATATTCATTTTGTAATTCTATAGATGCAGAGAATAGCTAAATTCAAAGACAAATCAAGTGAACTTGTAGTTTGGCTGAACTTGATCAAACTGTGAGCTGCTAGTGAACAAAAGGTGGCTGGGTGTAAATATTACAGGCCAAAACTGAATATAACCTTTGCATGTACTCTGCAAGCCAAAACCAATTAATTTTTAACAGCTCCACTAGAGAATTCATTGTCCAGTAATTTCTGCAGTTGATCACTTGGTTTGAAAGGTACTCACACCCTTTACTAAACAGTATGTGTGGATTCAAGCCAACAAGACACCTACCATATATTGTGCGCTCCATTTTTTTTTTTTAATTCCCTCTTTTAGAAAACAGTTTCATGTAAGTGCTTCATCAGAGTTTCCATATGAGATCAGAAATATTTTTGAATTTCTGAGTGACTGAGAAATGCATCTGAGTAACTCTCAAGGAAGCACAATAAATGCAACATTTATGGGAAGAAAAGAATATCACAGACAAGAACTGAAATATAGCATCTTGAAAAAGACACTGTCAAGGCCAATATGCCTGTATTTAAACTTACCTGCTGTATTTTGGTTTATGGGAACCCTTGTATATACTGCATTCACCTAAACCCCCAGTGTACATGCATGTACACGTACACATGCACACACACACTGCTTTTAGACTCAATTCTTGACTAGAGTGAAGGTAAATAATTTCAGACGTAATCTAGAAGGAGCAGGAAAACAGACTATCAGGTATGGTGCCATACATCACAGACACACTGCCATTCACATAAATCCTTCTAGATTCATCTGAGTAACTTTCCTGAAATCAGCTTTACAGCTTGAACTGAGAAAAAATTACTTTTTTTTCTTTTTTTTTTTTTCTTTTTTTTTTTTTTTTCTCTATGGTTTAAAAGAAATCCCATTTCCACTCACAAGATGTTTTGTTCTGCTTGAGTGGGTTCTGTTTGAATGGGTTTACAGATTGTCAAAATTTGTATTAATGGACGTATATGCAAAATGGTGTTGCTTCAAAAGAGGAACAAAAAAAGGAAGTCAGAAAATATTAATATTGAAAATATTGATAAACTAGTTTTGCCCATTCCAGATGTTGGCCATGATGGTGAGTGATATTAATAACAAACAGAATGAAGAAGCAATTCAACTTGTTGAGGTGAAACAGAAGACTGAAAGAGAACCACATTTTACATAGAAGTTGGGGAGCAATAACAAATGAATGAGGAACAGAAATTGATGTGCCTACTCCATAATGCTGTTAAAGAGTACTCTTCAGAGGAGTATGGACTGGGTCCCAGATGATTTACTTCCCTTCTAGCACCCAAATGTGCTAGCGAGGGGGGAGGGAGAGAGAGAAAAAGAGAGATGCACATAAGAAATATACTGATCAGCTTGACTTATCCGAGAAGGTTGACTCTGACTGCTCTTGCACAATTATTGTCTGAAACAAAACAAAACAAAAACAAAACAAAACAAACAGCAATAAATGGAATCCCAAGGGATGCCATTCAAACTGCAGTACAAATAGATTCTCTGGTTTAACACATATGCTCTGAAAAGTATTGCCTTATAAGTAGTGTGGGGTTATTAATGTCTATATAGTTTGAAACTCTAACTCTTATTACTTTATGTTTGACCTAAGCTATGAGTGCTAAATTCCAGGTATTTCAGGGCCCCTGCACAGTGTGGCCCAACCTCTTTAATCTTCCTCTGCAGAAAGCCATGGGTTAGGAGGTTAGAATTTACTCATCTGGAATCTTCCACTCCCACAACCAGGCAGTTAGGTCCTGAATTGAGAAAGTGATGAATAAGCATTCAAAAAAAAATGAATATATAAAAAGTAATTTCACATATAATTTTTAAAGGACTTTCATAAGCAGAAAAATAGGTTCAATATCTGGTTGATGAGAAACTTTGGAGACACAGAGAAATATTATATTTTTTCTGATATTTAACAAACACTCAAATAACTTTTTCCATTTGCCATATAGACTAGGCCACTGAAAGACACAAAACAAAGAAAAAATCTTCAATGCAAATGTCAGTTCTGCCTAATGTTCTGCTGATTAAGTCCTGTTTAATTCTAAATTAAATGAGCAACCACAGTAAATCAAACCCAATATTCATACCTTCTTCCCTACAGACATAATTACATGCCTCTCAGGAGTTCACTCCATCCATTAGCGGAAAAGGAAATATTTAGGTGAGTGGGAAAGTAGAAGACTTGTTAACCACTCACAGCATTTGTAAGAAAAAGACTAGTGGCTTAAAAAAAAAAAAAAAAAAAAAAAAAAAAAAAAAAAAAAAAAAAAAAAAAACACTGACTGAAGGTAGTTATGCAATTTCATAAAACTTATAATTAGGTCTTATAAAATAATCTCTTCAAACAGCCATTTCAGTAACTCTGAATCCACTTAGGGTTTCCCCTTCCCTTCCCCTTTCCTTCCCCTTCCCCTTCACTTTTCCCCTTACTGAAAGAAGACTCCATCTTCAAACTACCAAAACAGCAGATTTCCTGTGAAAGCAGTGAAACAGTCTCTGGCACAGAGAGTCATTTTCTTGGAAATTAGAAGGGAATGTAATTCTGCTCAGTAATAAAATCTGAAGTACAAAGAAAAAAAAAAAAAAAAAAGGAAAAAGAATTTCAGAAGTGTTCGATGATAGTGTTCGATGATATGACCATGAAGATTCTGAAAGTGAAACCTGTTCAATTAGGGGAAATTAGTATAACTGCTAGACTTCCATACTGATTTTTTTTCCTATTTTCTTTCTTAATTGATTTACTTCTGTTTGGCCTGCGACACAAATTTGCATCTACTATGCCCTTGAATCTTTACCTATCATTCAGAAAAGAGAGCAGATCATCAACTTGGAGTAATAATGGCAAAACTGAACAAATCCTAGTGCTACAAACAGGGATTTGCTAAGTGTGCATTCTGAAAGGGATAAAAGGTGGGTTGAATAGAAAGTTGAGGCTTTCTTACCCCATCTTGAATTTATATTTTGTGCTGATGCACAGTCATTCAATATCATGACTCACTGGCTAAGCACAGCAGCTGGGAGCTCTCCCTGAGAACAGAAGGCCAGGAAAGATGAGTTATAACAGTACAGTGAAAAAAAAATAAGCAAAAGCTTTAAAAAGGAAGAAGAAATAAAGTAATTGCTATTGATTATTACACTAAATGTTAACTTGTAGATCTAAATCATTGCTGTCAGAAGGATACTTGGGAGACCATGAAGAAAAAGTACTTCAGATGGTTTTATTTGATGATTTTGTCTGTCTGGCAGATATTTTAATCCATCTGTAAACTCTTACTGTGGCTTGTGTGTGCTCATACATGTGCACACAGTATAGACAATATTTCTAAACTGTGCATTTGAGAATAACAGAAAAGAATAAAATAACAAAGAGAGAAATAAGAAAGAACAGTAACTGACTTACAAGCAAACTTCAAAACCTGGATCCTGATTTAAAATATAACATAAAAGGTGAGGAGAGACTTGTAATGAGACATAGGGATGAGAAATGCTACAGTATAAATTTTGTTATGTTACTGAAGATCACGTGAGACAAGGTAAATGTCTGTGTGCTCTCAGCCCAGTGGAGATGCAAAGTGAATGTGTTAATGAAAGCCACAAAGCAAGAGAATATCAGAGCTCAGATGATGCATGATTGTTTACCAATTTACAGTGGCATAATTACACATCTGAGCCCAGACACTTCAAGTATTTTTAAAAATGTAAATTAGATTCCCAAATCACTTAAGGCTTTTAAAATTTTTACTTTTTTTTAAGGCTTCTGATCATTATTTCTTTATTCACCTTTCTTCTGTGACATTGAGATGTACAGTCAAAAAAGCTATCATCTGTTTCTCATAATTCATATATAAAAGAAATGCTGAAATCACATTAAAGGAACATTTTTAAACAAACAGTTCTTAACAACTTCATTAATCATATCTGTATCCAAATAACATGTATATGTTCTGTATAATACAGATAATCTATATATCTCTTTAAATGAACTGCTTAGATGGAAATGCATCCTTCTATATTTATGGTTTGTCCAGAGTGTTACAGGCACACTTTAAGTTTTGTTGATTCACTTCATGTTAGAACATGAAGTGTTCTGAGAATGCTTTTTGAAAATAATAATAAAAATAATAATTTTTTTAAAAATGACATTTCCCATAGTTATACATAATCCTTCTCTATATTATTTTTAAAGGCCTGAGTTACAAAGCTGTTACAGATTTTCAAACAAAGAACAAAAAACACTTTCCTACTTTTTAATATATAACAGCCTAACTGGAAACTTGACTGTAATTTACATGTATTGACTATTGTTGTCTTGTTTTGTCTGATACACAAATGGATACATATTCATTGGGAAAAAATCAGTTATCCAGAATACCATAAAATAGAAGAATATATTCAAAATAGATGATAACCAGTACTGAAGCTAGTCCTTATTTTCATGTGTTATAATGCAGACTGAATACACATACATACCTTTTAAAAAAGAATTGACATATACATATATGCATTTTTCTGTTACATTATTGCTCTTATTTTTGAGACAGAAAGACACATTTAGGTGGGAACTATAGGTATATGCTTCATGTGAGTAAATGTTAGCATTTTATCAACTGTTGCTGGGCCTTTTTTTTTTTATTGCTCCATGAAAGATTTTCAGTTCTGTCACTGATTTATTATTTCTACCTATGCTTATTAATACAATACTGTTGTCCTTTAAATCATAGGAAAACCTTCATATGGCTGCATCTGTAGTATACCAACCATGAAAAATGATCAGTAAATATAAGACAAAAAAAAAAATCCAATGACAAAAAATGTACATCTTAATTTAATTTAAAAATAACATATGAAATATAAAATGTTCATTTATTTACCCTCAATAAGTTTGCAGATGACACCAATTTTGGGTGAAGTGTTGATCTGCCGGAGGTTAGGGAGGCTCTGAAGAGGGACCTGGACAGGTTGGATCAATGGCCAGACGCCAACAGGATGAGGTCCAACATGGCTAATGCTGGGTCCTGCACTTTGGTCACAACAACCCCAAGCACCGCTACAGGCTCGGGGCAGAGTGGCTGGAAAGCTGTGAAGAGGAAAAGAATCTGGGGGTGTTGGTCAGTGCTCACCTGAACATGAGCCAGCAGTGTGCCCAGGTGGCCAAGAAGACCACCAGCATCCTGGCTTGTATCAGGAATAGTGTAGCCAGCAGAACCAGGGAGGTGATGAAAAAAAAAAAAAAAAAAAGATTATGTCCAGCCACTGCCTTAAATTACACTTCAAAATTTGTTTAAAAAAAAATTAAAAAAAAAAAAAAAAAAAAAAAAAAAAAAAAAAGGAAAAAAGAAGGTTTTGTGTGTTTGCTTTCCGCAGTTTGTTCAAATGATGTGTCATTTGAAAAGCTAAAAGGCTAAAAGCTCAGCAATTATTTCAGAGTAGAAGCTAGACACTTATTTTCAGTTGAAATTTCCTTTATGGTTAAAGGAAAGCCAGACAAACATCAAAGAAAGATGGGATGGGTCATCCTCTGGAGATAGCTAACTCTCTCCTTTAGTCATGGAGGAGTGCAAGCAACCAAATTAAAGTGCCAAACTATTAGGGACTAAAATTAGACAAGATGGATCAAACTCTAAATACATATATTGTTACGAAGAAACATGTAAGTAAACAGTTTATTACTGCTTTTGTGGGGACCTTGTCATCCAGAAGGAAATGAGAATCACAAGGGAAAGATAAGAAAAAGAATAGTAGGAAGATTTTCATTGCTCATTGGTTTTGTACACTACTTTTCTAGGTTGGCTCTTTGGTTGATTTACTTCCCGTTTACCTATTTGTTTATATACCTGGAGATAAAGAAAAGCATTTTAAAGAAATGCCTTTTACATTCTCGCCAACACTGCATGTTAACTTTTCCCTCATTACTGATATTTTCCCTTTCTTCTACAAAATAGACACCTGTATTTAAGAGAACACAGACATATTTTAGAAATAGACCTACTAGAAACCTTTTTCACGGAATTAATATTTTGTCCTGAAGTCTATTCTTACCTTTAAAGTTATTTAAACTTCAGATATCAAGGGATTAACGTTTCCCAATATTTTTAATTTGATATTGGAGATGGTTAGTGTTTCACATTTTTACTTGAACTTCTGTTTAATATTTTTATTTTTTTTTTTTTTTTTTTTACTGTAGCTGGTCAAAACACAAAGATAACTAAAATTTTAATTTTATTCTTTTTATTGAAAAAAAAAATCTTTATTAATAAATAAATAAAAACAAATTTTCAGTACCTTTTGTCACTATGCCTTTGCTAATTCTTTTTAATTTCTTAAATGACATCAGACTATCACAAATACACTGCAGTAATATTCAGTTTAGTAAATCTAAACACTACACAAACCACAAATACAAAACAAAAAGAAGCAGTCAAGATGACGAATTGTAAACTTTACACCTGCTTTAAAGCACTTTGTCAGTCTTAGAAGAAATACTTACAATTTATGAAAATTGAACAGTATCAGAAACACCTAGAAAAATGCATAGAAATCTGGCCTCATTAATTAGCAAAATAAAGATAACTGTTGGATGTTAGTGAAACTTTAAAAGTGGAAAAACAGTATTTAAATTAAAGAAACAAAAATGAGCATAGAATATGGAAAGTCAAAGATAAGACCATAATAAAACTGTTCAAAAATAGACTAGGCAACCTGTTCCAATGCTTTATCACTCTTGTAGTAAAGAATTTCTTCCAAAATTATAATCTAAATCTACCCTTTTTCAGTTTAAGGCTATTCCCCCTTGTCCTGTCACCAGACTCCCTGACAGAGTCCCTCCCCATCTTTCCTGTAGGCTCCCTTTAAGAACAGACAGGCTAAACACCAGCTCACCCATGTTTTCTGCATAGGGAAGATGTCCCAGCTCTCTGATAACCTTTATGGCTCTCCTCAATGACTCGCTCCAACAAGTCCATGTCTTTCTTATGCTGGAGGCCCCACAGTTCAATGCAGTGCCATGTTTATAATGGTAATTAATGGTAATAAAAAATAAAAACATAAAAATTAAAAAAAAAAATAAAATTAAAATGGTAATAAAGATCAGTTGCCAGTTACCAATTTGTGTTGATCAAAGCAGATTCACAGTCAAAACAACTCAATTAATTGTCAGTTAATGTATACATAACGTTCTGTCTACCAAAATCTGTACAAATATTTCACTTCAGAAACGTATATATATGTATCACTGATTTTAAAAAGTTAGCTACCTTTTGGAATTCATAGTTCTTATACACCAGAGTTTTAGATGAATTTTATCACTGGAACATCACAGTTGTTTTGCACATCATAGTTGTGCATCATTGTCACATCAGAATGATATCTGAAAGTTAGATTAACTGTTTTTTTTGTTGTTGTTGTTGTTTGTTTTGAGAAATTATTTTGTATGGATAATTCTTCCAGCAATGTGAAACTGGCAGGGTAGCTTTTACCCTGCTAATAAATTAGGTACTAATTAGTACATAATTTCCAGGACCATTACTAGACAAGTAGTTCCCATGAGGAAAAGGGCATTGTCTTATTATTACATCCTCAGAAGCTATGAAGTAAGTACCTTAAGAGTTAAGACATGCATGCATAATACAAACCAGGCTTACATTTTCTGTAAATTATATTACATATCATCCTTCCCTACGTGCCTAAGAATGGTAAAATGCAAACATGGGTGTAGAAAAGCTCCAAAATTTCAGAATATTTCAGTTGTAGCTAAAGATCTGGGACCAGATCCAAAAAGTACTAGGTACTATTGAAATTGATGGGAGCTAGAAACTAAAAAAATCTCAGTGCTTTTCTTCTAAAGTTCATTAAAATTTCATACCTGATGTTATACACTATTAAGTTGTTAACACTCCTTTTATGTAAAAGAATAATTTCTACTCTTAAGGTAAAATTATAATTACTTAGTGAACTTGATAAAAGTTGCATTTTCATGTTCAACCACAGAATTCTTTCTCATCTCCCTATAATGCTTTTATTCCTTTTGTAATCAAAATATATTGGTCTTCTTTGTGATCTTTACTCTGTTCAAACACAATCATGGAAAAAAATAACCTTTTTCAGGTTTTGAAAATTATGACTGTCATTTATTCCTGAGAATTAGTTAATACTTATATTCTGGAATGCTGATATATTATCAAAGGTTCTGCTTTGAATCTCCTTTATGTCTGTCAGTGAAAACTGAATTCCAACATGAAAGTAGGTTGGTTGCTTCAAGGTAATACCAAATCTAATTAACTCCAAGAAATATTCTCAGAAGTGAAGAGAATATAAGTGAATATAAACTAGAAGTGAATATAAACTAGGAATGAAGATAATAGACATAAAAATCTTTCAGAACACCTTGGCTGAGGTTCCCCTCAACCAAGTAAATATAGTAAAAATACAGGTAAATAATTTAATTTTGTAATTGTTCACTGAGCTTGCCGTTATCTAAATCAAAAATTTGTTTGGGTAACATGCAACATACGTACTCGGCTCTGGTGAGGCCGCACCTCAAGTCCTGTGTTCAGTTTTGGGCCCCTCACTACAAGAAGGACATGGAGGTGCTTGAGCGAGTCCCGAGAAGGGCTATGAAGCTGGTGAAGGGTCTGGAGAACAAGTCTTATTGGGAGCGGCTGAGGGAGCTGGGACTATTTAGCCTGGAGAAGAGGAGGCTCAGAGGTGACCTTATCGCACATTATCGCACTCTACAGGTACCTGAAAGGAGGCTGTAGCGAGGTGGGGGTTGGTCTGTTCTCCCACGTGCCTGGTGACAGGATGAGAGGGAATGGGCTAAAGTTGTGCCAGGGGAGGTTTAGGTTGGATATTAGGAAGAACTTCTTTACAGAAAGGGTTGTTAGTCACTGGAATAGGCTGCCCAGGGAAGTGGTTGAGTTCCCATCCCTGGAGGTCTTTAAAAGACATTTAGATGTAGAGCTTAGGGATATGGTTTAGTGGAGGACTTGTTAGCATTAGGGCAGAGGTTGGACTCGGTGATCTTGTAGGTCTCTTCCAACCTAGACTATTCTGTGATTCTGTGATTCTGTGATATCTTGGAACAGGGTAAGAACATAGATTTCTTCTGCTTTTATGGAGGAATAAGACATAAAATACAGAGTGATAGGATAAAAAATGTTTTAATTAGTTTCTTCACTGTTTAAAATTCTATATAAATATGTATCATTTAATAGACATACATTGCAATAATTTATGCAAGATAATTAAAAACTAAATTGTGCTCTCCTTTCCTCATCCTGTTTCTTGCTCTGCTCTGCTGATGATTATAACCACAGGAAAAAAATAGAATAGATTCACATGGGATATCTACAGTATAAATTACTCAAGGCTACTGACATGAGACCAATTACTCATTTTCATTTGTTCCTTATATATTGTGTGGAAGAACAGCACTGTTTCTTTGCTGCTATCTGGATATGTCATAAAAATACCTATAAAATCCATAGTGAATTAGCAGTTACTACCAAATACAAATTGATGTACAGTCGAAAAATTGATTTATATCTTGTGCTAATGCACTGAAGCTGCCAATAATTTGGATGTACTTTTTCAGGACATTTTTAACATTGTATAGAAGAATTTTATTATTATTATTATTACTTTTTTAGTGCATATATATTTTTTACTTTTTTTAAAGATAAATCACATTTCATAGTACAGTTCATTCTTATTTTGTTTTGTCAAAATAAAGTTTGAGAACTCTCCATTTTTCTTTCATAGAAGAGTCATATGCTGCAGCACTGAATACTACTTAAATACTATTTGTTTAGTACAGCACACTGTACAGTAATTTGTGAAGAAGTTGTTTCAATCCAAGGAAATTTTAAATTAAATAGACATCACTGCTTTAGATGATAGCTGGTAATCTAGAATAATCATCTTTCAAAGGCTAGAATAAAAGTTCAGTTAAAAAACAATTGACATAGCTATGTGAAGTTGTTCAGTTCTTTGTGTTTAAATGTTTGAGTGTCATGACCCAGAAAACAGGGAATTTACTCATGATTTAGAAGTAATAATAATAAAAATAATTGAGAAGTACTTGTAAAATTGACAAGATTGCTGTCAGGCAAAAGTTACATTTATTTCCAATAATGCTAAATGAGAAATGGCATTCCATCATGATTTCTCTTAATGTTTTTTGTTTGTTTGTTTTTTTCAAAACATAAAAAAAATAGAGGCCAGGAGGTGGAATGATGCAGTAAACATTTTTCACAAAGCATTTCTAAACATTCCCATTATATTTTTCTTTCTTTCTGAGGTGTTCTGGTTTTGTTTTGTTTTGCTTTTTAATTAAAGATAATCCCAGTTTTCTGTGAAATGAATCAGAACTGAAGGGTGGAAGGTATTTAAGAACTGTTCTTCAGGAAACTTTTTGTATTTTTGGTATGTAACTGTGAGGAACTGGTTGGTACCTGAAATGGAAAGGTATCAATGCACTATTGAATTAGGGAAGACAGTGTTTTATGTACAATTACATGATAAGTATATTTATACAAGATATATCACAAGTACTTCAGAATAAATTTGTTAGTAAACTATCTGAACTTTGCTGATAAATTTGGTCTTGTAGTATACAACAGCAATATTTACTTCATACATTTGAATATCAGAGATAATCAGTCAATACTGATAAGCAGAAGTAGATTGTCTGAAGTGAAATAACAATATTTGAGTGAAAGCTTTGCAGACCATTGCTACTATGCCTAGAAAAGTCACCTTAAAGGACTATTTTTGTATAGCTTTAGTTCATAATGAAATATGCCAGTCTCTTTTGCCATGACTGCATTCCAGTCCCACCTTTTTTCTTTTCTTTTTTTTTTTTTTTTTTTTTTTTATCAGAAGGGGCAGCACCTGAGGACACCCAGAAGCCTTTATTGGCCATGATAAAGGCCATATGTTAAGCTATAAAAATCCGTTCCAGCTTTTAACATTTGGTTCCTTGGCACATCCCTAAAGAAAGAGTGCAACAGCTTTGGAGTTGCCTGAAGAGCTGTCTTATTATGAATTTATCTATGATGTAGATGGATGCACTGTTTTCTTGTTTCTCTGAAATCTAGCTTTTTTCTTTTACTTGATCGTCATGAAAATGTAAAGCAAAAAGTTTTTGGTGACATTAATTTTATGGTGTTTCTAGAGTTTTCTTTAATGTCTCAAAAAAAAAATGTTTATTTTCTATAAACTTGTGAATTAAGAGTGGAGAGGAGAGATAAGTGAGGACAAAGTCTACATAATTTAATAATTTAATTTTATGTTTTTCATTGTTTTTCTATTATTTTTCATATGTTTTTCTATTCCCCATATTTATAAGAAATTCTTCAGGTTTAAAACTTTAGGTTTTGGACATAATTGTACTTTTCAATAAGCTTTGAAGTATTAGGCATTACTATTAATGAATGCCTGTTTAAAGCAAATTAATAGAAACTGACAAAGTAATTAAGATAAGGAACTGAGGCAAACAAACTAAGGGACTCTTGACATAGAAACAAACTATAGAAAGAAAATCAGAAGATCCTACTATCCATGCATTTGTTTTTCTCAGTGTTTTGTTCCATTTAATCTGCTGTAATCAAAGTACTCTATTTTTATTAAGATTGTGTAGGAAAATGTAGCAATAATTACATTGGAAAGATTTTCCTGTCTTCATCAAAGCGAATCAGCATGCAATACAGAATTCTGCTCTGAACACATTTTTTTTGCTCATACTAAACTTTCCTGAATCATTCTCCTTGAAAGAAAATTACTTGGTCTACACTAATCAATCTTCATTTTACAGAAAATTGAGGAGATATAAATGAGGAAAAAATCCTATCATGTAAGTTCTTCAAGAATGATTAAAATAAGAAACAAATCATTACAATGAAGAATTGATCTTGAAGTTCCCTTAAAGTTCATTAAATTGTTTAAGACATTTTATTTCTGTTATAATACTAAATAATTACTTGATCACTGCTATACGAACAAGATACTGTTAGTCAAGCCAGCAGGAAAAGCTCTATATGCAAATTTCTGCATAATAATAATAATAATAATAATAATAAATCTGTCCATCGAACATTGATTTGGACATTTTATGATTCCTAGATGATTCTAGGAAGGAAGCAAATGCCATTGATGTTGAGGTTTTAGATAAAAATGACATACATTTCAATGCTCAAAATGTAGAGATTATCAATGAAGACTTCTCCAATTAGAAAACATTAATGTCCAATAACAAAATTGTTGATAATCATGTTAAATGCTATCAAAGTTTGACTAGAGACTGCTTTCACTAACTCCTGTGGTAGTCATGTTTCAAAGACATGAGAAACTAGTCTGCTTTTATCTTCATTGCATTTAAAAAAAAAAAAAAAAGATATCATATTTTTTTTTTTTTTTTTTTTTTTTTATTTGGTATATTTTAATCACTCCAAGAATATAAAGTCTGGATCAGCTAATTGAACTTTATAAAAACATGAAGAAAATTTAGTGCTGTTCAAAACATGGAGCTATTCTGTGCCACCATTTATACTTTGGTGCTTTGAGTTACCAGAGCCATGTGTTATTGTTAGAAAGGGATTGGTCAACAATATGTGGATAACTGAAAATTCAGTCTGGAATTCATGCTGCATGCTGGTGCAGTGAGAAGGGCAGCTCTTCCATCTTCCAGCAGTATCTACTGAACTACATAGGTTTACAGAAAAAAAGATGTTATCTATCTTGTGTATGAGAAAAGCAAAAACAAAAATAAACGAATAAAAATTGGGTTGTTGGCACTCTGTCACTCCAATCTTTATAAAATACACTGCAAAATTAATGCAAAATAAAGCAGTTCCGAAAATACGAACTGAGTAAAACCTTGCATAAGAAATACAATTTCTTATTGTATTTCTGTTTTTTTTTTTTCATATTTATATTATGTACCAATGTAAGCATTAAATCTGGATCTCGTGTAGCTAAGAACATGGAGCTCCACTGAGCTAATACAAGCAAGAGCACACCTTTCAATTGTAGCACAGATGCAATCATGGCTACTTCACAGATAGATAATATGATAATCGATGAAAAAAAAGAACAGAGGATCATGAAACATATGTGAATTTTTGTCTGAGAGTTTGCTGACATCTACAAAATCAAATGGAAAACTTAGGCAGACATTGAACCATATCTTTGCATGTTTTATTCTTCTCTCCAACTTCTGTGTAACTTGCATAGGAAAGAAAAAGTTGAGGGGGAAAAAAAAAAAAAAAAAAAAAAAAAAAAAAAAAAAAAAAAAAAAAACTTGAAACCAATTCCCACATCTCAAATAAGACTACTGAATAAAAACCTGTCATGAGACTCCAGCTTTGCAGTCTCATAAGCATACATAGGCTGAGTAAATTCTTTTATGGATTCCAGAAAGAGAAATATTTTTGTCAGTATTTTTATTTTTCTCTTTTACAGTATTTACTTGAGTTTATTCTTTCAAGTTAACTCAGAACCTGCTTTGATGCCTTGAGTGTGCATAATTAATTTTGTTACAGGATCATTTTCCTAGATGTAATCACTTTGTTTAACTCAAACAAAATTTCTGTTAAACTTGCTAAGCCTGAAATTATACAGATCCTCATTAGCATTTAGTAATAATGTTTTATAGAAATTCACACCTTCATTGTGTGAATGAAGTGCCACATCTTAGATAAGAATGTGGAAAAACCCTTCAAATTTATAGCAGGTCATAAAATGGCAATTGAATGAAAGTGTAAGGAAAAAACTAAACAACGTGACAAATCAGTTTACTATCTATGATCAGCCAAAATTGCTTCCTTTGAGTAATATTGATTTCAATAATTCACGTCATTTAGAATTTGCTGCTTAGATCTAAGACTTCAGTCACAGATGAGCACCGTCTTCCACATCTAAGTATAAAACTACTCACAGCTTCTAGAACATTGAAAAAAGAATACTTAATAATTCCATCATTTGGCATTAGGTTTGGGAACTGTAACTATATGGAAATCCATCACATTATCTGTTGCTCAAACTGGCATACTCTATCAAACCACATGGAGAGGAGACAGAGTAAAGGAGGTTAGGGAAAGAAATCATATACCAATGGTCCACAAAACTGATTATGGACCAGTTTTATATCCATAAAACTGGTTCTGGGATAAATTGAGTGACAGGTGTCTGGAACAACCTAAATTTATTGTTTTAGAGATCAAAAATGACAGTAAATTACCTATATAGGCAGCAGATAAATAACAGTGTCACTTACTGAAAAATAATATTTTGAGTGCATTACAGAGGTAGAAAAAAGTGTTGAAAAGATAAAAATCTATTAAAATAAAACAGTATTTCGTGAACCTAAAATAGCAAGCTAATCATAAGTTAAAGCTATTTCAGAACTTTGAACTTCTCTTCATAGTAAATATAGTGAAAACTTCGGACAAGAGGAATGGCCTCAAGTCCATTCTTATCCACTTGTTATCTTCTTATTTATGCATACAGTCTGTATATTTTTTGTTACTTGCTGATCTGTTAATAAATTGTCTTTCTCAACTTTATGGTTTAGTGATATATCTCACTGTTCAAATGTGTCAGTCCTACTGAAATGACAACCTGTATGATTGATTTCTATTATTGTTATCTGTTCTTATTATCTTTTGGTTATCCTCTACCTACCACATTTCTGATAATATCTTGTTTAAAATCAGCTGGTTCACCCACACTTGAATTTTTGTTCTTGACATCTGTATAGGTGTCAAGAACACCTTACGTATGGATACACAGATATATATTTTTTTTTCTGTGCTAGAGGATTAGTCATCCCAGTTGGATGAGAAAGTATACTAACCATTGTTTCTGCTCAGCATTTTCCTGGACTCAGGCACAAGGTCCTTCAAAGCAGTTGTCCCTGTGCTTCCAAGATACAGCTCTTAGTCTCCTCATTGAAACAACAACTTCGTATCAATCAGTAAATTTTATCATAATTGTTGTGGTTTAACCTGTCCAGCACGCCCAGCCTGCCCATTGGCAGGACAGAGTGAGAAGCTTGAAAGTCCTTGGCTTAGTGTAAGCACTGCTCTGGAACAATTCAAACATCAGTGTGTTACCAACATTATTCTCATCCTAAATCCAAAACAAAGCACCGTACCAGCTACTAGGAGGAAAATTAACTCTATCCTAGCTGAAACCAGGACAATAATATATAGAAAAAAATAATAATAAATATAACTATAAGTTTGTGAGGGTTTTTGATCTTCAGTATTTAATGAAACATCATTCTTTATTTCTGCTTTTCAATTTCATATATGTATAATTGCTAAATACATGGTAGATAGCATATGTGGCTATAAATAAAAGCAATTGAGAAGATGAGAGGAGGAAAAATGAGTCTTCATACTCATGCATATTTTGACATTTTCATTCCAAAAAGAAGGTTTAATAATTTTGTTTTCAGTCATGAACATCAAGATTTTTTAGTCCTTTTATTTATAAAGTACCATATAGGAAAGAAGAATTACCTAAGGTGTTTAGATACTGTGTTGGCAAAAATCTTCAATTGAATGGGTTAAGATATTTTTATATATATGGAAGTACATTTTTAAATGGATGGGTATACCATGGAAGGAATTGAACCTGGAAGTATGATTTCAGTGTGGCTAATATTAGAATCATAGAATGGCTTGAGTTGGAAAGGATCTTAAAGATCATCTAACTCCAACCCCCCTACTATAGGCAGGGATGACACCCACTAGACCAGGTTGACCAAGGCCCCATTCAGCCTGGCCTTGAATACCTCCAGGGATGGGGCATTCACAGGTTCTCTGGGCAATCTGTTACATCCTTACAGTGAAGAATTTCCTCCTAATGTCTAGTCTAAATCTATCCTCTTTTAGTTTAAGACTATCCCTCCTTGTCCTATCTCTATCTACCTGAGCAAAGAGTCCTTCTTCATCTTTTTTATAAAAACCTTTTAAGTACTGAGAGGCTACAATGAGTTCTCCCTGGAGCCTTCTCTTCTCCAGCCTGAACATCCCAAGCTCTCTCAGACTTTCTTCATAGGAAAGGTGCTCCAGCCCTCTAATCACCTTTGTAGTCCTCCTCTGGACTCACTCTAACAGGTCCAATTATTTCTTGTGCTGTGGGTCCCAAATCTGGATGCAGTACTCCAGGTGAGGCCTCATGAGGGCAGAGTATGGGGGGACAATCACCTCCCTCCACCTCCTGGTCACACTTCTGTTGATGCAGCCCAGGATGCAGTTGGCCTTCTGGGATACAAGTGTGCACTTCTGGATCATGTTGAGCCTCTCGTATACCAGAACCCCCAAGTCATTCTCTGCAGGGCTGCTCTCAGTGAGTTCTTCTCCCACTTTGCACTCCTGTCTAGAGTTGCCCCGACTCAGGTGCAGCACCAACTTGATGAACCTCATGCAGTTCACACGGGCGCACTTCTCCAGCCTGTCAGGGTCTCTTTGAATGGCATCTCATCCTTCTTTGGTATGAACCACACCACTCAGCTTGGTGTCATCTGTAGACTTGCTGAGGGTGTACTTAAACCCATCATCTATGTCATTGATAAAGATATTGAAAAGCTCTAGTCCCAGTACAGATCCCTGAGAGACACTGCTCATCACCATTCTCCACCTGGACACAGAACCATTGATCACTGCTCTCTGGGTGCAGCCATCACGCCAATTCCTTATCCACCGGATGGTCCACCCTTCAAATCCGTATCTTTTCCTATCTACCCTTTTTAAAAATGGCAGTGATGTTTCCCTTTTTCCACTGACCAGGGACTTCGCCTGTCTACCATGATTTTTCAAATATGGTAGAGAGTGGCCTGGCAGCTACATCAGCCAATTCCCTCAGGACCCTGGGATGCATGTCATCAGTGCCCATAGACTTGTAGTTTTTAAACTGCATCAGGAGGTCTCAAACTTGCTCTTCACTTACAGTGGGAAGGACTCCACTCCCCCAGCCCCCATACAGAGTTTTGGGGACTCGAGAGGTGTGGGAAGCCTAACCACTAGTGAAGACCGAGGCAAAGAAGTTGTTACATACCTCTGCCATCTCCTCATCTGTCATTATCTGTTCTCTATCTTCACTTGGACTTCATCTGAAAATGAAATAGTCCAGATAATAGTCCAGAGCCAAAGGTTATTCTGTCATTTGAAAATACCATAATAAAATAAGATCTGGTTTTTTGGTGTACTATTGCTTGAGAACAATTACATTTAGGCTATTGCTGAACAATAATCACAAAAAAACAACACTGTATTGAATAGAAATTCTATGTCAGTGCTGTAAATATGTCATTAAGAGGAAAATAAGAATTAGCAACTTTAGTACATCAGTAGTACTTATGTACAGTTTTCTCTGTTAAAAATATAATAGAGATAATTTTGTATGACCATGAGCAAGTGACTGTCAGATTGGACAAAAAGAGTGAGATTCAGTGTCAATGTACATTAACAAGACAATGTCAATCTACAAGATTCTGGCAACTTACATACAGAAATAGCTCGGTGCAGGTTAGAAACCCTCTAGCCTTGCACATGAACTTTACATTTACATAAGACTATACTGCCCCACAAGAACATGCTGGCTTGCTTCTCTGGATCTCTGACAGGTTAAATGATGTTTTCTGTATGATCTCTATTGTGAGGTATATATGTTCTAAACCATTCTAATACAGGTCTTATTAAGGCACTACTTTAATGACTTGATTCTTTATCAATTCACTTTATTTGAATATGCTGAATATCACCCATAAATTAATTGTTTATATATGGTTTATAAGATTAAGTATTTCTGACAGCTCTCTTAGTAATCTATTCAAAGAGTTGACCAGAGAAACAGTATGGTTCTCTTCACTGTGAACAGGCTTGTACTACTTGAGTTAGTCATTCAACAATATTTGATGTGACTTCTCCAAAGAAAAGAAACAGAGCCATACTAAAACATTATTAGTTACTTTGTTACGGTCTGTGAGAGGGGTAGTCTAACAGAGGTCAGTTGGAATGAAGGTCTCTAGGTCTTCTGTAAGAAAACTTCTGAATGTAAGAATCTAATACTTTAAGTAGATATGATTATTTCATGTTTAGAAAATAGCTGTGTCTAATTAGAAATCTTTATATTAAGCAATTTTAAAACAAGTAAAAGTTTTTTTTTTTTTTAAAAAAAAAAAAAAAAAAAAAAGCTTTCTAAAAAATTTTAATTTTATACTATTTTTAGCAGGCAGCCACAGCAGCAGACTTATAAATGATACAGTCAGGTTTACCATTGTGTTCTGCATGACATATAAATTAAAGCTAGACTGACTAAAGATTTTTTAGAACACCTTTCTTCCTCAGACTAATACATAAGTGGAGAAAACTGAAGTCTTTGTTATTATTTCATTATGTATGGAGTATATTCCTTTAACTTGAATATGAGCCAGCAGTGTGCCCTGGCAGCCAGGAGGGCCCATTGTATCCTGGGATGCATCAAGCACGACATCGCTAGTCGGGCAAGGGAAGTGATCGTCCCCCTCTACTCTGCGCTGGTGCGGCCTCACCTCTAGTACTGTGTGCAGTTCTGGGCACCACAGTATAAAAAGGACATTCAACTGTTGGAGAGTGTCCAGACGAGGGCGACAAAGATGGTGAAGGGCCTGGAGGGGATGAGGTATGAGGAGTGGCTGAGGTCACTGGGCCTGTTCAGCCTGGAGAAGAGGAGGCTGAGGGGAGACCTCATCGCGGTCTACAACTTCCTCATGAGGGGTAGTGGAGAGGCAGGTGACCTATTCTCCATAAACACATGATAGGACCCGTGGGAATGGGGTTAAGCTGAGGCAGGGGAAGTTCAGACTAGATATCAGGAGGAGGTTCTTCACCGAGAGGGTGGTTGCGCACTGGAACAGGCTCCCTAGTGAAGTAGTCACTGCGCCAACCCTATATGAATTTAAGAAACATTTGGACTGTGCACTTAGTCACATGGTCTATACTTTTGGGTAGACCTGTGTGGTGCAAGGAGTTGGACTTGATGATCCTTATGGGTCCCTTCCAACTCGGGATATTCTATGATTCTATGATTCTATGAGATATAGATATTAAACATAAAACACTTTGGTCATCTAGATCCTCAATCATATAAGATTTTTCAGATAAAGTTAATATTTTAAAAGTATTCAGAAAACCAATATAAAGCCAATACCATAAACCGTATCATGAAATCCCACATATGACCAAAAGTAATACCTTAAAATTTTCTGAAGAATATTTAGCCTAAAGGACCTACAGCTTCCATAAGCCTTTGGGGTATCACTTAAATAAAATTTATTATTCCCAATAGCAAATGTTCAATTGTGAGGTAACATAAACTTGAGTTTCATAACTACTTCATATGTGCAATGACAGTGAACAAAAATGTAGGGAGATATTCTCAGGCGTCAAGGCAGATGAAGTCAGAATACTCACAACTGATCTTGAAGTTGTAGGGGAAATGAAAAAAATGCTAAAGTTTTATGGCTTCTTAAAACAGTATCAATGCTATGGGGCCAGATTATCCGCTGACCATTTCAGAGAATATCTGCTAGCTTGTTCCTAGCTGATCGGTGTAGTCTCTCAACGTATTTGTTACAGAATAGTTCCAAATTTTTAACACATTTTTGGCCAATAGCTGCAAAATATTGTCTAACTTTTGAAAAATGAAGAATTTCTAATGAAACAGAAAAATAGGAAAAGGATCTGAAGGATTTGAAGATTTAGTTGTTGTTGTTTGGTTGGTTGTTTTTTTGTTTTCTATGACAATACAGCATAAAGTTAAATTGCGACAAAGGATTCTGCTTCAGGTCTTTGGAAGTGATTTCATATTAATAAGATTAATCCAAATTCATAACATTAGTAGACACTGCTTCTTTTATTGGTCCTGTTACTTTGAAGTAACATTTATACTGGCACAAGTCTGGACTACTTGTGCTGAGTAAAAGCTAGTTACGCTGGCATGGCTGGGCACATAATTTATTCTAATAGTTGTAAGTGAATAAAAAGGAGTCTTTTTTTTTTACAATAAACCCTTTGTTTCCATTATTTTTTTCCTTTAAATATAAAAAGGAAAAGAATAGTGGAAACCTTCACTCAACAAAACTGGTCTGAGCTATGCTGCAGAGTTAAAACAAACAAACAACAACAACAACAAAAAAGTAAGAAACTGTGCAGATTTCTAATTCAGGAGCAGTGAATATCACAGGGCAGCAGAAGTCTACCCGACTGTAATATGCAGGTCCTGTACTCATTTCTCTACCCAAGTATAGGACACTGATTAATAATATGTAGCTAAAGATAACACTATTTCAGAACAGTTTTCATTTTTTACAGTGGTAATCCAAAAATTTTACAAGCTTCTCCAGAGACATTGTCCTGTTCTTTTTACATTTTTTGCCATTTTTTCATTCATTTCTCATAATTTTTAATTTTTGCTGCCTTTTCCATTGAAAAATGTAGCAGATTACTTAGCATTTTCTAACCTTTGAGAATAGAATTATTTATCTAGAACTGGAAGAATTTATGTTTTTGGTTTTGTTTTGTTTTTTTTTTTACCTTTTTTTGTTTTTTTTTTTACTTTTTCTTCTGCTCTTTTCAGTAAGCCAACAACACGTTAGGAAATATTCACATGATCTCTCCCATGAAAGAGCTAATATTTTTAGATCTTTATGTGACTTCTCTCAACTGCATAGCAGGCTCTGTTGAGAATGTGACATAGATTAGAAAATGAGTAGAAACTCTGTCCCTTGAAACATTGCAAGCAGAAGTGTATGTAGAGTTCAGTTAGAGCTGGAAATCTTAATGGGAGAAGAATTCCTACCTTGGCAGAAATATTTTCTGAATGACCTGACACGTCTTCTACCTTCTAAGAAAATGGATTAAAAAAAAGGGGGGTGAGGTCTGGTCCATAAAGGTTTTGGTTGGTTGATTGGTTGGTTTTTGTTTTAATGCATACACTAATGATCTAATGGTCTACAGACTGAGAGTTAGAGTACATTTCCAAAATGTTTTGACCAACCTAGTAAGTACTTTAGTAGGAAAACCCAGAGGAATATGGTGTTACACATGTTAAAATATATACAGGGATCTTTTTTTTTGACAGAGAGGTCACTTTTGCAAAGTAATACGTATTATGCCAGGCACATAGGATTTGTCGTTACATAGCTGGTTTACAAACTTTTGAAAAAAACTGCAATTCTCTTGTGCCAACTTCTTAGGAGCCCCCTACCACCTACAAAAATGCAATGGCTTCCCTTCCTTGGAATGGGGACCGTTTTTAGATTCTCACACACATTAAAAAAATAAAATAAAATAAAATAATTAAAATAAAATAAAATAAAATAAAATAAAATAAAATAAAATAAAATAAAGAGCAAGGAAGAAGTCTGCAATCATAACTTTGGCATGTCATTCTCTACAGGGATATCAATTTGTGCACTTGTTAAAAAAAATGCATAAATCTGTGCTTTTTTCTTTTCTCCTACCCAACTGATAACTTTACACAAATTGGAATAAGTAAAAATAGTTCCTATTTTGTCTGCTTTTCCTATTGTTTCCTAGAATTCTAAAAGACATTCAGAAAATAAAATCACAGTTAAAAAATCCCTGTTTAAATAGACTGAAGTTGATTTACTATGTATACTGAACACAGGAAAAGAGACTGTTAAGCTTTTCCCTCAGGACCTGATTCAAGACCTGGTTCCTTTATCTTAGTGGATTCACATAGGGGTTCCATGTGACACAAGTTCTGATTTTAAAGTGATAGGTATAAACAATTTTACCTGTTATCAAATCTGACATATAAAAAAATCTCATTAATTTTATGTATTGTAATGATATTCTAGGGTGCATAAAAATAATATGATGTATATGACCTATTATGACCTATTAAGATTACAGTTGCCTCTGGCAATAATTAGTAACTGTGCCTTGAATTTTAAATAAATAGATATTTGAGTAACAGTCAAAAAAGAAAAGGAAAAATATGTATATGTT
This sequence comes from Nettapus auritus, assembly GCA_011076525.1. NCBI lineage: Eukaryota > Metazoa > Chordata > Aves > Anseriformes > Anatidae > Nettapus > Nettapus auritus. Next base: position 22,193,934 of record CM021765.1, read on the forward strand.
CCATTCCCTAAACCTAATAAAAAACTTCAGTCTGATTGTAAATTTCTTTAATGTCTGATATGAATGTCAACAGAAATAAGATCTTTGTCCTGGAGAGCGTGCCTCCTTATCTCTCTCTCTACAAAAATAACTACCAAAGGCATAGAAATAATTATTTGAATAAGACTATTGTGCTAAAAGGATTTTACTATCCTGTTCACTATGCTGTATTGATAATCACAGAATTATGAAATTCCCTGTCAGTACTAGTGTGAAAGTCTAGAAATAAAAAATCCCACTTAAAATAGTTAGGTATGAATACATCAGTTATGAGTTCAGGGTCTAATTAAACAGTAGAAAAATAGTGTGTTTTTTAAATTAAAGAGTAAAAAATAGTGGTTTTTTTGTTTGTTTGTTTTAATTTTGTTGCCTTTTTTTTTCCTATCAAAGAACAAGAAACTGAACTACAGGTAAACAAAAACAATAACAACAACAACAAAGAGAAAAAAAAAAAAAAAGTAAACCTGATCTGAAAAGTAATTTAAGGATCAAAACCAATTATGTAAGGATCTTATATGTGCGAATTTTAAAATGAGATGCCAAACTGAATGTAAAGAAGGTCTGACTGTAAAGAAGCGTAGACCATCTGTGAAGCTCTCCTCTTTACTTCAGCATTCTCTTGGCACCTGAAATGCTGCATTGTGTTCAGACATTATCAGACCTGCTCCAACCCTTTGGCTTCAAAAACTAGGCAGAATGATATTTGTTTCTATAAACTGTAGCCAGCTGTGAAAAGTAGAAGCCACTTAACCGAGTAATCTGGAGGTCATCACCCAGTATTTTCTTTACTGTCAGTGAAGACAACTGGCATTTCAATGGCTTAGTCCATGACATCTTCAAATTGCATTTTTAAAGTAGATGAGAGACACTAAAAATATCTTTCTACCAACTTTAAAGACATTGTGTTATGATTAGTGTAGATGCAGCTGTCTAAACCTGTTAGAGGTGATAAAAATAGCTTAAATTGTGAATGTGAAAGATAATTAGATGTATTTGTGAGGATATGGATTGATGTCTGAAATTGAACTTTTGTATTTTTAAGCAGAGACCTGTTACTTGCTAGCTGCAACCAGTACAGACGGCTCATAAATTCTGCTAATGGCTGTACTGAACAAAAGTGGCACATCCTGAATCTTGAAAGTAATAAAGAAGCATCAGAAAGAACCATCATTTTCTGAGCATGTGCACCTACATTATCTAGATGGGAAAACCAAGGGGGCTGGGTTTCTGGAAAAAGAGAGAGAGTTCTTAAAAGGGTTTCCAAGTGGTTTCATGAAGAAGAAGGAAGTCTGAAAAAGAGGTGGTGAATGTCATGACTGAAGAAAAGATTCTGGAAGCAGGGTAAGATTTTGGAGATCAGAGAGATGAGTGGAGTTGACTGCTGTGGAATATTCAGTGATTTTTGCCAGAAAATGCCTGAAATTGGTAGCTGCAAGCAACTGCTCAGAACAAACTGACATAACTTTCTGGCCAGATGGTACTTCCCTGCAAGGAAGGGAAATTAAGAACTAGTGAACATAGCATGAGCAAGTCACTAAGTGTATAAGATAATCAGAGGGTAAAAGCTCCAGGTCCTTAAACAAACAAACAAACAAACAAAATTATCTAGCTCCACTACAGACTGTTGCTTACAGTGTCCCACCCATGATAAATTTTAGGTGCCTGAAGCTAGGCACTAAATTCCATCTCAAATTGATCTGATTGGGCCAAGGATGAAATACAATAGTAACCATTTTTGGTTTTGCTATATAGCTGTGAAAGGGGGCACCACACAGGATATTGCACATAATAAAAGGGGCATACATATCTCCAGCACGATAGGCAACCACATTCAGTACCCATCTCAGCCTGACAGAACTCCTTTCTACCAGTAAATGCCAGCTGTTATGCACTTGGCTGTGGGAGCACCTACATTTCTTTCTCATGCCTGTGAATGTTAAGTCATCACATAACAAAGAATACAATACTATTTCCAGTGACAGAAGCCGAAGAATTAAAACTACATAAGCAAGTGTTCATGGAAAAGAGTGCTGTTCTCAAAATTAATCTGGGGTTTTACATAGAAACAATATAAAATATATAAATAGTACTTGAGGAAGAGACAGATTTCATATATACATACGACAAGGCCTGTAAAACTGACTTGAGCTCATCTTTTTCACCAGGGTACAAAAAAATATGGTCCAGAAGATGAATGAGGTACCTCAAATGACTGAAGTCATTTCAGGTACTTAATATTTCACATATGACCCTGTTCCCATTCTGTCTCACCTCCTGCATCATTTCAAACAAACCAAAATCTTTCATCCCTTAAATTTTCAACATCAGCATTTCTTTCACACTTGAAGTTCTGTTTATGAAACTGCCAAGATGTGCTTCAGTTTAGACAGTCCTAAATAGATACACACTTAAACAATGTCAACTCTGAATGGATACTTAGAAACTGCTTGATCCTTGTCCATGATATTTAATGAGTTTGACCCTATGGATAACCTCACAATATTTCTCATAGATTACTGTCCACATCAAATTCAATGACAGTGATCTCTGCAATCTACTCAAGAGGTTTTTGAGTGGATGATTTTGTAAGGGCTCTGAGAACATCCGCTCTCCTGGAGGGTTGTCAGTGCTAGGGTTTGGGGCCAGCTCAGAGCCAGCACAGCCAAGGATTTCACTTTCCCTGCAGTAACCTTGGGGACAGGCTCCCAGGTGCTGTGGGGTGGTAATGGCCAAGGCCAGGCCCCAACCTGGGCATGCCACTTGATCTGAGACTCATGCTTTGGCCCTGCCTGAGCTACAGCTCCTGCAGCCCCACAGCTTTGTGGCATGGACCCCACTGAACTGGGCCTGCCCACAGGTCAATAACTCAGCCTGGCTTTGGCCCAGCCCCAGTGACTTACTCCATGGGGATGGGACTGCTTTTACTGCAAAGACTTCACCATGAATCTAACTTAAAACACAAAAAATTAAGAATGAAAATCCTGACTTGAGGTTGATTTTGTCTCAAAGGTGGCTGCAAGTAAGCTTATAATTTCAGAGTTCAATATGGTTTTGACTTAACCTGTTGACTTTTCATAGCTGATTTATTTCCCTTTTGATTTCAAAGAAGCTATTTTTCATCTGCTCATTTACTTTCTTACTATACAGTACTCCCTTTTTAGGATAGTAGATCTTAAATGAATATCATTCAGGATATTCATTTTCATCAGGAGCAGTATTTCCTAAAAAAAAAAAATTTCCTAAAAAAAAAAAATTTTTTTTTTTTTTTTTTCCAGCAGCCAGGGAATTTACCCTAAAAGGTGGATACTCTTGTTCAAATCCCTATGTTACCTGTGAAAATTGTCAGAAAAATGCCCTGTTAACTGAGCTGAACCAAGAGCGTGTTCATACAAGAGCCAAAGTGTTCCCAACAGAGAGTAGAAAAAAATTTAGGGGACACATCAGGTTGTTCCTTCCATGGATCATACCATTTATTTCTGTTCAATATAGAGGAATCCTATGAAAAATAACCTCCTTTTAGTTCATCTTGCTTCTCCTTTAATATTTAAATCTTTCCCTCAGTGAACTGTTTATACAGTGTGGAACAGCTCCAAGAGTCATTGTGGAATAATGAATATAATAAAATTCACATCAGAATTAGGAAAGCCAGCAGTCATAGAAGCATCTTGGTATCTTGTAAGAGATTATGGATCTGACATGGCTGGACCTTAAACATGTTTGGAGAAAAACAATGACAAATCTTTGCATATACAATGATGGGTTGTCAGCTAACGGTAGCTACTCAGGAAAATGTAAGGTCAGTGCAGGAGCAGTCAAGAAAACAAATGTAATTTAGGAATTATTATGGAAGGAATGGAAAACAAAATATAAAAGTTCATTGTCCATATTTTTTGTAGAAATACGTGGTATGCATATCTTACTACTGTACACAGATCTTATACATAATAGTGAAAAGATTATTTTCTTTCTACTGAAATTTCCTTTGTACTGAAAAGGAAAAGGACTGGAGGTCTGTGACAAAAATGTTTTTAAAGTATCAGACCCTAGAAGGAGACATTGAATACATCGTAGCTCTTCAGCCCAGAAAAGAGGCAAATTATGGGGTTAACTAAAGATATGTGAAGTTATGCATGTCATAAAGAAAATGCATAGGAGATTAATATTCTAAGAACTAAAGAACATCCAGAAAAATAAGCAAGTAGTATATAGACAATTTCTTCATTCACTGTCCCTGGCGAAGAGTATTTTTCATGATAAAAACTTGCATGGGTTCGAGTATGGAGTGCATAAATTCATAGAAAAAAATAAATAAACAAATAATAAGCAACAGACCAAACAAACCAAACAGAAACTAAAGCAAAAACAAAATTAAAAAATGATGTGGAACACTTAAGATTTCTGTCTTGTTCAGAATAGGCTTATCCATCATCTGTTATTGAGCATTGTACATCACTAGAAACAGCAGGAGGCAGTGATATAACCTAGTTATTTTGTCATGTTACTTTCAATATCTTGCATAAGTGCCTGCTGATAGTCATGCTGTGGTTTTGGTGCTTTCTCAATTTTCTATGTGAGAAACTGAGGCCCAGAGAGAGGAGATGATTCTCCAAGGTGACACAATCAACATCAGAGACAGGGAAAAGAAATATTGTCTCCTGGCTGTCTGGCTGTCATCCTTGTGCTTCATCCCTGATACAGAAAGAAAGACTTCCCTGTTTAATGGGTCTCTAAAGAATGACTAGATACATTCAGTTAAAAATAAATAAATCAATAAATCCAAAATCACAATCAAAATCTGTGTTCAATAAAATGAGTTTTAAAAAAATAATACACTGCAGACGGGAGAAAGTCTGACAGCATGCATTATGGCTCATACTGTGTCTTGCAGCATGTGTGTATTCTGCACACAAACACCACCACATATTTCTCTCTGTTTGATTAGGCTCAGCTGGATGCTTTTTTCTTGATCAAGGCACAATACAGAGAAATGCTCTTTTCTCTCCCTGCAAGAAAAAAATGTGCCTTTTTTTTTTTTTTTTTTTTTTTTTTTCCTATGCAGGTAGTTTCTAAGTTTCCAAAGGTTTTGGTTCTCTACTGACCCAAAAGACTTTCTCATTTAAAACAATTATAATGGCTAGCTATACAAAACTGAAGTCCTAGTTTCTATGATCTGAATGAAAATGTTTGCACCTTACTTTTATCGTATTTGACTTTACTGAGCACTGTGTTCATTATGATGTAAAAGAGAATACAATTGCCTAGTAGTATAAAGGGAAGGAAAAGCCCTTTGTTATTGGTATTACCTTTGATCACAAAGAATACTTTCTACTTTGATACCACCAAATATTCAAAAAAAAGTAGTGAAGACATGGCACCTTATTTTACAGGAAGGTCTACTGAAGTGAATGGAGCAGGCTGCATTTTTCTTCTGACTTACACACTAAAGCAAATACTCAGATATTTCCAAGCACCTATCCCAACCTCTGAATATCTTGATCCAATGACCTCTATGGTTATATTTACTTCTGATAGGCTCTTATTTTCATTGAGAGAGTTCAATTAACATATTCCCTTTTAGCTCTGACAGTCCCTCTGCTGGAAAAAAATGCACACTTTTTGACTACAGTTCAACAGTCCAAGACCATTGATTGCAAGTATGCAGACAGTGATGTTGGACTACTGCGACTATTTTTTTTTAAAGCTTTATTATTATGTTTGGTAATATTTACTACCCATTTGCAAATTAAAAGGTTCATCCATCCTTCTTCATCTGCATCCACATTTTACTAGTCAGTTTAGAAAGATAAACAGGAGTCAGTGTTTTAATTTTTTTTTTAAGAAATGTTGACATTTTGACACAAAAAAAACATGATCTGGAAGAAGAATTCAAAATTGCTAGGTAAAATTTGCATATATTAAATATGCAAGATATGATAAAATATCTGCCTGCGTAATAGTAATTTTGTCTTGACTTTTTTCATATTTACATAATGAAAATATCTTTAAAAAATAGTCAAAATAATATTGTTAAAAAAATAAACACAAATTTCCCCCATTGAAAATAAAATGATTGCCCTATGTTTCTGTTAAATATTTCTACAGCTGAAAATACATATGTTCTTTGTAAAATAGAATGTCTCAACAGCACTTGATTGCCATTTCTATAGCATTAGCAATTGGGGTGCAGGAAGACAGACACTTCACTCAAGCCCTTATCTTGTACCACTAAGATGTACAGGAGTTTCTTCTCAGGTGTGGTAAAAAGCAGACATAGACAGACCACAAACCAGATTAAAAAGAACAAAAACTAGACACTATCAGGAGAGGAGCACAGAAGAAGAATGCAGCTCATGGGCAGAACAGATCAAATGGAAAAACAGACCATCACTATCTGCTAAAGTTTTAAACATCCTTCAAGACAGAAATAGGACTGGTCTGGAATAGGAACAGCTGGCAAAGCAAAACTAGCCAAGGGAAAAAAAAAAAAAAAAAAAAAAAAAAAAAAAAAAAAAAAGACCTGACAGTTTGCTTTTATCGCTTGTCTTGGTTTTGGCTGCAATAGTTTTCTTTAACGTGGCTGGTATATTTTTGGATTTAGGATGAAAATAATGTTGATAACACACTGATTTTTTAGTTGTTGCTGAGCAATTCCTACACTAAGTCAAAGATCTTTCAGCTTCTCATGCTGCCCTGTGAGTGAGGAGGCTGGGGTTACAGAAGAAGCTGAGAGGGGACGCAGCCAGGACAGCTGACCCAGATCTTGCTGAACAATAAAACTGGGGGTGAAATTGACTGGGAGGTGCCACTGCATCTTGACTAGCTGGGCATCTGTCAACTGGTGTTGAGTAATTACATTGTGCAATACTTGTTTTGTTTTGCTTCGTTTGCTTTTTTGTTGTTGTTGTTGTTTGTGGTTTGTTGTTGCTGTTTTTTGGTTGATCATTTTTGTCTTTCTTACAGTTTCTGTAAACTGTCCTTATCTGAACCCCATAACTTCTTTCATTTTCCTTTTTAATTGTCTCCCCCATCCCACAAGAGAGTGGGTTGAGCAAAAAAACAGTGTGGTGCTTAGGTTCCTGCTGGGTTAAAACACAACACCCTCACTCATCGGTGAGTACAGACACTACTGTGCTCTACTTTGGTTGGGTAAAGCTCCTTACAGAGGGAAAAAAAAAAAAAAAAAAAAAAAAGGGGGGGGGGAGCAGAAAAAAATATTAATGGAAAAATCAGCTTGCCAAGTCCTTCTAGTATATTTTTGCTTAACTTTTAGGCACATTACTCAATATTTGCCATACTTTCAAATTTAAATTAAAATATACAATGAATAAAAGCTAACTTTGCAATCATTCATTAAAAAGACTGTCCCTTTGTCTGTGTTCAAAAAGCTCTTGAAGAAATATCCTCTGAGCACCTAATACTCTTCAGTTACCCCTCAAGATAGTGTATAATGAAAGAGCCATTGCCAACTGTCCACCCTTCTTCCTGTTACAATCACTAGAAGAGGGGTGGTCATTGGTTTTGGCAGGAAACCACAAGGAAGATTTCCCTAGAAGCTACTCTTCTCCAATAAAAAAACTTTGCTGAATACCAGTTTGTTACCTACATCAAAGGAAGAAACACAAGAAGGTATGTGCTTTACTAACAATAAATTCCATAATTATTTTAAAAGTATTTGGAAAAGGTTGGACTTACATTTTTAGTCTGTACTATCAGATGTCAGATTTATTTATTGCTGTGAAGATAAGGAGATCATAATTTACCCTAAATAATTTTCTAAGGTCCAGTTCATCCTGATGGTAGACAAGCACTTTTTAAGTATTACGCAACAAGTTTTAGAATTGGGATTTGGTGAATAATGTATTAAATTGAAACTTCAAGGTAAATTTATATTGGCAGAATGCTGGACGAAATGCAGCTTGACCAGAACTTTGGAGAAAGCAGAGATCTTTCTGGCTTCTGAAGGAGTAATAGGAGCTTCAATAACTGTAGTATGGCAGCTTGGGAAAGGTGCAGAGAAACAGAAAGATTGGCTCTATTTCAAAGCTGGCAGAAGAGGGTGTTTTGCTCTATTTGTGGAGACAGGAAAATTCAGTTGAAACTTTCATGAAAAGTTGCAGTTTCAAAGAATTTTTTTTAAAAAAAAGAATTTCCAGTTTCAATAACAGTAACATTCATTTGGGGAAGAGATACTAGTGCTATATTTCCTTATTACAAGTTAGTATTTGAAGAGTTTTTAACCTGCTCTATCATACTGCAGTAGCATATTACTTCCATATTATTTTTGAAAAATAAGACACCCTCTGAATGTTTAATTCTCCAACTTGACCCTATTACAGATTTAGGCTTAGCCTTAGCCTTAGGGTTTGGGTTTGGGTTAGGGTTAGGTTTATTTGTTAGGCTTAGGGGTAGGGGTGGGGGTAGGGGTAGGGGTTTAGTTTAGGGTTAGGTTTAGGTTTTGGCTTAGGGTTAGCTTTAGTTTTAGGCTTAGGTGTAGGGTTAGATTTAGGGTTAGGGTTAGGGGTAGGGGTAGGTGTGGAAGGAGACGTAGGAGTATTGTTAGGGTAAGGGTTAGGGTTAAGGTTAGGTTTAGGCTTAGCCTTAGGTTTAGGTTTAGGGATTGGGTTTGGGTTAGGATTAAGGTGAGGTTTAGGTTTAGGTTTAGGCTTAGAGTCAGGTTTAGAATTAGGTTTAGGTTTAGGCTTAGGGTAAGAGTTGGATTAAGTGTTAGCATTAGGATTATGTTTAGGGTTATGCTTATGATTGGGGTAGTGTTAGGGGTAGGGTTAGGGGTAGAGATAGAGGTAGGGTTAGGTTTAGGGAAAGGGTTATGGTTAAGGTCGGGTTATGGTTAAGGTTATGTTTAGGGTGAGGGTTAGGTTTATTTCTGCCAATTCTTTCATCATCTCTCTAGCTATAATATTCATCATTAATCTGATCTTATTTAATGTGCAGAATTATTTATTTATTTATAATGCATTGCCTAAACATAAACTGAGGTGGACAAATAGATTACATTGATTTCAAAATTGAAATGTATAAAGTATAGAGAATTTATTCAAACATCAAGAGGTTTTTAAAGCAGAACAGTAGTTTCTGTTCACACACAAGAACTGGAAGTAACCTTTATTCTGGAAATGAAGACCGGGTAACACAAATCTGTTTTTCTTACATTTCATGAGGGAAATGGAAATGACATATTCCTCTTAAGTGTATGCAAGGAGTGCACGCATACGAAATAATTTTATCAGTGGTTCTCAGAGGAGAACCACTCTCTTTTCCTAACACTCTTTTTTAAAGAAACACTCTTTTCTTTACCTAACCTTTCTTCTCTTTGGTCTTCAGTTGAATGTTAACTATTGAGGTTAAAAAATAATAAAAAATAAAAATGCATGGAGGAGAAAGAAGTGGCTAACCTAGAAAAGTAACTAAATAGCTTAAAGTAGAGCTGTTTAACCTCAAGGGAAGGTTCAGGGAGGAACTTATCCATATATATGAATGCCCAATAGGGAGCAGAGAAGAAAATAACATTCAGGTTTTTCTTGGTGGTGCCCAGTGACAGTAATGGGCACAAAATAAAATCATAGAATCACAGAATGGTTTGGGTTGAAAGGAGCCTTCATCCAATATCACCACCCCTGCCAGGGGCAGGGACACCTCCCATTAGAACAGGTTGATCAAAGTCCCATCTAACCTGGCTTTTAACTCTTCCTGGAAGGGAGGATCCACAACTTCTCTGGCAACACGTTTCAGTGCCTCACCACTTTCTGAGTAAAGAATTTCTTCCTTATATCTAATCTAAATCTAGTTTAAAGCCAGTTTAAAGCCATTACTCCTTGTCCTACACTCCCCGACAAAGTGTTCCTCCACAGCTTTCCTGTAGGCTCCCTTTAGGTACTCTAAGGGGACTCTAAGGTCTCCGCATAGCCTTCTCTTCTCCAAGTTGAACAACCCTAACTTTCTCAGCTTGTCTTCATAGAAGAGGTGGTCCAGCCCCTTGATCATCTTTGTAGCCCTCTTCTGGACTGATTCTAATACTTCCATGTACTTCTTGTGCTGGGGTCCCCAGAGCTGAATGCCGTACTCCAGGTGGGATCTCATGAGAGTAGAGTTGAGAGGGAGAATCACCTCTCTAGACCTGCTGGCCATGCTTCTTTTGATGCAGTCCAGGATACGTTTGGTTTTCTGGTATACAAGTGCACATTGCTGGCTCATGTTGAGCTGCTCATCAACCAACACCCCCAGGTCCTTCTCATCAGTGTTGATTTCAATCCATTCTCCCCCAGCCTCTATTTCTTCTTGGAATTTCTCTGGCCCAGACACAGGCTATTCAATTATTTTTTTCCATATTCTTTCTGCTCCTAGGAATAGACCTATGGATATGCTCAAGACTGTACCAGCTTCAGCATGTTGAGAAACTCAATAACAAGCTTGGGCCAGGACATAGGTGTTGGTCTCTCTGTAGCCTGCTTGCGTTGCCTGTGGCTTTACTTAATAATTCTTAAAGCACACTAAAGGCATACTATTGAGTTTGATACTAGCAAGTGCACTGGCAATATATTTTTCTTTCAAAATACCATGGAGGACAGCTTTATTACTCCTTTCTACAATTGTACTTAGATTTATGCTTTCATTTGACTTTGAATGGGAGAGCTAGGTCTAATAGTTAAAAAAAAAAAAGAAAAAAAAAATCTCCTAAATGAGTACCTTTGCTACTACGTTTATGATTTATTTAGACATTAATAGAGTGGAGAAGTGGAATGCTTTACTGGAGGTATCAACAGAGAATTTTGTAATACATATATGTGGCTATATTCTACAACTGTATGTGTTCACATGTGTACTCAGGTGTGTGTGTAATACTTTGTGATAGCTAGTAAAATCCCCACTGAAGGATACTGTAGAAGCACATGCATGCACTGGAACCCTGTAATGTTTTTATGTGCTAGTAAAAAGCAAAGCAAAAGGAAATAAAACAGAAAACAACTACAGGAATTTGTTGCAAACTATGCTGTGTTACAAGCTGTGGTTCAGACAAATATTGCTATGTATTTCCAACAAACATAGGGAAACTTAAGGTAATAGAAAACAAGTTCACAAGTTGCAAGGTCCTTTACAAGGTCAAGACCATTTTTCCAATTTCAGTTGTATAGAAACTAAATATTTTCATGTTGTTAGTATTGTCTTGATAATAAATAAATAAATAAATAATGTAGAGTATTTGTTTTGAACAATCTTGTTCCCTTAAACCTACATTGTGTTATGTTATCACTGCAAGTCACTGTCAAAATAGAATGACAAAGAAAAAAAATATTGAAGTCTATACAGTTCTGATGGAGGTAAGCACCATTATCCTCAGTGTAAGAGCTACATCTATTACTGCTGGGTTTTGTCTTTATATAGAGTATTTTAATTAATTCTATGCAAAATGTTTTTTAGAGACACCTGATCCTCTCTGACATTACAAAGACAAAATAATAATAATAATAATAATAATAATAATAATAACAATAATAATAATAATAATAATAAAATCAAAATTTAGGATTCCAGTAGTGTACCAAAGTACCTAAGTGTTGTAAAATATGTAACAATTTCTGGTCGAATTAGGGTGTGTTTCTATGAAAGGACTCAGGGACTCAGACAGTAATGTTTCTTCCGTCTTGGTTCTAAGTCAACTACCCAGGAACTGACACCAATCTAGAAGCCAAAAAATCCTCCAAGCTTTGGAGGAAGCCCTGGCAAACCATGCCAGGGCATTGATTATATTGCTTCTGAACTGGAGGAAAAAAAACATCTGACCAGTTTTAGAACATGGGCCCAATGATTGCTTGGTTCCCTCTTTCTCATATGTGTAGACACAATAGTTCGTGTTTCATTACATTCAGTGCTTAATACTTGTGAATCTCCTGTCCTCTTAAAAAGGTGTGTTTTGTTCATCTGCATCACTTGAACTTTTATATTTATTACATTTGATGTATGTATACTACATAAATACAGAAAACAGAATGGTAATACTATAAATAAACAAAGTGTATAGTGAATAATAAACAGCAATACAATAGAAATCTAAGCAGTTGTGCCATTTAGGTACGATACAAGTGCCAATGAAACAATTATCTGTCACAATGATGTACTATGTATATGACACATACTGTAGAAACATTTATTTTAGAAATGCTCTAAAGGTTCTTTTCTAATATAAAGGTTAATTATTTTATGTTACAGATTCTGGGTTTCTAACTTGGCTCCCAAATACATAAAATACATAAACCTGTAGAAAATGACCAAAGGAAATGTCACATCTTGAAACAGTAATTAAACAAATAAATAAATAAATAAATAAAAGAAGGACAAAAAAAGAAGTGGCAACTATTGAAGAAAGGGCAGATAAAAAGGCTGCAAACACATGTCAAATTTAGTTATCCAGGATGTATCATAGCACTCCAAAATTTAGATTCTTCTATGCTTATGTTATCCTTTTTGTCTTGATTGGATCACACTTTTATTTGAACTAGACATGACTAGGAATACCGTACTTGAATCTGTAAGGAGTAAGGAAATAACCAAAATGAGCATCACTTTAAATCTCCTAATTCTATATAAATGATGCCTGATGTTTGTTCTTCTGGACTCAGTGATGATAAGCTAGTAGGATCGAACTGAGTGGCCACCAAATCTGAAGTATACTTGTGCACTATATCATGTTTTGGTATGTGATTCTGTGATTCTGTGATTCTGTGAAAGATACAAAAAGCAGAAGCAGTAGCTCTGGTACAATAACAGCATATAAGAAGACTGTGCAAATGCGTGCATATGTACACATGCATGTATTTGTTGATGCCAACCTAATCATATATATGAACTAGATATATATAATCAACATAATCATTCAAATGAAATAAAACCTATTTATCTACAGATGCAGATTTTATGTTAGAAATAATAAAAAAAAAAAACACTATTTTTTTTTAATTTTTATTTTATTTTATTTTTTATATTTTTAAATAAGAAACACTAAAGAAGCTATGTAAGAAATTTTTCACTTGTGAAAGTGACAGTGGTTGATTTCTACAATTCACCCTGATGTCTTGGCTTAGTATTGTTTCACTTTATTATCTGTACATCTCTATCCATATCTATTATGGTGCAAAATTGTAGACAAGAAAGAAAACATACTTTTTAGTAACTGCGATCTCAATTAATCTGTGATTAATATACTTTCATTTCCAGGCATTCCTACTAAATAAGGAAGGATTTGACACATGCATTCACCAATACTTCATGAGTCATGATTTCTGGGCATGAAACTAGTAGTATTCTACACTAAAGATTAGGATGTGCAAAGTATGAGATTTTTAAATATTATAGTTATAGTAGATATTTCAGTGGATATTCCTTCTCCTCTGTGGAAAAAAAAAAAAAAAAAAAAAAAAAAAGACATTGTAATATAACAGTCAGTTGTATTTCAACCCAAAGCATATACCTCTTTTAGCAAAGAGATGTTTGAGATCCTTTAGTCTTTCAGTAGCAAATCGGTAACACTTCACATATCCAATGTCTCAATGTTTTGTAATGTTTAAAAAATAAAAAATAAAATCATAGCTATAATTTTAATGTATACAGGAGTATAGATTCTAGATTACCTTAGATGTCTTAACTGGGTTGCTTACAGCAGCCTGTGCAGAAGAAATTATCCATACTCAGTTATAATCATCAGGATAACAGGCTGCAACCTGACAATTATTATATTAAAAATCTGTTTAAGACTGAGCCAAGCCTGGTTGCCAAATTGCTTTTTTTCACTTAGGTTTATGTCAAGAATCTTGTACACTGTTTTCAGATTGTGAAAGAACAATATTTACAGACAACATAACTTTACTATTACAGCTGCCTCATATTTTGCTTGCTGTCAATAGCTACTCGTCCAAAAGATTTCTAAGACTACTATTAAAATAAATATATATGTATATAGAGAGAGAATTATGTAAGTACACACTAATCCAATAAAGGACTTGGGTGATTCAAATGTCAAAGCCAAGCACTGGATGCAGAAACCCTCCTCACTGTTTTTTACAGCTTAAATGGTGTCTTACATCTGTATAACAGTAATAACTTTGTACAGAAACTAATTTTTCCAGTAACTATTTTTACAAAGAACTGAGCAAGATTACTGCTTTTCTTCTACAATAAAGCCAGAATAAATTATATGTCGGTGTCCTCTTCCTGTTCTTTTTATAAGCACCAGAAAGACTAAGCTTTTCTCAAGGACTGGGACTGAGTTTCCATGTCCTTGTCACCCTGATGGTCAACATATGTCCTGGCAGTAAGAGAGCAGCCTAATACCATACAATAATAGAACATATTATGTAGCCTTCTTGTCAAAATTAATATGCTGTTTAGAAAGGAATGTGAACAGGAAAGAGCATCAGCAAGAGTATAATTCTCTGGTTTGGGTGTTCAGCTGGCAGAGTGCAGTCCTGGTTCTTGTCTCTGCTATCAGAATGCTGATTTTTATCTCACAACTACTTGATATAAAACTCATGGAAAGTTTGTCAGTGGCTCAATCCTATCAGTGGTCATTTGGTCTGCGATAAGACGGAAACTGGATTGTTCTTGCGCACACCAAAACCGATAAGCTGCATATTTGCTATCCTGAGCCAATGACCTGTCATGTTTTAGACAAAATGCTGTACTTTGGTGAACTTTGCTCATTATAATATCATTATAATACCAAAACAAACCTCCTTCCTAAAAGCTACCTGGCTCCAAGGTTCAAACACCCCTCACTGAGCATGCACTCTGAATTTCTCTGAGCCTCTGCCTTTAAATAAAAGTGAGAAAATTTTGCACCAATTGTAACCAAGATATGCATGAGTAGAGTTGCTCAAGCTCCTTCTAAGAGACAGAAAATAATATAAATTGGCTTAAGAGAGAGAGTATGTGAGGGAAGATACCATCACAAAGGATACTTTCTAACTGGAATAGTTTTGACGTAGAGAGACTGAGTAGCCACACACTGCAGGATATAACCAATTAAGGAATATTTAGGAGCAGATTAATACATAAAGACCTTTCAAAGGGCACAGACATGCAAATAGAAAATAATTTTGAGTTTCCTTTAAAATGAGCTATGAATTGCCATTTAAAATAGAAATGGAAGATGAATTAATATTTTAAATAATTAAGTGAATAATTATTTTGTTTTAGTTTATGTTTTTTTGACAACCATAGTGTGTTGGAAAAAAAAAAAATCTTCCTTACTAGCAGTGATTCCATTCATTGATTTTTTTGTCAACTTATATTTTTTTCTTTAATAGCCATTAAGTCCTGAAAATGAATCAGTGTTTTGGTGCTGACTTGCCTGCAAAGCTCAGTTACTGTATCTGTGTTTCAGGTCCTCAGTTTTCCAGTGTGATCTACTTCTGGGATGCAGCTATTTCGACACCCATCAATTTCTAATAAAGAGACTTGTTTATGGGCCTAATAAACACAGAGAACATTATGGAATCACGAAACAGCTAATTAACTTTGTGAATTTAATGTGCTGTGTTTGCACATGAAAACTAATTAGTGATTATATGGATTCCTGAATCAAACTTCCTTCCTTTTTTTCATCATATGGTTGTTAACCATGTAACTTAAATTCAAGAGATTTATAGTATTTTTCCCTTTCTTATCTAAAGAGGATGATGGAGTTTATAGTTAAAAATAAATAAATAAATAAATAATTGTCTATACACTCTGAATGTCATGTCTCATTGTCACTTATGTTTCACACCGCTACAATTTATTCACATTTTATCTTTTAGTTACACTCATCTCAGATTTATTCAAGAGGCTTGCTGTTAGTACAACTGAAGCAAAAGTCTGCTAGAATTTAAAGCTAAATTCTGCCTAGTTTTGAGACAACATGGGGAAATCAATTCCCTCTCTGCCTGATGTTGAACTGAGCAGAATTATGCCACTCAGAGTGAGGGAAGGGTGGGCAGTGATAGTGATACTTTCCTTGAGTATGTAAGGAACAGCGAGGCAAACACCCATGTCCTACCAGCAATCAGTAATTGCACACCCAAATTTAGTAGCAGACTAAAAGTATTAATAACACGTTAGGCTACTGCAGCCTATTACAAAAACTTCAGGAATGGCTGTGCTCCAAGAATTTTCCAAAACTCCCTTATATCTTCTCATGGCTTTGTTGCTGTGTCACACTCGATTTGGTACTACAATTATAATCAAAACTGAATCTGTTGTGAGGTTATCCCTGCCCAGACATTGGTATGGAAGTGGGGAAAGTACATTATATTGATAAGGAATAAAGATACTAGACAGGCTCGTTAAGTAAAATAAAGGCATTTATGAAGGCAAGAAAGACAGTAGGGATAGGATACTGGCACTACTTACAGAAGTAGTAGAAGTCCAGACTGCAGTTCTGCTGCAAAATGATGTGGCAGAAGCATTCAGCAATGCAGAGAGACAGGACAGTATACTGGGTTTATGTTGCAAGGTTTTGGTAGCAGGGGGCTGTAGAGGTGACTTCTGTGAGAAGAATCAAGATCAGTGCAGCAGGAGGGCAAGAGGTGCTCAAGGCATGCAGCAAAAGTTCCCCTGCAGCCTGTGGAGAGGCCCCTGGTGGAGCAGGCTGTCCCCCTGCAGCCCATGGGTCGCACATGTAGCACATCTCCATGCTGCAGCCCATGGAGGAGACCCCAGAGTAGCAGGTGGATGTAGCCTGGAGGAGGCTGCAGCCCATGGAGAGCCCCTGCAGGAGCAGGCCCCAGGCCGGAGCTGCAGCCTGTGGAGAGGAGGCTACACAGGAGCAGGGGGTAAGGGAGGAGCTGCCACCCATGGGGGACACTTGCTGGAGCAGTTTGCTCCTGAGTGATGGACCCCATGGTATGGATCCATGTGGGAGCAGTTCTTGAAGAGCCCACAGGATCAGTTCAGGAAGGACGGCATCCGGTTGGAGGGACCCCATGTGGAGCAGGGGCAGAGAGTGACCATGAAGGAGCAGCAGAGGCAAAGTGTTATGGACTGACTGCAGCCCCAATTCCACCTTTCCCCTGTGCCACTTGGAGAGGAGGAGGTAGAAGAGGGTGTGTGGGGGGAAGGCGTTTTTGATTTCTTTCCTTTCTTTCTCACTTCTCTAGCCTGTTAGTAATAGGCAATAAATTTCTAAAATCTCGCTGTGCTGAGTCTGTTTTGTACATGACGATACCTGTTGAGTGATCTCCCTGTCCTTATCTCAACCCTTGAGCCCTTTTCAACGTATTTTCTCCCTCTTTCCCTTTGAGGAGGTGGAGTGAGAGAGCAGCTGTGGTGGAGTTCAGCTACCCAGATGAGGAAAAAACACCACAGAAGGACATTCCTCACAGGTGCTACAGAAGGAAGACTTCTACTCTCTGAAATGGCAAAAGTGCTCATTATTAGCTGCAGCATTATATCCAAGAGTATACTACCTTATTCCTTCAACTGGTGTTGTGAAAACAGTATGATATGGATGGCAAAGGTAGAGAAGATGAATGCAGCTCTGAATGAGCTTTTCAGAAATGAGGAATAGAGAGTGAGGAGGAAGGGCCCTTTATCTCAGGAGCCATAAAGTCATGAATCAACACTAACAAAACAGAGAAAAGGAGAAAAGACTAGTGGTCTCACTCCTTAAAAAAATGTCTAACACTCCTCTATGTTTTCTGGACAATAAGTTTCATAATTATTATTTTTTCTTCAGCAAAGTAAAGATAGTCCCAGAAGGTCAATGACTTTTTTAAAAGCAAAGAAAAACAAAACAAACAATATAGTTAAGGAAGATTAAAGACTGATTGTGATTTGGTTATGTAACTGTTGCAGACATAGAAAATGCCACAATGACTAGTTTTAATAAAAGTGAATGTAAAGTACAGAAAACAATTATCCTGATCAAATCTATCCCTGAAATGAAACATTACATTTAATCAGCAATCAGCATTGTTACATGGGGGAGAATTAATTTTATTAAAAAAAAAAAAAAAAAAAAAAAAAAAAAAAAAAAAAAAAGGTTAGAGGTTTGAGAATGTAAAACCTTTGAAGTAGAAAATATAAGAAAAGTAAGAGTATTCTGCCAAAATGGTAACTGATGGAGATTGTGATAACTCTCCCTGGAAACACGTACAGGGACAACTCAAGACTCATTAATCAGAGAACAGAAAAGTAGTAATGGGTTTGAACTGTGGAAAGACAATCTTAGGCTGGATATTAGACAAATCTGTCAAAATACAAGCTCATTTAAATGAAGACTCTTCCAGCATACACTGCTACACAAATCTTTCCTTTTTTTTTTTTTTTTCATTTGGTGTTCCTATCTTACTGTTTTTTCTCCTTTCTTTCTTTCTTTCTTTCTTTCTTTCTTTCTTTCTTCCTTCCTTCCTTCCTTCCTTCCTTCCTTCCTTCCTTCCTTCCTTCCTTCCTTCCTTCTTTCTCTTTTTATTTCTTCCTTTCTTCCCTCTTCTCTCATATTTCTTTTTCCTTTTTTTTTCTTTTTTTTTTTTTTTTTTTTTTTTTAATTTTTTATTTTTTTAAATAAAATTTTCATTAGCTGTAGGCTCTTTTTTTTTTGCTTGCTTTAACATGAAATTCCAAAGCCTTCTGCTAACTTAAACTACCACATAGGCTGGAAAGTCAAACCACACGGATGGTGAGGTCAAGCCCAGTTGCTACGTAAACCTGCTTTTACCAATACAATATTAGATCCAATCTTCTTTCCTTCCCTCTTGGTGTCAGGTTTCCCATTGCTCAAGACAAACATATACCTTGATGCTCTTCACCCATAAATGCCTTTATTGATCTCAACTGTCCTTAAAGAAATATGCTGGGCCTTTAATATATGTCTGCTCTAAAAGAGTAAAGTAGACAACCATCACCATACAAGAAGGCCCCAAAAACCACATAGGCAAATTGCTTACAGAAGCAGACATTCTGAATTTTCTTTCATGAAGCTGTAAAGGTACTCCCACAGGGAGTGGAATAATAATTCTAAATAGTATACAAAAATCTGGTATGGTATAAGGACTTCATTTTAAATTAAACTTTCTGGTAAATCCTTATAGGGGCAGAAGTATTCCTACATGCTCCTTGCTTATGATGAGTAAAAGACTTCATTTAGTCTTTAACAGTCGTTGCCTAGAACAGAGCTTTCTGTCCTTTTCCCACACACACATCATGAGACTCTACAGCAGATCACAGTCAGAGCTATGAAGTTGAACACTGAGGGGTTACATCTCAAAATCCAAAATGAAATTCTGATTTCAGACTACTGGAGATTGTTCCACACTTCTCTGATTACAGACTTTATATCCTAAAGAAATAATCTTGGATATGCAATGGGTTGTTTTCTAGGCTCTATTACACTATAGCACAAGACCTTGGCTGTCAGTATAACCTGAAGAATAATGATATTACTGAGCTGATTGGGAAAATGAGTTTACCAATCTGGATAGAACAGAGGACTCTATAATCCATAAGAAGGTATGGCAAATCATGGCAAATAACCCTATTTAGTGATGCTTCAGTTCTGAAATAGGTTCTTAGCCAGCACTTGATAATACATAAAAGAAATAAAAAGAGAAATTTGTAATTGGACATGTCAGCAGTTTTGTACAGTCTCCTCTTGCTAGTGGAAACTTATCAAGCATAATATTTTTCATTTTTCAGATCATTTCAGTTTCAAAGCTGGATCAATATTCAAAGAGAATTTTAACTGTTATATTTCAGGACAAACACTACTTCTCCCCTAACTTTGAAATTAATAAGGAATGTAGCACTGAAGAAATCTGCTGTGTGCTGGGGCTGCTGACAAGAATGGGAATAATTGTTGCAGCATTGCATCCAGAAGAAATTGTATGAGAAAACAGATTTTGTAGCTGCAAAACACTAAATGCCAAGTTAACATGCCTGAATTCTTAATTGCTTCTGTAGTGATTTCACAGTGATAACTAGTTAAGTTCCACCAAAGCACTCTCTCACTCCCCCTCCTCTGAAGAACAAGGGGAGAAAATATTATGAAAAAAAGTTTCATAGGTTGAGATAAGGAGAGGGAGATCACTCACCCATTACTGTCATGGGTAAAACAGTCTTAGCACAGGAAGATTAATACAATTTATTACCTGTCTCTACTAGAGTAGAGCAGAGATAAACTAAAAGCAAACTAAAAACCCCTTCCCTCCATCCACCTTCTTCTGCCTTCTCCCCAGAATCAGCATAGGAAAACAGGGAATGATGGTTGTGGTCAGCTCATGATACTTTGTCATCTGCCACTCACTCCTTCATGGTCACTGTCTGCCCATGCTCCATGTGGGGTCCCTCCCACAGGATGCCGTACTTCCCAAACTGATCCTGCGTGGATTTCCCACAGACTGAAGTTTTTCAAGAACTGCTCCAAACATGGGTCCATACAGCACACTTCATCCTTCAGGAACGAACAGATCTAACATGGGTCCCCCCACAGGTGGCAACTCCTTCCAGCCCTCTTGCTCCTGTGTGGGCTCCTCTCCACGGACTGCAGCTCCAGCCCGGAGCCTGCTCCTGCAGGGGCTCTCCATGGGCCACAGCCTCCTCCAGGCTACATCCACCTTCTCCACTGGGGGCAGGAGGTCATGGAGATCATGACATTTCCTTGATGACTTAGAGAAAGAAATTGTTGCACCAATCTTACAAAAGTCACTCCAGCACCTGTGATTAAGGGGAGAGCAGGGGATGTCATCCACCTTGAATTCATCAAGGTTTTTATCTCTAACACCCCACAAAATTCTTGTTTCCAAGTGAGAATACTACTGTTCAGATTGATGAAAAACTAGATGGGTGGCATGATTAGGCTCAGAGGGTTGTGGTTAATTGGTCATAATCTACCTGGAGGCCAGGAAAAGCGGAGTAATGCAGGGATCTTTATATATTCCCAGAACTGTTCTGCTCATCACCTTTATCAATGATTTCTTTATCAGTGGAGGAGGTGGAATACACTCTTATCATTTATGCAGAAGGCATTAAATCAGAGGAAGAAACTACCTGGGAGGATAGGTCTGCTTCTAGAGGAATCTACACAGACTGGAGAAATGGGCCAACAGGAATCTCATGAAATTAGCAAGGACATGTGCAAATCCCCGCACTTAAGGAGGAAAACCCCTTGTAATAAAGGCAAATTATTGCCTAACTAACTAAGGAGCTGCTCTGCAGAAAACACCCTGGAGTTCTGGTAGACAGCAAGATGATCATAAGCCAGCAGTGACCTGGCAGCAAGCAGGGGCAAAACCTCCTAGAGGAGCAGAATTTGTACACCAGGGCAGGGATTATACTCCTCTACTCAGCACACCTTGGACATCTCAAATACTGCATCCAGTTTGAGGCTCATAGTACAAGATATCAATTAATTGGAGTGAGTTCAGCATAGGACCACCACAGTGGCTTGGTACTAGAGCACGTGCCCTGAGAGGAGAGTCTGAGGGAGCTGGGCTTGTTCAGTCTGGAGAAAAAGCTTCAGGGAGAATGAGCAGCAGTGTCCTATCACATAATGGGAAAAATATTACCATAATATCTATGTGGAATGTTTATTTTCACTTTAATTTCCTTTAATTTAATATTTGTAAGAATTTTAGAAACTAAATGCTATGATGTCAGACCACAAAGTTAAGAAAGAGGGGGGAAGAAAGTTTAAAGCTATCAATAACAAAATCTACTAATTATATTAGACCAAAACAGGGCATTATCACATCTTAATTTATTGGATTAGAATGTGAATGTGGTAAGTAATAATGCTGTTTTGACAGTGAATGATAAGGAGATTTTGATAGAATATTGATGAGGTTGTAGTTTTTTTGACACCAAGGATTTTGATTGAATATTTTTAAGGTCACCATGACAGTGAAGAATTTTGACAAGATATTTATGAAGGCATTGTGATCCTAAAGATGGATGTAGATATCAAAGTGATGTAAATTAGATGAATTCATGAAAGACAAATATATCAAGGGCTATTAAGCACAAAGATATCAATTCTTACTCAAGAAGTCAGACAGCTTAAAGCTGGGAGGTTATACCCAAGAAGTATCACTGTCTGCTTGTGCTATTCTTAAATTCTTTTTATAAGCACTATAAAATAATTACAGATGAAGAGAGGATACTATCTTACCTGGAACTTTGGTACATTCTGATATCTGAGATAATATGACTACCTCTAAACTTTATGAAGATGTAGATTATGTGATGAAAGTTATAAAGGGTCATATACAAACAATGTCTCTTTAGAGCTTTGCTGAAAGTTCCTCTTAAAATCTGTTAAACATTTTCTTTGACCAAGCCAGGAAAATTGGAGATCTGACACGATAATAAACTGATAACAAGATTTTGCCTTGGATTTTTTTTTTTTTTTTCTTTCCCCAGGCATAGAAATGTCCATTTTCCTCTTCATTTTGTGTGACTTTCTGTAGTAATTAAGATATCAGAGGCCATAATCTCTAAACTACATAACTCTCATAAACTACAGAAAATATTAAACTGCAAAGGATCAGTTTAATTACACTGAAAAAATATTTTATTTCAATAAGTACTTTAATAAATACATTTCACTTTCCTTTAAATAATGTAATTCTAAATATTCAATTCAAAACTTCACATTTAAGGAACATAGTTTATAAGGGAAAAAAACATTCCACATTTTAGGACTGATCTTACTCTTGTTTTTGGCATTCTTAGGGCTATAAACATTTTATATAATAAACTGTTTTAAATATTCTTTCACAATTGGTAGTTTTTGAAAAAGTAATGTCAAACTAGTGGTCATATTTATTACAATGGAAACGGCTTGCTTAAAAATAAAAAATAAAAAATATTTATTTTTTTTTTAAAAAAAAGATGGTAGTGTGCAAAATAGCATAATAGCATGAATTTTTGGCTGTGACAGTAAGGCAATGATGAGGTATGTGAGAGGAGGTTAATGAATGTGTCCAGAAAGCAATGAGAAACAATGAATTTACAAATATCTTTTTCCCTGTGGTAGTGTGTCCTGTTGAAGTTATGATTAGCATCTTAACTTTACTGAAATTAATAACAAAGGTCTTATCAATTCAAATGGATAATAGTTTTCAGCCTAATTGTGATGTCCTAATGTCTATACAATTGGCACAGGCTACTGCCTTGGCAATACGTGAGCTTTTCCCAATAGTGAAAATTCATTGTAGACTAAAGTATTCATATGTAATATCCTAGGACCAAATCAGCCCAACTGTGTCAGCACACTGCTGTATCTGAGCTTTGAAGCCAAGGTAAGAGTGCTATGCCAAATCATATGGCTTTTTTTGCCTCAGACAGAAGCTAAAAATGTTTCTGTGCATTGCACTCCACTACAGTGCTCAGTTTAGTCATGCCTTACACATCAAATCTTAACTCCTACATTCATTATATTTAGGATATTTCATAAATATCGTTACATGCATGGCTTTTTACAAACTCCTCAAATCTCTATTGTATGCAGTTATAAGGACTGACCATGCTAATATGCTTTGGCAAATACCTCACTCAAAAATAGCTTAAATGAATCACAGAATTACAAAATGTTTGAGTATGGAAAGGACTTTTGGAGATCATCTAGTCTAACCCCTTTGCTCAAATCAGGACTGGCTGGAATAGGTTGCTTGGGTCTTCATCCAGTTGGGATTTGAATATCTCCAAGGATGGAGACTTCTCAGTCTCACTGGGCAACCTGTTCCAGTGCTCAGTCACCCTCAAATAAATATATACATATTTTTTTAATGTTTAAATGTAATTTCTTCTATTTAAATTTGTGCCATTGCCTCTTTTCTTCTCCAGGCTAAAGAATTCCATGTCTCTCAACTCTCTTAACATGTCTCTCTGCTCATATGAAAGACACTCTAGTCCTTTAGACATCTTAGTGCCCCTCTGCTGGACTTGTTCCAGTATGTCAATGTCCTTCCAGCACTGGGCACAGCACTCTAAATGTGTCACACATGGTCTGATTAGATAAGAAGCAACACCTCCTTTGACCTGCTATTAATGCTCCTGGATCTGATGAAACCTGGGATGCTTTTTGCCTTTACTGCAAGATCCCATATTCAACTTGGTGTCTGCCAGGTCCTTCTCTGCAAAGCTGCTTTCTGGCCAGTTGCCCCCCAGCCTGTGTTGGTGCATGGGGCTGTTCCACCCTGTGTGCAGGACTTTGCACTTCCATTTATTCAACTTAACAAGGTTTCTATCAGCCCACTTCTCCAGACCCCCAAAGTCCCTCTGAATGGCAGCACAACCATCTGGTCTACCAACTACTCTTCCAAGTTTTGTATCATCTGCAAACCTGTGTTTGTAGAATGTCCCAACATTTTGGTCAATAATGAAGACATCAAATAGGATTGAATCCAGTACTGACTGCTGAGGTGCATCACTAGTGAGTGGACTCTGTCTGTCAGCTGTTCACAATGCTTTGAGGAGGGAGTTCTGCCAGTTTTCCATCCACTTCACTGTTCACTATCTAGTTCATACATCTTCAGTTTGTCCATGAGGGTGTTATAGAAACCAGTATCAAAACCTGACAGAAGTCTAGATAAATATCTACTACTCTACCCTCATACAATAAACTAATTATATTGTTATAGAATGTTACCAGGTTGGTCAAGCACGATTTTATTTATTTATTTATTTATTTTAATATATGCTAACTACTCTAAATTACCTTATTGTCCCTCCTATATTTGGAAATTATTTCCAGGAAAATTAACTCTATTGTTTACCCAGGAACCAGGATAAGGTTTACTGGCCTGTACTTCCCCTCCTTCATTTCCTGAAGATAGGAGTGAAGGAAAGAACTTGGGGTGATGATTTTGGAATGAGAATAAACCGTTATCCCCAAAGCTACGGTGCATTTCAAGATAAAAAACATCATTGTAACTAAACCTGAAGCTTCTGCTTCTCTTTTTGAACTGTAAAGAGTTATTGATTTCAGCTGTATAATCTGAGTCAACATGAATAGCACATGATTGTATAACCTACTATTTCAAATCTCTTAGACTGCAAAAAATAATCCATCAAATTAAAAATACTTGTATTATATAAGCAAATATACTTTTTTTTTTTCTTTTGAAGAAAAGTCATTGACGGTCATTTAATTTAGAGTCATCACGAATAGCTTAGCATTATATTACGGAATTCTTTCTTTAAAGACAACTTTTTCTAGAAGAACATGCCTTGCAGATAGAGAAGATTTATGTGTCCTGTAAAACTGTTCCCTATAGCAACAATAGCTATTATTTCTAACTAATGCTCTGATAATGAAGAAAAAAGCAAACGTTATAAGATAATATATACAAATGGAAACAAAATACAGACTCATTTGTACCCTTGTGACAGCAAACAACAACCAGGGAATGATGAAAAGACAATCCAGGGTCTAAGGAACAGCCCTCCAAGAGCCTAATTACATCCAGTTTTAGACATGTAAACGGCTAGCAAATTACCTAGGCTTTCTCTAGATTCAGGTAAAAATATATATATATATATATATATATATGTAAGTATGTGTATACATATATATATATATACACCATTGTCTCTTTCACAGACATATCTATTTTGGAGTGGAATCAATCACATTCTAGATAAAATTAGAAGATATGAATCTTACCCTTCTTTTGAAACTTCAGGGAATTGTTTGATATTTATTTATATTAAATTTAGAGCTATGTGGTCAGGATAACATACATTTTGTTTCAAAAGATCGGGGAAAATATGTTAAAATGTACGACATTTTAATATAAATATAGTGCATCCAAGATGAAATGAGAGCTGTTGTTAGCAGAATCCTGCATAAAGCACTCAATATGTGCCAGCAGATCCAAGTGCAGGAACAAGACCAAAATTAATAGCAGAGGTTGTGATGGTACCAGCTGTGCTTTCAACACTTTTATATTTACACACAAGCAAGATGAGTGAATTACTAAGGCGAAAAATAGACCGTTACATTAATAACAGGCTACAAAGCACTCAGACTGCCTAAGGAAATATGCAGTTGATGGATGATGTAGATTTCTGATGACAGATTAATTGTCTACATTTCCGTTCTAGATTAGGTTTCCTAGGTAAATGAACACTGTCATTGATTTATCTCATCAGTCCTGTCAGTTTGATGAAACTGGCCACAGCAGGAACTTACTTGGTGAAATTTTAAAAATATACCTGAAGCTAGTTGTACTCTCAGATGTATAACTTCCTCTGAATTCTGCCCTAGTTGCTCTTGTGCTTTTCAGGAATGAATTTTGCCAAGAATAAGATATTTAACAGATATTCTAAAAAGATATAAGTTAATTTATCTGTGCATTTTGTTTATGTGTGTGATATGATAAGAAGCAAAACAAAAAATAAGTCATCAAAGCCAGACTATGCAGTGGATGAATCTCCCAATACCTTCATGTGATCAACTGAAGACGTGAGATGGCACTCCTTAAACACAGATTTTGGAGACAGCTCTGTTTTATTAGTATGACCACATTCAAAATGCAAGGGAATACACTGGGGAATTCATAGCTTTCATAACTACCCTCATAACACAAAGAAATTCTGAAATTCATCTAAAGCACTTTGTATTTGGAAAGGGTATTTCTAAGCAATTCATCCAGATGTGTCATTACAGTGTCTCTTTGCTAGGTAGGTATGTTTTGTTTAAAAAATCATTATTTCTGGGCTTTTTTTACAATTCCCTGAAAGTTGAATTTAGATCATTTTTCAGGATCAGTAAAGACCCAAAACAAACTTTGTGTTGCTTTTATTAACATCTCAGATCCTTTTTCCCTCATTGGCAGCATCGGTTTCCCTTTTTTAGTTTTTTCTGTTGAAAGTTGTCTTACTCACTCCCTAAGTTTCAGTAGGTAAATCAACACAAAGCAGATAAGACAAGCTGGAAAGAGAGGAGAAAACTGTAGCATGAGAAGATTCTTCTGGAGCTTTATCACTGTTGGTCCAGAATGTTTTCAATCTCCAACATCACTCTTCCAACACCATTTGTTATTAGTACATTCCTTTATTTGTATTTTGGAAATGAAAATGAGCAGATATTTTTCTTTTTTTATTTTTTTTCTTCCTTTTTTTTTTTTTTTTCTTCAATATACTCAAACAATCTGCATGTTTCCCCAGTATCTATTTTTTGTGAGTTTTTTAAGAGGCAGAATGATAGATAAAGAGAAAAATCAAACACTGCATTATGTCATAGAGTCCTTAACAGGATGAGACCTGATGTAAATGATAATCTTTGTCTGACCAGTAATTAGTGGACCCATGTTCCAGATGAAGCTATAAAAGAAAATGAAACCTAAATAAATAGTAATAATAATAATAATAAGAAGAATCATCATCATCATCATCATTTTACACATTTTCCATTAAATTAAAGCTTTAAATGCAACTCCTAGGACTTGGGGTCATCATATCAATACTTGATACATCCTTGTGGAGTCACAGTGTCTAAACTAAGGAATGAGACCTAAATACTGTACATGACTTTAATCTTCAGCAATTAATCTGCCTCCAGTATTTTTCATGCTCTTTAATAGAAAGCTGTATCCATATTATTTAGTTTGGATCTTTAAAGAGCAGAAGCATTTCTCAGTGTGATTAAACTGTGAAGAGTATTTGTAACTAATTGCTTCTGACAACTGCCATTAGACACATATTTGCAAATACATTTTTTAATTCCTTAATAGTGAGAAATGCCTGTTATCTCCTGAACATTTAAGCAATGAGAAAAGAACACTTTTGTTTTAACTGTTTAAGCACTATCTAAGAGAACAAATGATAAACAACTGCTATCAAAGGAAGCAGTACTGGACAAGCAGAATGTGCTGACTGATTTTATACATTGGTGACAACAAGAAAATGAGAAGATGGAAGAAATGACACCTACATTTTTACAAAAGAATGATAAGAGACTTGCTCAATACATAAGTCTAGCAATCACATTTTTAATATTGTACGTGCAAGATAAACTTTGCTGTTTTGTTACTATTTATCAATTTAATAATCCAGAATACATTATATTCTGATGTCTCATAAAATGTTTTTACACCTTTTGTCAGGTGATGCACCAGATCATAGTATGCATTACGATAAGCATGCACCACAATTAAATTACCAGATGCTATTTCTCAAACGAGGCAATCATTCATTGTATTTTCTTAAACTGAATTTCTGTACTGTGTTAATTTCTTGTACTGAACTTGTAGAAGACTGGGTTGCACAGTTATTTTAAAACCTCCCCAAATTTACCAGCTACGGTTTATTGACATAAGTATAAAGTATTCAAAACAAAACAAAACACAAAATTTATCTCCTTCAAAGATTTAAATACTTAACTAGTGAAAAATATATATATACAAAGAAAAAAGAAGAAGAAGAAGAAGAAGAAGAAGAAGAAGAAGGGCAGAATTATCATTCACTTTTGAATTACATGGAATGAAACTGAGAAAAAAAAAAAAAAAAAAGTCATTATGAGACAGAAATAATGAAATAACCTTTCCAGATGCTTTTCTCTCTCCATTGATTCTAGATGACTTTGATTAGTTGCCTTACTTTTAGATGGCAATCATTAACTGGGGTGCATCTCATTAAGTGATTTCCCCTAAATCAGAAAGTTTCTGTCTTTACTAAGACTTAGTTCAATACCTGATGCACCCTAGCTCTTTACTCACAGGTCTTTCCCTTTCTTACTATTTTGTCTCTAAACAGTGATGAAGCAATGGAGTGCCCATCATCACAACTTCTATTGAAGCTAAATTACTCTACAGACGGAGTAGACCATTACATTAAGAGTAACGGTGCCAAATGAATGTAAAGTGAATCCTTTTGTCAATGTGCACTTAATAAGCTTAGCTAAAATAAAATGGGCATGCTTGCTTCCTCATTTCCAGAGACTTTTCACTAGGTCATAAGAACACTAATTTTCTTTGGAACAAGCAATGATAATCCTCAGTGAGGAAAAGTCTATTTCATTGCCAAGCTCCAGATCCTATCCAGGTTATTCAAATAAAGCAAATTTCAAAAGGAAAGATCTCCTTCCTTCCTCTGCCCAACTTTCTCATGTCATTCTTTAAGTAGCATCTGTAATGAATCCAATGCAGATATATATCTAACCCAATTATACTCCTATTTTTTATGGGTTTCCAAATCCTGTATTGAAGAACATAAGTAAATCAGTATACAATCCTAGCACTGATACCAGAATCTACTTCAAACTAATTTTCATTTTAATCCTTAATTAAATATGTCATTAACATTTTGGATAAAAACTGCTAAAATGGTTTCATCCTATGTAAATCTGAATTTACCATGTGTAGATTTGAATTTTTCAAGTATCCAGTGTCTGATCACTAATTCTAGAATATAATTTTGTTTCATTTCAGTAGTTTCCTATGAGCATTGGAACTAATAAAGCCCAAACTATTTATTAATCTATTTCTTTTCCCATCTCATTGAATCACAATATCCACATGTTCTTTCCTCTAACATTTTTTTCTAAACCTCTGATTCATTCTCACAGGGTATTTCCACACCTGCCTTCAAGCCAGCCTCTATTTCTCTTCCTTCTGTATTCCTGACTCTTACAATTTTTCTCACTTCTGTGTCTTTTTTCTTTCACAAAAGAAGATATAAAGAAATGTGGAGACGTGAACTGACTGGTCAGCTAGTATTCTGAAAAAGGTCACTGGCCATCCACTCATTATCTCTTAGAATGAGTAACAGCCAAATCCTTTGGACTTTTTTCCATAGAAGCTTTAATATAATCTCTTATTTTTACCAGTTGAAGATTTTTATGAAAAGTGTGGAAACTGGTATCTCTGAAATTTTTATGTTAGATTTGCTTGAATTTGAAAATAGGGTGAAGTGACAAAAAGATCTTAGTATCAGGCAAACTCAATTTTTAGACAATCAGACTAAAAACCAAGCAAGCAAGCAAACACAAAAAAGATTCCCAAAACAAACCAGTCACCCTGTTAAACAAACAAACAACAAAACAATTAAAAATCAGCAGAATTCTCTGCTTAGAAAGCAATTAAAAGTCAATTTAGCAAGAAATATGGCAGGGTTTGAAAATTGTTATGTATTTAGGGGAAAAAATTTTGATGCTTGCATCGTGATTTTGGCTGGAATAGAGTTAATTTTCTTCCCAGTAGTCAGTATGGCGCTATGTCTTGGATTTAGGATGAAAATAATGTTGATTATTCACTGATGTTTTAGCTGTTGCAGAGCAATGCTTACAGAGAGACATGAACTTTTCAGCTTGTCATGCTGCCCTGCCAGCAAGGAGGCTGGGGGTGCACAAGAAGCTGAGAGGGTACAGACCCAGACTAGCCAAAGGGATATTCCATATGATGTGGTGTCATGCTAAACAGTAAAACTACAGGCAGTTGGCTGGGGAGGGGTTACTGGTGCTCAGGGACTGACTGGGCATCAGTTGCATGGTGGTAAGTAATTGTACATTGTATCACTTTTTTTATCTTTTTCCTTCCCCTTCCACTCTTTTTTTTTTTTTTTTTTTTTTTTTTTTTCCCTATTGAACTGCCTTTATTTCAACTCACAAGTGTTACTTTTGTTCTCCTGTTTCTCTTCCGCATCCCACTGAGGGGGGATGGTGGATGGAGTGAGTGAATGGCTATATGGTGCTTAGCTGCCTGCCAGGTTAAACCACTAGTTTAATACAACAGAATGGAGCCATGAAAAATGCGAAAGATTGATTGGAAGCAATCCAAAAATTGAATGATGGATTCCTTTAAGAATTCCATGGAATAAACTCTAGAAGGAAGGGGTGCCCAAGATAGGTGGTTAGTATTCAAGGATCTCCTCCTCCACTCCTGAGACTGGTCCCTCTCCAGGAGCCAGATGTCAGTCAAAAATTCCATGAGGCCTGAATGGAAGAACAAGAGCTCCTAGCCAAACTCAAACATAAAAAGGAAGTATACAGATGGTAAACATCAGGGGCAATGTCTAGAGCCAGGAAGATGCACCCTTGCATAAGGGAATCTGGTCAGGAAACACCTGAAGAAAACGAATTAGATAAGCCCCTGGGCCCTGACTGCATACGTCTACAAGTGCTAAAGGAACACCCATGGTGACTGTGAGAGGTGCTCAAGACTGGAGGAAAGCAAATGTCACTCGCTGGGGAACTGGTGTTGGCCTCTTCTCACAGATAACTAGTGATAGAGAGAATGGTCACAAGTTGTTCCGGGGGAGGTCCCGGTTGGAAATTAGAAGAAATTTCTTCTCAGAAAGAGTAGTCAGGCATTGGACCAGTTTGCCAAGGGAGACAGTAGAGTCACTGTCCCTGGGGATGTTTAAGGAAAGGTTGGGAATGGTGCTTAGGAACATGGTTTAGTGTGTGATATTGGTGGTAAGGGGATGGTTGGACCAGATGATCTTGGAGGTCTTTTCCAACCTCAATAATTCTATAATTCCTAACTTCACGAAGGTCATAAGGTGTTCCAAGGGAACTACATACTCATCAGCCTCGGCTAAATTCTTGGGAAAGTGCTGCCTGGAAATGATTTCCAGGCAGATGGAGGACAAGAAGGTGAACAGGTGTAGTCATCATGGATTAACAAAAGGGGAAGCCATTCTAGATCAGTCTGATAAATTCTACAATGAATTGACTGTCTTGGTAGACAAGGGGATTACAGCAGATAATCGTCTACCCTTACTAAGGCTTTCAGTGTTGTCTCCGATAAAGAAGCTATTGAAATATGGGCTGAATGAACAGACAGTGATATCCATTCAAAACTGCCTGAATGGCTGAGCTCAGAGTTGGGTGGTCAGTAGCAAGAGGCCTATTCTGATCACCAGAAAGCGCTTTTCTCCTGTAAGGGTGTCTGAGCACTGGAGCAGGTTGCCGAGAGAGGTTTTGGAGTGTCCCTCCATGGAGATCTTCAAAAGGTGTTAGGAAGATGGTTCTGGACAACCTGATCTAGTTTGTCCTCTTTAAGAAGGACAAGATGACCTTCAGAGGTCTCTTTCAGTGTCAGCCATTCTGTGATTCTGAAGAAACTCACTCAGAATGACTAACATGGCTGTCTAGCTAGAATCATGGGTTTTGTTCATTTGGTACATGTAAGAGTTTCTTTAGCAGGGCTATAATTACACATACATTGTATAAGCGATGTTCATTAAGAGGAGTTTAGGTGATTATTCTCTGTTATAAAAATAGAATTTTATCTTAATTGCCATGAGTTGTAAATAACAGTTCTGAGAGATGGAAATATATAGTCAATGAAAATGATGAGGTGTACAAGCTGAAAGAATATAGTTGAGACGTGCAATAGCCAGAGTTGGAATATCACTTACTGATGACACTTACTCATCATTTACTGTTGTGATAGCAACATAAAACTCTCAGCAACATAAATACATCTTAGTAATATCTGCATCCTGCTGACCAAAAAGATTTTTTAATCTTATTGTCATTAATATATGGATTAGTATCATCAAGATCTGATGTAATGCAGTCATAATAATAATAATAATAAAACATTTTATATTGAAAAAAAAAAGCACTAGCACAATTTTTCTTTTTCCAGACAGATTCCAATTCTCATCATTTTAATTAATATGAACTTTATTAACTGCACACGTTCTGTGCATAGTTACACATGTGGTGAAAGCACAAGACAGTCTGGCCTAGGGCAACATGCATTTGCTTTCACCTCATTTGCAGAAGTTATATTTGATTGTTTGTTTTTATGTCTGTTTCAACATAGAGTCTAAAAACCT
This sequence comes from Nettapus auritus, assembly GCA_011076525.1. NCBI lineage: Eukaryota > Metazoa > Chordata > Aves > Anseriformes > Anatidae > Nettapus > Nettapus auritus. The sequence goes on from CM021765.1 coordinate 22,226,748, forward strand.
GTCATAGTATAAACTGACTTAATTATGTTCCATTTATGTCAGCTGTATCTGATATTGTAACAGACTCTATTTATTCACTGTGAAGTAGTCACATTAAGATTTACTCTATTTATTTACCTGGAATCATCAAACAAACCACAGTTGTTCTGTAGAACCACAGTATTACAATAACTATTCATCAAAATTAGTGAATAAACCCACACACTAGTTTGTATCAGGAGCACTGTATTCAAAGGAAATGTCTTTTAAGGACTAAACTTTATGTAGCTCTGTCAATGCTGCACTAAGCCAGTATTATCTTGGTGATTGGCAAGCAGTGTACTGAACTTAATGTTAATTTATCTTCAGTCTATTCAAAGCATGAATGGGATGAACCCATAATGAACTGAAAACAAATAAACAAAAAATCCAAAGACTGAATATATCCTTATTTTTAATCATTTTCCGCCTAAGAAAAATCCTATCCTAACTGAACCTTATATTTTCTCTGGATTATGTTGTTGCTGCTGCAGAATCCATGTCTTTCTAAGACAAACACATAGGGAATAACATTTATTTTTCTCTTTGCTCCTCAATACTTCTATGAGTTTGCATCTATTTCCTCACCACACTCTGGTCTTTGTGAGGTCAAAATGGTCACACAGGATCAAAAAATCAAAGTACAACCTGATGACTTCTTCAGTATATTACATAAATCAGCTAACTATTGGATGTAAAACTGAAGAAGTTGCTGCATGAACTTTATAAAAGGTAACTATAACACCATAAAAAAGTCATTGATATTGAACTTACTCAACCACTACTCACTTGCTGCTCAGTACTATTGGATTTATTTAACTGGACACTGGTCCCAAGCTGGTGAAGGTTCTGGAACACAAGTCCTATAAGGAGAGGCTGAGCGAACTAGGATTGTTTAGTCTGCAGAAGAGGAGGCTCAGGGGAGATCTTATTTCTCTCTACAACTACCTTAAAGGAAGCCGTGGGGAGCTAGGGCTTCTTCTTGCAGGTAACCAGTGACAGGACTAGAGGGAATGGCCTTGACTTGTGCGAGGGGAGGTTCTGGTTGGAAATTAGGAGACACTTCTTCTCAGAAAGAACAGTCAGGCATTAGAATGGGTTTGCTCAGAAAGGTGGTGACGTCACCATCCCTGGGAGATTTTAAGGAGAGGTTGGACTTGATGTTTAGGGACATGGTTTAGTGGGTGATATTGGTGGTGAGGGGATGGTTGGCCCAGATCATCTTGGAGGTTTTTTCCAACCTTAATTATTCTATGATTCTATGATTCTTTGTCTTTCCTTCTTACTGATCCATATAAATGGCTTGATGCAATGTAGCATATTAGATACAAAAAAAGGGTGAGAATTAATTTTAATATTTTGACCAAACAATAAAATTCTTGCATTTTTTTTAACCTCCTGTCTTTAACATCAGTAATCAATAGAAAGTGCACACTTCTCCATTTTTTTTGGTGAAAATGATAATATGCAGATCCTTTTTGCTACATAAAATTTCTTTCATGTCTTATGTGTGCTGTCTTATCAAGTCAGCTGCACAATAGCTGTGTGAAAACATCAAATTAACTGGATTTCAAACATTCCCCAGAGCCAGCTAATTACATCTTTTATGAAGCAGTCTCTTTATAAGCATACCTAAATTTAAGAAGTGCTCAAAATACATAGACTAATACTGATAAATAAATAAATAAATAAATAAGTTGATAAATAGATAAATAAATAATTCACAAGAACTAATGCTGCCTTTACCTTTCAGTTAGTCCAACCAAAGAGTGAGTATCTGGGGACACTCTACCACAATTCCTTCGAGAAGTCCTTCTAGACTAGAAAAATTCCTTTTGTTGGCCATGTTCCTTTTGACTTCCCATTGCAAGGGATGATAGTGTGAGTTTGGGTAGGCTTGCAGATTATATTTATGACAAGTAGAAACCAGGCCAACTCACTAAAAACTGTAAGAAAGAATGTATCACTGAGTAAAAATCCACAGTGAAACAGTGACTGTTTGCCTGGTTAAGGAAAAAAAAAAAAAAAAAAAAAAAAAAAAAAAAAAATCTTTTCTACCAATGACTGTGCTTAAACATAACTTTTTAGAAAACAACTAACTCAGTCTCCCTTGTTTGAGCCTCCTCCCAATGTGATGCCTCAAATGTGATATCTGCCTCCATCTCCTCAATTTTGAGTAATCAAGCAAAATACAGAGCCTTGGGAAACTCCTGACTTTACATTTCATTTTTAGTTTCCATTATTTCAAAGACACTGTTTGGGACTGTTCCATTCTGCTATTTTCTGTGAAAATCGTATCCAACTGAATATCCACTGTATGCAAAATATTGTCTGTTTGAAGGATATTTGGATGGATATGTCACACTGACATTTCCCTTCCCACATCTCTTATTCTTGTCCAGTCTGTTTATTCCACTCTTCTTCCTGCATTTTTTTTTCTTTTTCCTTCTCTAAGCTAGTTTTATTTCCATTCTTTTCAGCTTTTATTTCCCACATTTCTTCCTTGGTTGTTATGATTCTTGTTCTTTATTATCTGCTTTTCGTCAATGTCTTGAAGCTCTTGTTTTGTTACCACCTTATCAGTCTTTGCATACTGTCTTTTTACTTCCTTTTACCCTTATTATCAAACAGAAGAATTAACATAACAGACAGCACTGCATGTCCATCCTGTTCTTGTCTCTCATTTTTGACATCTTTATTCCAGAAGACAAGTATTTTTGTGTCACTGCATTTTTGCCTTTGTCAAGAATATGTCTTTTCAAGGAACAGCAAGACCGCCAGCCTGCTCTAAAATCATCCAATTTAACCTCCTCCAGTTACATTTATTATTCAAATACAAAGAGTGCTAAAGGGCCTAGAATCCTCAGTCTTGACCGTGCTAGACTGATTTTTAAGGACTCCCTCTCTTTCCATCATGGTCCTGCTGATGTCATATCTGCATTTGCACTGGCAGCTGTGTTGTTTTATGTTGTTTGTGTGACAAGAGAGGCAACTATCCCAGCTGTCAAATACATGCAACTTCAGAAAGCAGCAGAGGTCCTTCAAATATTGCACCTGAGCTAGCCAAAGGTCCTCAGAGATCCTCTACTATATGTGTTTAAAAGTATGATTATGACTCTTAAGTGTTTTATTATAAGGTTTTCATGATTTCTCAGAAATTGTCTTGTGCTCTTCTATTTATTTTATTGATTGTGCTGTCTTGGTATGCCTGACATTAACATTATTTAATAGTCTTCCTTTAAAACACACAAAAAAATCTTGCATCCATCTTTAACAGATCTCAATATTTCCGTTCTAACTACAGTATCTTTGCTCTTCAGGGCAACTGGAGCTATATTTCATATATGTATTACAGATATATTTAGAGTAGGAGCAACACTCCTGAAATATGTTGTTCTTCAGACAACAAGCATAAGAATTTTGGGTTATCTTGTACCCCAAACAGATTCTGGTCTGCTTTAACTGTTCTCACAGTTACACACAAAAGAGTGTAACACAAAAATAATAAAAATAAAAATAAAAATGAAAAAAACACAACTCAAATTGCAAGTGATTAAAGAAAAGAATGTAAAAGGAAACAAAAGTTACTGAGGAGGAAATTCTGTCTTCTCCATTTCAGTTCTTTTTCCAAATGCCAATGTTTTATGCATATTGTCACTAGGACATTTCTAGACAATTCCAAACTGAAAAGAGCACATATATAAAACAACCATGTGGAGTTTAAGAATTTATAGAAAGAGAGATAAATGTAGTATCCTCTACATTTTTTTTTCCTGACTTATCACCAGAAAGGACTATTCATAAACTCAGTACAAACCAATGCAAATGACTATTATCAAAATAAACAACTTTATTTCAAAAGGGCAACTGTTTTTGGTATTTCTCCTAAGTAGAGCCCATCATTATATCCAATGTAAAATCAAAACAAGTATACCTGTGTATATTTCTTCAAATCTTTGCATCCTGGTACAAAAAAGACAGGGATCTCCTGGAAAGAGTCCAGCTGAGGGCAACAAATATGATACGGGGCCTGGAGCATCTCCCCTACAAGGAAAGACAAACATTTGAGTCTGTTCAGCCTGGAGAAAAGAAGACCAAGAGGGGATCTTATTAATGTTTATAAATACCTTAAGTGTAGGAGACAAAGGGATATGGCCAACCTTTTTTCAGTGGTCTGTGGGGACAGGAAAAGGGTCAATGGCCAAAAAAGTTCCACACCAATATGCAAAATAACTTCTTCATGGTGAGGGTGATGGAGCACTGGAACAGGCTGCCCAGGGAGGTTGTGGAGTCTCCTTCTCTGGAGATATTCAAGACCCACCTGGATACCTTCCTGTGCAACCTGCTCTAAGGAACCTGCTTTGGCAGGGGGTTGGACAAGATGATCTCTTGAGGTCCCTTCCAACCACTATAATTTTGTAAGTCTGTGATTCTGTGGTACTCTAAACACTTATAACAGGCTTTTCATCGTACTTATTTAAGCTTTAGCTACTCTTTAAGCTACCACTGCAGTTTGTTTCATGACCTTCACTGGCATCATCAACCATAGAACTGGTTTATTTTGTATGTAGAAAATTTCAAATTTTTAAACTTCATGGAGACATTACCATAGTCCTTTACCAGCCATCAGAAACAAATAAGTCTGAGAACTACTTCCTAGTATATATAAGTATAAATAACTATTTTATCATGGATTCTATCTTCTCAGCCAATGTGGATGAGTGACCTGCCAGAACAATAACTGCATTTAGGTAGGAAAATAAATAAATAAATAAATAAATAAATAAAGGATGAAATAAGAGTAATAATTAAAATGGGTGGAGATATGGATGGATGGTTAATAGATGGATTGGTGAGTTTCTAGTTTTAAAAACTGATCTTAATTTTTGACTGTACAAACAATAGTATGAGAATGATAAAGTTTTATTACTATCCAGATTGTTCTGTTATGTTTGAATGGCAAAGCTTTCAGTCTTAAAATGTAAATTTGTATTATTTAAGACAATAAGTAGTATTTCTGGACAAACTGGTAAGTCTTGTCTACTGTTAATGATCATATTGCATTATTGTGAAGGGAAAACAATTGAAAGTTTTGGCACAATATGCCCCATTGTTAATGCAGTCATTTCTATGCAACTATACTTGAACAGCATTATTTTACATGCAATGTAACAGAAAGAAATTGGTGTCACAGCATGACCTTATGAAAGTATTTCTCAAGTTTATAAAGCTAATTAATCAATTTATTCTTTTTGAAATCACTCTGTAAAATAATTTATAAGTAGATTTCATAAATACTAAACTTACCTGTCAGAGGTGTTTCCACTACTTAGTTTGCTAATTGTTTTTTGTCACATGACCTTCTTTCTCCAAATAACTAAAATATAAGACCCAAAAAAGAAATCTTCACTTTGAAAGTTCACTTTTTTTTTTTTTTTCTGTTTGCAGACTTAATGTAGCCTGAGTGTGTTTTTGTTAATTGCTGCATACACTGTGATTTTCATAAAAATATGATTTAACCATCTGTAAAAATATAAATTCTTTTTAACACTAAGCTCCACACATATTACTTCACTCATGATTCAGTATCTTACTTTTTGAAACTGATGTATTAGTCCTTTTACACTAAAATCTCTGAAACTGCAAATATTAAAGAAAGTGCAATAAACTAACTTGAAATGACACCTTAATAGATTGTAATTGGCATGTACAAATGTCTCCTGCAGGAGTGGCATGTTCTACAAGACTGAGATATTGATCATTAACACAATGATCCATGTCAAAAGCACCTCAGTTTATCATAATCTCATTTCCTTAATGACATAAGTAAGCATTTTAATTCAGAAGATACTCCAATAAATCAACATGATACTGCATCTGAATGCTGTCAGAAAGAACATTACTTTGTTGGAGGAAAAGGTAAAATAGTTTCAGCAAACACTATGAGAATAGCAGAAAAGTATGCCGTAATCATAAGATGGTACAGTTAATAAATTAGTCCCTATTTTAACCAAGGAATTCAGGATTTTTTCCTGATTGATAGTGCAACTCAAAATTTGGATCTTTGCCTTTTTTATTTTTTTGACTCTCAGAGGACCACTTGAAGTTGTATAAATCAGTGTTATCTAAGTAAAAACAGCAGAGCTGTGTGTAAATAAACATTTTGCTCCTAAAAACTGCTACTCAGACGCTTTGTAAAATGGCTTCATGGGTGAAAAAAAGAGTTGAGGGTAAACAAGCTATGTCTAAACATCAAGGGTAGGGAAAAGCAAGAGTAGTAGAAAGGGAAATCCCTCTGCTCAGATTCACACTACATTATCACTCTAAAATGAGGTGATAAGCACTGTGGTCTGTGCTGAGGCAAGAAGAGGCAGGCAGACTCTAACGACACAAAGAGGTGTACACAGAGGTACATGACCAAAGTGAAGGTTTGTCAGCAGTGATGCTCTGAGAAGTATCCATCATTCGAAAGAAGTATTAGCCCTGCCAATAGGGAATACTCAGTCCGTAGGAAGACAAGATACATAAGAGCTTGTAGGAGAGAGTGAAAGCCACAGCAAACACAACAGGCATGACTTGAGTAAAAACGCATTCTGTGGAGAGTGAGTGAGCTGTTCAGAGAGAATCGTCTTGTCAGAAAGTGATGATTCTCTGAAAATACTTTAACACCAATTTACAGATATTAAGATTATATGTTTCAGCAAATAAAACTAATAAAAGGTATTTCAACCTTTTGGAAAAAGTTATCTTAAGATTCTATAGTTTTAGATTATGTTTTTTCTTTCATTGATTACAACTTTGCAATTTTTTTCTCTTTTTTTTTTTTTTTAATTTTAAATTTTTAAAAAAAGGAAAAAAAAAAAAAAAAACCTAGGCAGCCCTGAATCATCTTGCTATTGCCATGTATCACCAACATTTTAAACATAATTTCTGAGAATTATAAAATTGTTTATTTTTCTTTTTTTGAAAACTATTAGACTTTGGATTCATAATTAAAATCAGAGCATATGTATTAGATAAAACTGCTATTAATATCAAATGGCATTTTTTAAATCTGGTGAAATCTGTACTTGCATTCTTTTTTAATTCAGTTAAGATCAAAAATGTTCTTGAGGAACCTCTAGAGATAACCTTGTTAGGATCTCAACAGTGGACATAAATACCACTAAAAACTTTAATACAATACAGCTCAGAAACCAGTTAAACATAAAATGCTAAATTGCATTTAGCATGCTAAGCTATGAAGAGCTGAAAGTCTATTCATTGAATTGTTCCCACTGAAAAGATCAATAAGCTCTTTATGGACTCTCAATTGTATTATCAACATGAAAAAACTTTGTGAAACAGTTTCAGAAAGAAAATAAGATTTGTAATCTTGCACTGCTGTGGACACAGATTTTCAATTTTCTGAATTATACTAAGTTCTTTAGGTAAACTCTGCATATAGGCTGGAAGGACGCATGAGCACCAATTCTCTGTTGCTTAGAAACTGTAGTTTTAATAATGGAACTCTAACAATAGCTATTGATTTCTGTGCACTTGGATATTCAAACACAGAGAGGACCTATAAACTGCTGTCATCACAAGCTCTTTATATGATTTTAGTTCTTTGCAAGAAGCCTTTGTAAATATACATATATATATATAACTTACATAGGTAGTATTTTGTCACAAACTTACTATTCTGAAACGAGAATACTTTATTTATGAAAACATAAGAAAAATGGCATGCAGTTCACTGACATTCTATAAGTGCCAGGTAAAGACCTGGAACATCATTAAGTTGGTACTTTCATTTTAATGAAAATATAAATTTGTGAGACCTTTATTTTAAATTTAGTGCTTTTTTCTTTCTTTTTCCTTTTATTTATTTATTTTTTTTTAAGATTTGTCTTTTTCTCTGTGTAGGTGATATTTAGCTGAATTGACCTGAAGGTATAAACATATCCTTTTTTTCTAAGTATGTGAAAGGGAGTAATTATATTTAGCAATATTGTTTTCCAAGTGGCAATTTTTTATATCTATATATTTGAAAGGTTTAAATACATTGCTTCAATCAAAAGCTGAATTTTATTTTTTTGAGGCAGATCTTGCTCATATTTCATTCTTGCAATTCAGTGCATATATTTCATTAAAACTTACACAAAATCTATTAGAAATAGAATATAAATAAATTTTAAAAAGAAAAAAAAAAAAAAAAAGTATGACGGAGCTTCTTTGCTCTTCTCTGCACACATTCTAGCAACTCAATATCCTTGTAGTGAGGTGCCCAAAACTCAGCACGATGTTCAAGGTGAGGTCTCACCAGTGCTATATGAAAGGGGACAATCACAGGAAATTGAAGTAGTTACGGTATAAGTAGTTATGGGATACTTAGCCCCATAAACAGTTAGGGATACTTCTTTCCTGGAAAAATCTGCCTGCAGCTCTTCATAAAGTAGCATCAAATAATACTGAATAACAGACTAATGATGCCTTGCAGGGAAAGAAACAAAGCAGAAAACTCTTTTTCCAATGAAATTTTTGCTGTGAATTAAGAGCAGGTAGTTCCCATGGTCTGGCTGATGTGCTGTAAACTGCCATAATTCTTGAACATGAGATAATTTATTTATGTGCCCAATCCCTTAATGATTCCAGGAAAATCATACGTAGAATTCAAAATCTACTGGTTCCCAAAACAAACAAACAAACAAAAAACAACAGGCTGCTTCTGAGTGAGAATACTTAATTATAAAATACTTGTTATTCTTAGTTGTAAAATTGTTGCCTGTGAGACCTTCTGATGTTGGTGTTGGCATAATGTCCTGGTTTCAGCTGGGATAGACTTAATTTTCTTCCTAGTAGCCTGTATGTTGCTGTGTTTTGGATTGCAGATAACACCCGAATGTTTTCGTTGTTGCAGAGCAGTGGTTACAGAGGCCCAAGGGGTTTTCAGCTCCTCATGCTGCCCTGCCAGTGAGGAGGCTGGGAACAAGGAATTGGAATGGGACACAGCCAGGACAGCTGGCCCAAATTGGCCAAAGGGATGTTTCACTCTTTGGTGAAATGACACCACATGGTGTCATGCTCAGCAATAAAAGCTGGGGGGAGTTGTCTGGCGTGGTGGTAGTGAAGGTGTGGGGCTGTGAGATGGAGGGTGTGGGCTGCTGCTCAGGAACTCTCAGGGCATCAGTTGTTTGGTGGTGAGCAATGGTATTGTATATTACATGCTTTGTTTATTCTTGTTGTTGTTTTTTGTTTTCTATTTCTTTTCAAACTCTTCTTATGTCAGCCCACAAGTTCTTGCACTTTTCAATTTTCTCTCTTGTTCCACTAAGGGTGGGGAGTGAGTGAACTGCTGTGTGGTGCTTAGCTGCCTGCTGGCTTAAACCCAAACACACAAGAAATTAAGCTAACACCAGGCCAATTGAGAAAGAAAAAGACATTGCCAATGTCATAGTGCTTCCTTAATATGTGGTTAATACACCAAGAAAAACCCTTGTATATTCTCTTTTGTTAATCTTAACCAATTTTATATTTCTGCTTTAACACTACTTAATTATGTTCTTGACCTCATTCTCATTCATTAGAGTTAGCTTTGAAAATAATTCTGCCATGCCAAATAGTGCTTGTAGTCTGTTATTTACAGATGTAAAAAAAAAAAAAAAAAAAAAAAGGCCATATGGTTGATTCTCTCTGTGCCATTTGGTAGGTATATTATACCTATGCCACCTTGCTATAGAAATGTTCTCAATTTTTCTGTTTGCTACTGTTCTACTGAAGAAAGTTTTCCATTTCCAGTAACCCCAGACAAAAATCCATGGCCTATACTCCAAGAAATTAAACTAAACCAAGCAGTGGTCTTCACCTCTAACTGCAAAATATCTGAACTTCACCCCAGAGAGTTTGCTCACCAAATGTCATCCAATTTAAAAAGAAATGTCCAGAAGTGTCCTGTTACTCTGCAACAATGTGTAGATCTTGTCAAGCAGAGTCCTCAAATATTATCTATTTTATTTCCTTCTCAATAACTTTACTAATACAAGTGAAACTTCCATAAGCAAAATAAAGAACAAGATATCTATAAGAAATATTCATTTTTGAGAAGAAAATCTTTCATCAGATTACAACATTAAAAGCAATAAATTTGTCTGTCGATACACAGCATTTAACACCTATAATAATCCCCTGTAATCCCCTTTCTCAAGAACATTTCCTACCTACTGTTTTGGAGATATATAACATAAAAACAAGCTTCAAGCCAAGTGGATTAGAAAGATAAACCCATCCTTAAATCCACAGATTTTCAAGTTCTTATCCTAGAACAAAGTCTCATATCTTGGATATCACTAGCTACAAGAACAGAATGAACCTATGCCTCTAGCAATAAGTGATAGTGAAGAACTACGGGGGGGGGGGGCGGGGGGGGGGGGAAAAGTGTTTTTTGCTATAAAAAAAAGTTTTTTCCAAAAAAAAACAAAAAAAAAAAAAAATGGTAGTTTTTTGTTTGTTTGTTTTGCCTGGCCATTATTATTCCATTCATCACCACTCCCAGCTCATCTCTTTTACCCTTCTGTTCCTCTCTGCTTTCTGTTTTTCCTTTTTTAAACCCCTGATTCCAAACTAAGTGTTTTGATTTTAATTATTTATTTATTTTTTTTCCATAAACTTTACAAGTGCATTAGCCTCCTTATCTCCCAAAGAAAATCTGTTGTTAGTGTTGTTAGAATCCTTGTATTTTCTCTCTATTTTTTCCTTTAGTTTGTGATTGGGAGAAACTAACAATTCAAAAGAACTGACCCACACCCATACAAATATCCTTAATTCAACCTGGTTATTCTTCCTCTTTTTCTTTCTTTTTGTTTTTCTTTTTTCCTGAGTCTACTCGTTTGTTTGTTTGTTTTTTGTTGTTGTTGTAGTTGTTGTTGTATCCCTTAGAATATAATTTTTATAAGTAGTAGATAAATTTTCTTCATCATAAAGTCAGAAAATAACCAGAATAAATCCTTGATAAATAAAACAGCTTCAAAAAAATATGAAGGACTTTTTGGCTGATTGGTTGGTTTAGTTCATTTTGTTTTTCTTTGTTTAAAGGGAAACCAATCCATACAACTTAAGCTTAAAATTCTCCTCTACAAAAAAGACCGAGAGCTGATGTCAATTATCAAGGAATTAGGAGTGCTTTATCAATTTGGATCTGGTGAAAAGATCCCATTATATCTTAAAAAAAAAAAAAAAAAAAAAAAAAAAAAAAAAAAGTCTCACATTGAGCCTTGAATTCCTGCTAATAGCAAAGATTAGATTGAAAGCATGCATCTGACTTAGTCTTAATTTACAAGTTTTTGAAATCGTGTGTGAAGACCAGTGAAGATTTTTTTACTTATTTTTTAAATAGGAAAAAAAAAAAAATCAACAGTATCAGACAGTGTGGAGTAATTTTGAATTTATTTTTTTTTTTTACCTCTTGTCAACTGTTAAATTATTTCAACATGTTCCCCACCTTCCATTGCATAATATGAGCATCATGAGGTAAAGGGTTGTTAGGATTTTATTTTTTTTTCCAGTTAATTACACATGTCTGCTTAGTTGAGATAATACCACTCTATATTAGCAGTGAAATCAGTTTTTGGCTGACAGTCCAGTATTAGACAGTTTTTTTTGTTTGTTTGTTTTTAGCAAACTGATCCATTTCTTTTAGGGGTGCAGCAATCCTGTTCCTGTATGGGTAGTTAAGCAAACCTGCTGTTGTGCCATTAGCATTATGCAAATGAAGCTAAAACTCTTAATGCAATGACACTTTGACTATAAAATTGCATCACATGCAAGAGAAAGCTCAACAGAAAATGACAGTAATATTTTGTAAGAATTTTCAAAGCCTTAAACTTTGTTTCTGTCCCACATTGGAATGGCTACAAATGTTCTAGTGAGAATAGAATTGTATCAAATATAGATTATATATATATATATATATATATATATATACATACATGAGGTTTTTTAATTCATCTCTTTCTCACTTTCTTTTTCATTAGAGGTGACCAGACAGCCTTGGGCCGCAGAAAATTTTTCTTTGAACAAATTGTAGAAACCAATATGCCTCTTAGGAACCATTTTGGTTTCTATAAAATAGCATTTAGTCACAGCTATTCCAGCCAGCTTTAATATTTTAAGAATAATGGTACTACAGAAGAGCTGCCTAGATCTTCCAGCATAATGATTGAACTTGTATTTATAAAAATTTAAATTTCTCAGACTAATAAGAGGAATATAAGCTAGGACAGTAAGAAAAGCAGGTGGTTTAAAACAGGTGAATCTATATCTGATTTCGAACACCACATAAAGGAAAGGAAATAGTTGATTTCTTTTTGTGGTTCTTTTTTTATTTGGGGAGGGGAGGGGAGAAGAGGGGGATGGATGGGTTATATCCACAGGTTTACTCATTCTAATAATTTTATCTGATATGATCCAATTGTGAAGCTTTCAGCATTGAAGATTTTGATTTGATTTTTAAATTAAATGAAAATGAATTAGTCAGTAACAGGGTCAGTATGAGTTTCTTCATATAACTGATCACAACATTTGAACAATTAGCTAACCTGCTGTATATTGAGAGTTCTGTACTAGAAGAAAATACCAGAATGCCTCATGATCGTAAGCGTAAATGGTGTAGGAACTTATCATATTCTTACCACACAGCATAATATGTTATCAGCATAACTTGAATGTACCACTGGGAATTTTCTCCCTTATGTGTGGACTTGCATATCAGTTCATATATTCATATCACATCATTTCATTTATCTAAATGTAATTAAAATATATTTTTTTTAATATTCTGTATCCACCAAAGAAATCAAATGAAACCTGTCTCCAGGTTAATGTCATTTTAGGAAACATTATTTTTATCTTTATCATAATCCCAGTAAAATGTTATCATGATTGAAAACAATTTGTTTTGAAAATATTCTTCCTGGATAATAAACTCATATTGTCACAACTTTAACAGTGCAAACCAATGCTGGACTGATTAAGCATTTCTGTCATAAGCTTTAACTTTTACTTGTTAAGGATATGGGCAAAATTTCTTTTTGGTAGGATATTTCTGATCTCAGAATGAGATGTGACTTTATTCTATGGAATCTTTGATCAAATCAACTTCCAATTATGTATTAGCCAGTAAAATTAAGAGAGTGAGATATGTGTTAACAGAACTTTAAAATGATAGTGAAATAGGTAGGCTGTATTATTCATTGATCTCTGTACAAATCTCTGCTAAAATGGGATAGTAATAATGACAATTTTTCATTTGGTTTTCCTGAAGAGTAATGAAATGGCAATTCTGACCCTTAAAACCCATGTAAGTAACTCTGTGATCTCTTTACATATGTGTGCCAAGATCTACTCCTTGCAGAATACAGGTCTTTTTCAATCCTGAGTTATAGACCCTGGATCAAACCATAGCTAGTTAGCTGTGACTGTGGTCATATTAGTCCCTGTTTGGCCAAAAAATGACCACAAAGGCTACAAAGATGGTGAATGGCTTAGAGGGGAAGACATATGAGGAACGGCTGAGGTCACTTGGCCTGTTCAGCCTGGAAAAGAGGAGGCTGAGGGGAGACCTCATCACGCTCTACAGCTTCCTCATGATGGGGAGTGGAGATCTGTTCTCTTTAGTCACCAGTGATAGTACCTGCAGGAATGGTGTCAAGCTGAGGCAGGGGAGTTTTCTATCAGGAAGAGGCTCTTCACTGGAAGGATTGTTGCACACTAGAACAGGCTCCCCAGGGACATAGTCACTGCACCAAGCTTGTTGGAGTTTAAGAAGCATTTGGACTGTGCTCTTAGTCACATGGTCTGAATTTTTGGGTAGACCTGTGTTGTGCCAGGAGTGGGAGTCAATGATCCTTATGGGTTCCTTCGAACTCCAGATATTCTATGATTGTACGAAAATGATAAGTGTTTGTACCAGCTGGATTTAGTGTTGTTCTCTGCATAAAATGACTGAAATTTTAATTGGTAGTGACACTGATGAAATCGTATGCCTTAGTACAATGTTTTATACCAACAATATTATGAAATCCTTTTCATTTAATTTCTGAATATCTGCAGATCTGTCTAACATATCACGTGACATTTCTCAGAAGCAGGATGTCCTCCTTGTTGTTGTCTTGCAGACTTTGCAGTAAGCAGACAATGAAATGATGAAATATTTATCGCTCAGTACTCCTATGAATGTCATCTTTCAGTTAGTAAACAGCACTCATTTTTCTTGTTTCTCCTAATCTCTATCAGTTGTTTATTGGTAGAAATGTACAGTTTTTTCTTATGTATTCAAATAAATACATCTAAAGTAAATTCCTTAAACTTTAAGGCAGGGCATAAATACTTGGAGATCAAGAATATCAAGAATAGGCACCAGCTTGTAGCAGTCCTTTTTCATATAGAAATAGAGGCTACCAAAACTACATTTTGGGGTAGATTCAAACAAAAGAAGGATTTTCTTCTAATGACTTGCAAAAACATTATGGTTGCCAGAATTTTTACAACACTCTACAGGAATACAAGAAAATTGTCAGAGGTATTTACTGTGTAGTTACTAAGTAACAAATATCATGCTTAGAAAATATCCAGAGCTGACAAAAATGAAAGCCTTGAAAAATGTAAGGGGTAAATATCACATATTTTTATTGTTTTAATTTAGACAATTAATAATGACCACTGTTGAAGGAAGAAGTCTTGGCTATATGTATTTTGATCTGGATCAGTATAACAATTTTTATGTATTTGCATATGAATTAAAGAAAATCATGTTTTCAATTTCTGTTTTTAGGAATTTGTGAATATCACTCTTACTTTGTAAAGAAATTACATTTTAGTTTAGGATTTTTTTTTTTCATGGAATTTAAAACTGCAAATTGCACTCCATTATTTTTTCATTTCATACAATACTTAGACTATTGCTGAACTGAAGGCTGAGATAGGTAGATGGATGTTCATGGAAAAAAATAATGAAATTTTTTATTACTACAGGATATTATGCAGACAGCACTGTATCACAAAACCACACAGCAAGAGGTCAAACATGAATTAAAAGTAATCCACAGAATCTGTCTCTTTGTCAGAAAAGAGCCAAAGAGAAAACTTGGCTTGACCAGGCTTGAACATTTAGATCCAAGTAGAGGACTAAATGAAAACTACAGTAAATACAGGAAATATAAAAGAGGCATTTGCATTCCGTGAGATTGCTGACTATCATCTGGGCAAAGTTGATGCAAATTTGCATGACAAAAATAGATACATTTTTACTTGCAGATGGACTTTGATTTTTACTTTTCAATTGAGTATTTGTAGATCATGACATGTAGCAGTGTAGTAGAATACTTTAAATTGTGGCTTACTGTGGTGGTTTTACCATGGTAGACAACTGAACACCACAACTGCTCTCTCACTCCTTAGATGAGCAGGGGAAGAAGTAAAGGAAAGAGCAACTCATGGGTTGAGATAAGGATAATTTAATTAAAGGGAAAAAAAAAAAAATAAAGAAAAATTATTATTAATTAAATAGATTAACTAAAGGGAAAAAAGGGAAAGTGGAAAAGGGAGGGGGAAGGGAATAACAAAACAAGTAAAGGCTATGAAATTACTCTCTACTTCCTGCAAATGAGCGGTGCTTGACCATGTCCTTGAAGCAGCGCCTCAATGCACGTAGCCAGTGTTTGCGATGAGGACAGACATTTTTTCAACAAGAACCCACCCCTCCCCTCTTCCTTTTTCCACCTTTTATTGCTGAGTGTGACATCATATGGTATGGAATATCCCTTTGGTTGGTTTAGGTCAGCTGCCCTGATGAGGTTACTTTCTTACTTTTTTGCCCATCCCCTAGGAGGGTTAGAGAGAGTCCTGATGCCGTGCCAGCACTGCTCAGCAGCAGACACAACACTAGTGTGATACCACTGCTGTTCTAGCTACAAGTGCAGAGCACAGCAGTTTATGGGCTGCTGCGGGGAAAGTTAACATCCCAGCCAGACCTAGTACACTTAGCAAAATATTTATTCATATTTATTCATAACCTCCCCTGGCACAACTTTAGCCCATTCCCCCTCATCCTGTCACCAGGCACGTGGGAGAAAAGACCAACTGCCACCTCGCTACAGCCTCCTTTAAGGTACCTCTATAGAGTGATAAGGTTGCCCCTGAGCCTCCTCTTCTCCAGGCTAAACAGTCCCAGCTCCCTCAGCCGCTCCTTGTAAGACTTGTTATCCAGACCCCTCACCAGCTTCGTAGCCCTTCTCTGGACTTGCTCAAGCACCTCCATGTCCTTCTTGTAGTGAGGGGCCCCAAAGTGAACACAGTACTCGAGGTGTGGCCTCACCAGAGCCGAGGATAGGGGGACAATCACATCCCTGGACCTGCTGGCCACACTGCTTCTTATAAAAGCCAGGATGCGGTTGGCCTTCTTGGCTGCATGAGCACACTGCTGGCTCGTATTCAGCCGACTCTCAACCAATACTCCCAGGTCCTTCTCTGCCTGGCAGCTTTCCAACCACACATCTCCCAGCCTGTAGCTCTGCTTGGGGTTGTTGTGGCCCAGGTGCAGAACCTGGCACTTGGCCTTGTTGAACTTCATACCGTTGGCCTCAGCCCATAGGTCCAGCCTATCCAGATCCTCCTGCAGAGCCTTTCTACCCTCGAGCAGATCAACACACGCACCTAACTTGATGTCATCTGCAAACTTACTGAGGGTGCATTCAATCCCCTCATCCAGATGATCAATAATGATATTAAAGAGAACTGGCCCCATTACTGAGCCCTGGGGGATAATTACAATTCATAACTTTTTAATTCATCTGCCTTTGGACCTGTGAATCTTTAGAATAAATTTCTTTTACTGATATTTGTCTCTCAGTTGGGGATATATTACTGTAATTGTTGTAACAGTTCAACATAAATATAGAATGAAATAATATTTCAAGAAATGATTTTGAAAACAAAAATTTTCAAAGGACCAAAGAAAGTTCTACTCTGCCTTAAGAGCACTTAAAATAAGCAATCTACACTTTCAATACAGATAGCCTTCACAGATGATAAAATAAATTTATCTGCTTGAATATATGCACTTTTTTTTCTACAGTATTTCTTTGACATTATGCGTAACACTTTTTTGTGTTAGAGGAAGGAGGCAATAATTTTTTGTTTTGTAGTCTGAAATCCGTGCACTAGGAGTTGGTTATAAGAAAAGTGGAGCGAGAGAACTGTGTACTCTGGTACTTCTTTCCCAAATATCATAAAAATCTGCTGCATACAAAAAGCAAAAGTTCAATAGTACCTGTGGCATAATACCTTATAAGAGTAAGGCCCAGGTATTTTGTCTCACAAACAATCAACATTAGATTTCTCAGAAGATTTCCAGAAGTGAATGTTAACCATTGTGCTTCAAAACATGACTACAGATTATTATATATGACTACATAATATTGTATATTAACCCAATGTTATATATACTGACTTATATACTGATAATACTGACATATATATACCTACATAATATTTTATATTTGTTTAATATGGAGGAACAGATGACTTCTTAGAGGGAACCGTAAAATTCCCATAATTACCCATTAGTTAGTGCAAACAAACTAGTGAACTATCTTTAGCATTAATTTTAGAACGATGACACATTTCAGATATAGTATGATTTTCCCCATACTACTACTTCAACAACAACAACAACAACAGAAAGAAAGAAAATTAAAAACAACACTGCTGTCTTACTTGGCATTCCTGAGAAGAAAAGCAGGGATCATACAGTAACAATCAAAGAATAACTTCTGTGTCACTGAACTTATAGTGTGAAAATGAAATAACATGAATGGACTGATTTGAATAATAATGTTGCAAGGTTCATGGCATGATAAAAACTCTTGCTGTGAGTATTCTGCCTTAACATTTTCCATGTAAGATTTTGTTATGAGAAAAAAATAAAATTAAAAAAAAAAAAAATGGCAGGGGACATAGAGTTAAAAAGATTTCTTTCCATAAAATTGTGTTACAGATATAATGACAGGCTGCAGATTTGACAAAAATGTTTGAGTAGTACTTTAAATTTTTAATGATTTATTTATGAGATTATTTTTAATTTCTGGATTGTTTAATTGCTAATAAGTCACTTGCACAAAGGAAGAAGTATCTATAATAAGATGAGAGCAGAAACCAACTCTTTTTTAAAGGCCTTGGTGCAATTCAGCTTTCAGGAGAGGGTTGACAACACTAGTTACATTTCCCACCCAAGGAACACAATCCTTTTCAATTATTAATGTTTCATTTTTTTGATGAAACTGATACACACTTTACCCACCAAAGAGCTATAAAAAGCCTTCTGGTAGACATTAAATCTACTGCACTGTCTGGATCTGGGTTTCAGAACTGGGTCTTTTTTTATTTTTTTTGTCTTTATTTCTTTTACTCTGTAAGTGTGTGCCTTGCATATTCTGTCTTTTTCTCACAAAAGATTTAAAAATTTAATGCCTTCTAAAAGCCATTAGAGGACCTTCTTGTTAAGCAACATTTAAATAATACATTAATTCTTATTATAAGGAAGTTTCAAGGGACAACATAATCTCAAATGGCTTCCTCCTCTCTTAATTTGTCACAATATAGGATCAACAATTTTACCATTTATGGACTTTAGACACAGTAAAGAAGGATGGTTGTGTGAATCAGATTTCAACATAAAATTTTAAAATTTTAAAATAAAACAGACAAATTAAAACAAACATACAAAATATTTCCCTCCTTCAAGTCCCCCCTCACACATGAAGACAAAATAAACTTCCATATTTTGTATTTTTAAAGGTAATCTACTTATGGATTAAATTTTTACTGTGGCAAATCTTGTGTAGCACAGCCTGAATGGAACATAAAAAGGTGTTGCTGAGTGGTTTCCTTAAGGATTTAAGCCCTCCTCCCCCTCCCCCCCTTTTCCCCCCACAAGTCTAAAAAAAAAGTCATTTTAAAATCTTGCTAGCCTTATATTGTGACTTCCTTTTGGCATGTTTATTGAATTATTTTCCACAGGCAGAGACTATTTTCTAGTAGACTAGAAAATCTGCCCCACTTTTCTGGTATCTTTTGTCATTTATTTCACAGAAACAACCTCATACTTATTTAACTAAAACTATTTTGAATAAATAGATGCGAAACTTATCTTTCTTGGCATCCTCACTTGTTCAAGGACAACCCCCTGCAGACAGCAGAGGGTTTTTTGTTTTGTTTTGTTTTGTTTTGTTTTGTTTTGTTTTTTTCTGAGAAGGCCAGTAAGGCAGACAGCACCTGACAAGTATGCAAGGTGGAATGTGCCGCTGGGGTCTGATCTCGAAGCAGAACTGCATTAAAACAGTAGTACTTATTCTTCTCTTACACTACGGCAGCCATCTTAACGGACAACACTGCTCACTTATCTTGAGAAGGGGGAGGGGGGAAACAGCATTAAACATAACTTGTTACATAACTGATTTGTTAGACATCTGGTCCTAACTTTTTTGTGATAATAATAATAATAATTTAATAATATTAGTAATTATTATAATATTTTCCTTTAAAAAACACTAGGTATATCTTTGTGGAACAACTGTATCATTTCTGACTGTGATGGTACATTGATGAACAAGGCAGTTATTGAAAATAATTTGCAAAATATTGTATCTAGATATCTGCATTATGTGGAATTACTTCCAAGAAGATTCAGTTTGAAGAAAGATGGTGCTAGATAAGCTTTTTGCAAAATTAACAGAAAAATTCTGGTTGGGTTTTGCAGGTGAAATGTTAGCTGTTTGCTGGGGAAAAAAAAAAGAAAAAGAAAAAGAAAAAAAAAAAAAAAGTAGTAACTCAACCTTTACTTAAGTTTAGCGCTGTCTTGTTGTAAAACCATTGCCACTGCATTGTTTAACTATCCATACTCATAGATTCAGAAAAAAATAAAATGAGGAAAAAGTAAAGATGAAGATAAAGAAGTAAAGATGATCTCTGCAAATAAGCTAGTTAAATGTAGCATAAAATACACGTCATGAACTTTGGTAAAAAAAAGGTAGTAGAAAATTGTGCCAGATTAACATTTGAGGGGGAAAGGACATGTAAAAATCTAATCCGACAAACCTCCTAATCTACCATAATTTCCTGATGTGGAGGACGTTGAGTCAGCCTGTCACTTTACAGAGACATCCTGAACACATGTGCAGTAGTTGTTTCTGTCAAGACCAAAACAAAATCAAAAAGGGTTGCTGAAACAATGGCGTGACAAAAGTACTTCTACCATATACAAGTGTCCAGCATATGCATAAATGAATGAAAACAGAATATCATTCTACAAATCAACAGGAAACATTAAACTTTGTTGAAATGAATTTAGTGGAGAAAGAAAAGTTGAGAAAGAAAGTCCTATAACTTACTGATACCTACTTGAGGATTTGTAACAGGTAAGAAATTATGTGATACTTGAAAATGCAAATATCCATCTGTCTAAAGAAAATGGAAATCATTCATCTTGAAACAATGATTGTCATAGTTTGTTATTGACTATATCTAGAAAAATAGCTGTTATAAATATGCAAAAATGCAAAAACAGATTTTGAACAAATGATTTTGCTTACAAGGGCCAAAGATATTGTGCAACAGATATTAATTATTTTTAATGAAAAAAAAAAAAAAAAAAAAAAAAAGAAATATAAACAAAAAAGAATGGGAGAGATTGAAATTAAAGAAAAAATATTTTGGTAATATCTGATTTCACTTTTAGTATATGTCTGTGGTATTATATAACTTGTGGCCATATTTTCTCTCTTCTTAAAGTTCATCTACTCTGCTCCATTGAGGTGTAAACATACAAGCATTAGAAAAAGTCATCATGGCTTGGAATGATCACCAGCCCACATCTCCCTGAAACAGTATTTAATATCAAGGACTGTAAAACTAAAAGACCTTCTAGGTCACTGAGCTCTAGTTCTGTATTTATTTATTTATTTATTTACTTCTAACTCTCTACCATATAATTTCTTTGTTTCTTCCTGTTGTTTCATCCTGAAAGCAAAAGAGGTCATTTCCTCCTGATGAAACACTGGTCTGGATGTTCTCTGTTTAAGTAAATGTATTTTTTCACTTAAATAAAATTTTTTGCCAGCACTTTATAAAATTCTACTATTTTGCTGATATTTATTTAATTCATATTTAAACATGATAGTAATATCTAAATATAAACATAATCCTTTGCATACATCTTGAGGCATGTGCTGAAATCGTGCATATTTATTTTAGTTTTCATATCTTCCCAGCATTCACTTTAGGGTGGAATAACAGTTGTCTTCATTGCCTATATAATTTGAGAAGAACATGCCTGTTTGAGTGAATGATCATGATGACCAGAACAACATGTAATACTCCAGATGCCATCCTATAATATTCTTTTCAAAGAAAAATATCACTGGCATGTCCTAACCTTTATTGGAGATTCCTGTGGAATATCTTGGATTTGTGTTGCATAACTACCTCACTTTTGCAACTGATAACATCCTCCAATGAAATTGCATTTATTTATTTATTTGTTTGTTTGTTTGTTTATATTTGAATGCTCATTTTACATGCAATAGACTTATCAAAATATTTTGAAGAAAACAGGAAAAAGAAAATAATTCATTCAGGTACTTATTTAAATATGCATTTCACATACTGATGAGTGCATATAAATATGTAGAAAATCTTATATATTTAACAAGGCTTTTATATACATCTGTACTCACAGGTTAGATAATGAGAATTATCTAACTATAAAAATCAGAAACTTCATGTCTAATAGACTTGAATCAAAAATGACTACAGAGTGAAGTCAAGTCCTTGAAGAGTAAGAATTTAATAAAATGTCATCATCTACTAGAGTTTAAAGAGGCTGTGATGTAGCTGAATCTGTCCTGATTGTTCACCAGTATATAATGCAATGGTTGATATGAGATTTAATGTATTTCTGTTCTTTTGCTTCACAACAGTGATGATATACTCCCCTGCAAATCTGATTTACATCTAGTTTGGGCTTCATTTGCAATTGCAACCAGACCAAAAGTTATCATGATCAACAAGTTACAAACAAGTAAGAAGTTACAAAACATAGTAGCAATCATTTATAGTCATGTAGAAAGACT
The DNA here is from genome assembly GCA_011076525.1 of Nettapus auritus. Lineage (NCBI taxonomy): Eukaryota > Metazoa > Chordata > Aves > Anseriformes > Anatidae > Nettapus > Nettapus auritus. The sequence continues at coordinate 22,248,929 of CM021765.1, forward strand.
TTTTGAAAGGCAGACAATACAGTAGCAGTACAAACCTCTTAAGACACTAATTACACATAGGCAAGTGACCCATGCATTTCAGCAAAAGGAAATCCTGACCTCCTGATCATGAGCCTGGAAGCTAAATGATTAGAACTAACTCAGGCCCTGAACTCATGCTGAATGGACTTCGTCTATACAGTTATATATCAATTTGAGTTTTTATCCTATTCATTAACTGATCTGTCCAAGTACTAATGAAAATCAACAAGCCATTTATCAGCCTGGAGAAAATATTTCTACATTAAATGCAAAGATGCCTTATTAAAGCACCTTCCAGAGGAAAAAAAGAAGGAATTAACAATTTGTAACTTCAAGTCATTGCTTCTTCAGATCAGCTTTTCTAAATGAATATATTGAACTGAGAATCACAGAGTCACAGAATGATTGAGGTAGGAAGGGAACTCTGAAGGTCCTGTAGTCCAAACCCCCCCACCAAGAAGCACATAAAATGTATAGATTTTTCAGAGAATTTAGTCACTGCACAATCTGACCTTTTTCACAAAGGTCACAGCATCAGCTGTGTTCATCTTGCAAATTGAAGGCTTTCTAAGAAAACCCTACACTTTCCTGTGGTCAGGCAAACCATGTTGGATACACTGTACATGAGGTTGAGTTATCCGGTATTAAATCATTTGGCAGGATTCACACACAGTTAGTCTTACAATAAGTTGAAGACAAATGAACCTTCTCATACTGCTCAAGCTACTGCGGTGTTATCCAACAGGTAAACAAACCTCTTCCATGATATGAATGGAAGAAGTGTTTGGCTTCTGCACTTTTACAAGAGTATTTAGGGGATCTAGTTACCTCACTGATATTGTAAGATTCATTGTATGTATTCCCAACCATGCAGCATGAGACCAAACCTGCATGGTTCTGTGGCTTCCTTTATCATACTAAGGCTGCATCAACTCCTGCAACAGAGAATTTAATTTCTTGTATGGTTTTCAAGTTTTTATATTTCATATCCTGTAGGTGAAAAGAAAACCTTCCTTTTACTGTTAACACTAATATATGCTTTTTCTTCTTAGTATTTTCTATGTTTTCCAATTTCAGTAAAAGTTCTTTTTATCAAGACAGAGCCCAGACTGTAGGCTACAACTGTGCTCCTGTTCAACAGACTTGTTTTTCAGAAGCAGTGAATCTATTTCACACAGCAAAGAAGATTATGACTGAAGATTTCAACATACAGTCACACTACATATCTTCAAATTAGCTGCATGTAGTGAGAAGTTTAGCAGCATTCATTGACCCAGGAAGACAGCTGTTACAGAGAAGCTATTTTTCTCCTACTTGAATCGTTTAGAGAATGCTTAGGCATCTTTGCACAGCATTGATTGTAGATACTTTAAGTCTACCTTAGAAACTCTTCCTTCTTTCCTGGAAGAACTGAAACTGAATATTTGGCCTGTCTGAGTTATGTTTGCGCAGCAGCAGATTTAGGACACAAAAGTGATTTCAAGCTGCTTCGACCCCACAACTGATGTATCATCTTAGATGCCCAGCTCAGACTCATCCCATCAAGTATATTCTGCTATTTGCAGGTAAGCAAGAACTTCCTCCCCATTTGCCAAGTACAGTAAATACATAACACAGATTAGAAGTCTCATTCTTCAGTAACTGCTGTAAAATAACAGACAAATTGATGTGTATCTACTACAGCTCACGGAATGGCTGGGTATGGCTAGAGGCTGACTGAGTATTTGAGCATGCAACTGCATTTTCAATGTTATTAGTAACCTAATTATACATTTATAATTTGTAAATTGCATGCATAAGGAATAATGATTACTTTCAAAACACCCTTTAGCATCTTTGTTTTGAATTATATTCCAAGCCAATTATTAATTGCTACAGATGATTAGAAAGTTACATCATTTTGACATTTTATTTGGAACATTTTTTTGCTAAGGAGACTGAAAAGGGGAAAAAATTACAAAATAGAACATTTGCAGTGACTCACAGATAGTATACAATACAACTAGTAGGAGAAACAGCACTATAAAGCAATTATAATTTCTAATGATCTAATCCAGACATAAGTTGTTTTTAGCTAAAAACCATTAATTCATATACAGTTTCTGAAGACAATGAAGAACAGGTTTAACATTTTGTGACTTCTTCTCAGCAGACTGTTAACCAGAAATTCATAGTGAGCCTAACACTGATGTAGTTAGCAACCAAACACTGATAGAGAAAGACTTTAACAGTACAGCTGTGGTAACACATCTAGAGTAAATTACAAAGAATTTCCTTTCTGCTGTGTGTTTTCTTTCCCTCTAGTGGACAAGAAGTCCAAAATAGAATGGTGGAGAATGAAGAAAATAGATGTCTAAAATATTCTAAAAGAGCATGCACTATTTCATGACCTTTATTTTGCACTGCCATAAAAAAAAAATGTCTGAGAATCTGGCTCACAGTGTCTGACCTACACCTGCATTTCTAATGATGGTTAAAGCATTCAGTTAGTAGGGTTTTTTTGTTTGTTTGTTTGTTTGTTTTTGTTTGTTTGTTTTATATCTACCAGAATCAGAACAAAAAAAAATACCCTGAGTTTTTCTGAAAATAAAATAAATAATAATAATAATAATAATAATAAACTATAAAATAAAACGTTGCTTTGAATTCTAGCCTGTTTTTCTACAATTTCTGTGTGAAAATAAATAAATAAATAAATAAATAGAAACAGTATTTTATTATGCAAATGGCAAGATCTGACATGTAAATATCATTTAGTTTGCATCTCTATGACTTATAAAAAAAAATCATTTTCTGTTGATGGTCAGAACTTATCTTGAAAACTGCATCCCTGTCTATGGAGGGAAAACATTGTATCTTATTTTATTTATTTTCTTAAAGTAAGAATATATTTTCAAGCTTTTTTTTTTTTCTTTTACAGAATGCTTTTGACCATCTTAAAATGTATTTGTAGGTCTATGATTCAACTTTAAACTTCATATTTAATCATATTGACATCTCATACATTAAATTTCCTACATTTGCATATTTTAAACTTAACATTAAAAAACAGTTCTATTTCTAGATATGTAATTCAGTTGTATTTTTAATGTGTATAGTTACTTTTCTATAAACAAATAGTTTTCTCAATTAATAGCAATTTAAATCTGAAGCAGTTCTATATAACTATATATATAGACTATATAATGCATCACTCTAAAATCACAGTATTGTAATTTTAAAACATATTACGTTTCACTTATCAGTTGTCTCTTGTCATTAATAATAATATTTTCTTCAGAAGTATACTGTAACACTAGATTTTCTC
>CM021765.1:22253274-22289322 GCA_011076525.1 Nettapus auritus
TTTCTTTCTTTCTTTCTTCCTTTTTCTTTCTTTCTTTCTTTCTCCTCTGAAAATGTCAGTTTGTCAAAACGCAAATCATTTCTGTGGGATGATTTGTTTTTGTGAATTTTCCTTTTCCATTTTCTTCCTAAAATATTTTTGACATTGGTGAAATATCACATTATACTTTAGATGAAGTATAGAAAGTTTTGTTTTGGGATCATATGACTGTTTAAGGATATATATTTATAGTGAAGATGAAAAATTCAAACAAATTAGAATCCTTTGAAATTAAAAGGATTTTTTTTTTTTCATTTATCTGAGAAGATGAGAGTTTTGTTCCCCCAAAAGAGTCTTTTAGCTTGAAACATAATGGAAGAAAAATCACATACAATAGGAATCACTTTTTGTTTAGTCTATGAGGAGGAATGAGATTATGATTCTCAGAATCACCACTTGATGTGATTGTCCCTTATCTTTGGATTAGACCTAGAGAGTACAGTACACACACAATTTGTAATTCAATTAGTTTATTTATTTATGTATCGATTTATTGATCGGGGGAAATAAGTGAAGATTGCAATTCATTACATCCAATAAATCTGTGAAGTAATGAATGAGATTGTGCAAATGCAATCTTTATTTGGGTGGCTGCTCAACTTGCAATAATAATTATTTTTAAATGTCTTTTCCAGGTTGAACTGTACAGCCCATATGCACATTTCCAGCATTTCAGCTCACTAGCATATGGATAAATTGCTTCTGACAGCAAAAGTAGGAGAAAAAGGACAATGAACTTCTTTGGCATTGACAGCAGCAGAGCTGCTCAATCTCTGCAAAAAGAATCTGGAATTTATTCTGCCAATTAAACATTTAAGGAGTTGCAAAAGTATGAGAAAAATGAAACTAAGTGAATGGGAAAACATTGGGAACGCAGATTAAAAACATTTTGTCATGCTCAGCTACATAATGTTCACAATGGTTCATTTCATTCTTCTCTGTTTATGTGAAATGAAGGGAATGTTCACCCCATGAACTCTGCAATGTTAAAACAAAAACAAAGACAAAACAAAAAGAGAGAGAGAGAGAGAGATTTTTAAGAAAGCAATTATCAAGACAGTTCTTTAGCCTGTGTTATACATTTAATGAAATTGGAAACTTTCACTGTTAAAGATTCCTTTTAATAGGAGTTATCCTATCCTATCCTATCCTATATGGTTCATGCAGATACCTGGAGATTTTTTATACACAGAGACCAAAGATTCCCCTTGTCCCTTCATGTGGGCAGAAACTCAAGAGATGAGAAAAAGTCAATTTAAAATAAAACAAGAAATATTCTGAAGAAAAAGTTGAAAGATTCCTCTCAAGAGGGCTAGAGGAAAATTGAAGCCAATACATTTTTGACAGTTAAAATAACAGGTCAGTAACTAAATCCAGAAATTTTATATACATATTTCCTAAAATTCTGAGACAAATGCAGCTTGTATTGAAATCCATGCATCTGGTTCATAGGTCGTTTGATTCATTTATTCGCATTTCCCATTTCAAACTTCATGATGAATTTTAAAACAAATACAATGTTAACTTTGCACATATAAGTATTTGTATATCTTCATGCACAAATATTCATAGTTTATTTGTATCCTGTCAAAGTAGAGCAACAAAGCCAATTATCCACCAAAATTGAAAAGCAAGACATACAAAAACTTAACATGAAAAGTACAAGATATACAAAAACTTAACATGAAAAGTACAAGATATACAGTCTCTTCATTAACTTCATTAGATCTTTAAAATATCTGTCTTAAAAAGAACTCTCATAAACATGCAAAAGCAATTTCAGAACTCTAAAAACAATAAAATTTAGGAGTACAATTACTGTGGAGCAACCTACTTGTGCAGCACCCCTACAAAATTGTTCCTGAGAAAATAGAACAATTATTTTTTTTAAAGTCTGTGGCAGGTTAGGCTATACTCCCACCTAGCCATACTCCCATGCAACTGCTCACTCAATCTCCTAACCCATTCAGGACAAGGGGAGAAAACAGGAAGATCAGGAGTGTAAGAGATCAGGAGTGAAAGAGCTCTGGGTCCATACTAGGAGATTGCTCACTGATTACCATCATGGGTGAAAGAGATTTGACTTGGGGAAAAAATAATTTAATATATTGCCAACTACAACAGGTAGTGCTTTTTTTAGTGAGAGACAAAAAGACAGACATTAAAATAACACCTTTCCTCCCCACTTTCCCTGTCTCCACTCTTCATTCCTGGCTCCTCTACTATACCCTTTCCTCCTGAGCAGTGCAGGAAGTATGGTCAGTATACATGGTCAGTTCATACAGTCAATGCAGAGTAGTTTCTTCTGCCCCAACAGCTTGTCCTACATGGGTTATGATGAATATCTTCTCTGGCACCTAGACACCCTCCTCTTCCTCCAGCATGGGACAGCGCTGACCTCTCCTCACAAAGAAGCCCTGCAGCCCTGCTGCCAGCACATGGATACACAATACAGACTCTGACAGTGTGTTTGATTTATGAAAGAGCAATCACTGTCTTTAATTCGACATTTCATACTGCAAATATACTATGTCCTACACACTTAGCTTAAAATTGGTCACAACTAATTCACTGCAGAAAGTCACACAAAGCTCTGCTATCAGTGCTTCAACCTTGTTATCTAAATCACAGTCTGCTGGGATGAAAGAGGCTACTTGCTCTTTTGAAAACTGCTCAGTTGTAATCAGCTTGTTAACATGCAACAAAGTAACAATTGTTATTTAAAACCTTTAAATATAAATATTTTGTATATTATTTTTTCCAAGAGTAAGAATGTTTCCATGTCCCTAGAAGGGAGGTTTGTGATAAATCTTTCATAACACTATTCCATTGCCATTCTGTCTAATCTGGTACAAGAATCAGTAGACAAGGCAATCTGTTGAATTTTTAAACATATTGAAGAGTTTGTTGGTGGTAGTGGTAGTGGTGGTTTGTTTGTTTGAGAAATAACACCTCATTATGGTAACAGCAAGGGGAAGTTTCTGTGGATTTTTTTTTTTTTTTTTTTCAATAAGGCTTATGTGTTTTTTGTGTGTTTGTTTTGGTTTTGGTTTTGTTGTTGTTGTTGTTGTTGTTTTCAATTCAATCAACTTTTTCATTAAGAAATATTTTCTTTTTCCTGAAAAAATTCAGTCTTTACATTTTCAGTCACAAAACAAATCACTTGAACCAAACCTTAAAATATTTATCTTGAAAACAGTCTTATTGCTATGAACGCCAGAGTTCTGGTAGCTCTCTCATTTTGTTCTCAAATGATAAATAGATAGATTAGATAGATAGATAGATAGATAGATAGATAGATAGACAGATAGATAAATACTAAATGGTGGACAGGTTTGAACAAAACATTTGTACCTAGTATACAGCAGAGTGCAAAAAATCATATCTTAAAGCTGTCTGAATTAGCAGCTCAACATAGTCAAAGATATGAGAGTATCTATATTGTTGTTGCCTGAGATTTTGATTTCACTCACATGGAGCTTGATAGCAATATTTAAATTGTTTCCACCTCTGTGGTATCACCTTTTATTGTGCCCACCACAGTGTGCTTAGAAGATGCTAAAATGAAATATTACCATACTCTTGGCCATTATCATTTTAGGCTTGATTTAAATAAGCTGTAATTTGAAATCATGGCCTTTAGCACTATGTGTCTGCTACGTTCCATTCTGAAGTATAGAGGTACCAATGATTATGTTTATTTTAAGCCCTATGTATTTTTGGTCACATGAAAAAACTGTATTTTGTTGTTAGTGGTGATGATGAGTTTTTATTGGCTTGTTTCATTGTTTTTTATGGATCTAGATAAGTTTTATGCCTTTTTAAGTATATTCCATTGTCATCCTAGAGAATCTGCAAACATAACAGGCTCTTTTACTGAGAGCTGATCTGAGTAAAAAAAATGATGAAGTTTGATGCTATATTTTTTGCTTGATTTCTTGAGTATAACCAAAGGATATCTACATATTAGAAATGTTTCCAAACATAATTATTTATTAGAAAATAAATGTTGGCTACTCAGGTAAAAATAAATAAATTATTTTCACCTCAAATATAAAGTCTTACTGTGGAATCGTAATAAGAGTATGGAAGATAAAATGTAAGTTTAACAGCCATTGCAAGTGATTAGAAAAAAAAAAAAAATAGACATTGTGGCAAAACCAAGATCCATTCTTATTTTTTCATTATTTGTTATTATGCATGTAATCAGAAGTAATCAGCTTTTGCTGTTGAAATATACTGTAAGTTACATAGCCATGACTAATTTTTTTCCAATCAGTATGTTTGAAGTGCTGTTAATAGGGTATTGTTAATAAAAATATTCTGAGAAAAGACAAGCACTCAGCCAGATTTTATAATATTCATGAATAGTGTAGTAATTAGAATTATAGAGACTGATACTTTCCTTTTCTTCATTAGAGAAAGCAATGGCATGGATTGTACCAGTGACATTTCTGTAAAACTTTGAAGCACATTTATAAGGAACTCACAAAATATGCTTTCAATCTAAGACTTAAATTATCTGAGTCCCCAGCTGAAGCCTCACTAAAAGGCCCCCCACTGATTACCTGCCTACTAACAATTCTCCATTGTCTTTGTATGATATGGACATATCATTTCCTTGCCAATGGCTTAAGATTACCAAGTTATTACATTCTCAAGTATACTTCCTTGTAATGGTAGCCATCTTATGTCACGTATTAGAGAAAGGCGGTATTTGAGAAAGGCAGCTGGAGATATCAGTAGTGGATTCAGCAGACTGACTATACATGTTTCTATCTCATTTAGTCATCCAAGTTCCCAAAAGAAAGAAAATTAGATCTTTCTACAAAGTGATTTTTCTTATCCAGATGAAAGAAGTTCAGTCTATTGTTCCCTGAAGTTGTTTGTTTCTCTCAATTGATTATACCAGGGGTATCTTCAGTTAAGAGATGAACCTTACTGCTGCTATCTCATATCCTGTGTAGTTCAACACCTTTGTAGTGAGAACTGATTTGTTTTGGTTTGGTTTGGTTTTATTCAATTGCTTATAAATATCAAACATTTTAGGGAACAATAGGGAACAAAGTTGAATGATTCCTAAAAAGGGCTTATAGGCGCTGCCTCCTGTAGGCTGGGAGGTAGATGTTTTTTGCAGCAGAAGCAGTTGGCTACCCTCCGAGCTCCTGATGTGGAGAGGTCACTTCTTTGCACATGGGCAAATGGGACAAACATAGCACAGCAGTTCTCATTGTCTTTGAAGGCTGGAATGGCATGGGAGCTCAGCACATATAGTCTGGTTATCTCGTCAGCCTCTCCAAAACAGTGGCATGCAGAACCTCTGCAGCTGCTGGGAGGTGCTTGCCTCTGCCTCTCACCTGGGTAATGCCTTTTCTGTCTTCAGAAGACAGTCACATATTTCATTTCTTAATTTGCATTCTATTAAACTGTCCAGGAAATCAACTGAGGTCTAAAAGAGGTAGTAAAGGCAAGTAAATAGGGCGCATTTTGCTCATACACCCTGTAAGCAGCTGTGTTGTCACCTTTCTGTTTTTGGCAAAGGTAATGTCAATGCATGTGACTCATCATTGAATTAATACAATTTATATCTATATCCTCCTATCCTCCTAAAGAAACTGATGACTATACAACAGTACAAAACTGGAACATTACTACAATGAATCATTCTCTTTATTATGGTAACCCATCAGGATTTGGCTCCTCATTACAACAGAAAATGGAAAAATGAAGGCTCTCTTAATTTTTTTTTCTTTTTTTTTTTTCTTTTTTTTTTTTTTCTTTTTTTTTTCAGGATCTAATTAGTACTTGAGCTTGATATGGAGAGGCAATAACTTCCAGATGAAAAGTAGTGTACAGCAGACTGAGATAGGTCTCTGTCTTAATCATTATTTTAGAACAATATATTTATCTTTTCTATTTTCATATTTACTATTCATAATGGAATAAAAAAAGAGTAAACACTGGAGATGATCACTTGGACCTCACCACATAAAAAACACAGATCACTGCTAAGTTGGATTTTTGTTTTGTGCTGTTCAACTCTCCGCTGGATAAAACACCTAAACTTTGAAGTCACTGAGCTGGAAAGCCATGAAATCTGTCCAGTCTGTGTAGCCTCAGATAAAAATTCATCTAAGTCACCTAAAAGATCAAAGATGAATTTACAATTAAAAGTCAAGTGTTGTTTGTTTTTTTTTTTCTTTGTATCACAAATATCCAAAGATATGTAATGCATATTCATAAAGCTATTAAATTAACTTTAGCAGAATACATAGTTGTTCATCTTGGCATTATTGATTAGACATTATGTTGTTTGTTTTCTGGTCACTATCAACATTTGCTATATAAATATTTTACTTTACTTTAACATAAATATGTAATAAGGATTAGTACCAACTTTTTTTTTTTTTGATACAGAATTGTTAAAAGACCAGCTAAAATCTATTTTTAAATGTAGTATACATAAATTACATTGAGATGGCTTGCTGATTTTTCTGCATGTTTAACAAATAAGAAACAATGGCACACTATGTATAAAGCAGCTTATAGATGGCCACAGAGAGTAACATGTACTATCAAGAAAAGAAAAATCAATAATCCATGCTTGAAAACAGCATGAAAGTACTCTTTGAAAATGATGAACATAATTTACACAGATCAGGAAATATTCCCTTCATTCAAAAAAGGTAAAATAAACTTTCTTTGCAAAAGCTTAAAGAATGCATAAAACAGCAATAGCTCCATAACCAAGAATATTTCCTAGTGAGAGGTTGCAAGGTAAGTAACAGAGCTTTTCAAAATCTAAAAGCAGTGTCAGAAGATTAGGGGTATTTTATTTTGTACATACATGAACTGAGCCTAAAACTACTTTTATAAACTACTTTTATAACAGAAAAGACTGAAAGAGAATGCAGGATGTTCATGTCCCATCCTTCAAACGCAGAATTTCATAAAAATTACTGATTTTGATATGCAATTATAAAACAGATTTTTATTTTTATTCAAAGCACTCTGAGGATATACTTTATGAACAAAGGAGAAAGGTGTGATTAAATTCTTGGTATTTAAATCTGAGTATTTCAGAGCAGAGATATGTAGGCAACTTGATGATTTATATTTTTTTCTCACATTGATTGTATTTAATTATTATTCCTTATCATTCCAAATCCTGTTTTCTGTGAAATTGTGAAGGGGATTAAGCCTGTTATCCAATTCTAAGGGGATACTTCTTATAATTGTTGGTATTATTTCTATACATTCATAATTTCAGTAAATTATTGTTCAAAATCCTTACATATTTATTTTATTTTATTTTATTTTATCTTATTTTCCTAATAGATATTATCTTGGAAAAAAATACTATTACATATGATTTTATAACCAACTTGTTATAAACACTGAAAATTTACATAACATGAAATATTTTCAGTACAGTTAACTGTACTGAATTCAATAAAGTTCAGTACAAATGACATATTTTATTCCAAATTATAACAGCAAAAGCAACATCAGCAGTAACACACAAATAACAAAGCTTCAGTAATAAATAATAACAATAGTAATAATAATAATAATAACAATAAAGAAAAAGTCTCTACAAAAATATCTCATATTAACAGATATGTTTTGTCTATTCCTTAGATTTGTTTAATGGAATACATGCTAATTAGAAGCTTGAATTAAACCTTTTAATCAGCATACTGAAATACCAGTTCACTGCATAGTGCAGTGAAAAGAAAATCAAGAGAAGTTATTTGTGCATCATTCCTAATATGGGAGTGTGTATATATACAGATTTATGTATTACTGAATCTGATTTAAAGGTATATTGTAGATAGGTAGTATGAACAGTAGTACAGGATATCACTTTCAGTTACTTGTTCTGAAGAGATGAAAAAATTGATTACAAGAAGCAGCTTGCTGTGTAGAAATCCTCAGTGAAGTTCACTTATATCTGATGTCTCATATTATTTCTGAGTATTCAAATTAATTAAAATGAATTTTAAGATGAACACACAGTTCTATTTAAAATATTTCATGAAATGAATAAGAACATAAAAATTCAACTTGAAATAAAAACTGATTAGGAAGAAACTCATGTTGTGATTTGCAGAGAGTAAGCTTTTAACAACTAAACTGAAAAAAATTCTTACCACTCCCTTCTCCCCCCAAATAACTAAGAGTTGCTGTATGTAATTTAGATTTTTTTAAAGCATATTTTCTCTTAGTGGTCTTTTTCAGATGATTTTTATGTAAAATTAACAAATTCTGCATTTAAAAATAAAAAAGTTACCAGAAATATTTTTTTTTTCTTCCAGAGTGGGTAAAACACCTACCCCCTTCCATACACCGCCAAAAATCAATTCTATTTGGTTTCAGTGTCAAAGCAAAAGGAAGGTCAAAAGATAAATTTGTCCATAGAGGAGCACGCAGATGATTTTAGAACATCAAAAACAGTTAGGAAAAGTGATGAGTACCTCAGAAAATATAACTACCACTTGAGGCTCCACATTTAAGCAAGAGTGTGATGACGTTCTTTATCCTTTTTAGTTCTGTAGACAAATGTGCATAATGCATTGTATGTTCCCCTTTAAATGATTATTTTCCATTATCTCCTATGTAAGTACTATATAATGGTCTTTTTACCGAGTATTTCTGTTTTATTATTCTAAGCTATTTTTAGTTTTTCCTTATTCTTCTTTATTCTGTTTTGCTCTCATTCATTTTTAATCTTCATTTTTAAGACTGATCTTTGCCTTATATCAGACTATCAATATTTAATTCTGCTACTAAAGAGAAGTAAGGATCAGTGACTAGGTCACATGCTATGGTGTTCTTATTCAAATAGTCACATGAAAGGTCAGCTTCTGTTTGACTTTTGGTCACGTGAAAATGTCATTCAATTACTAATTTTTTGGCTAACCAATAATACTTCCATCTCAATTTAAAATATTATTGATTTCTTTATAAATTCTAGATTTCTCTCTAATTTTCCTTTATTTAAATGGGAAGAAATATTCAAATATTACAAAATGCTGAGAAGCACTATCTCTGTTAATAAAAATATAGTATTTTTATAATATAAATGTATCTATTATAAATGTGACTTAGAACGTTCTTAGAAACATCATTATTTATACTATAAGTATTTTTATATGTAATATTTTATATGTATTATTTACATACAGACACACACACACGTATTTATATACATAACCACCTGTCTCCAGCAGCTGGTCCTAATTTCTGGCTTTACCAGTAGCTGATGCTTCACACACTGTGGTTTGACCAAGAGCTGGCTTACACCTTCTGGTCACTCTAGTAGTCAACCAGAGAACCTCTGGTCTCTACAGACTCCTTCTCAGATTTAGGGCTGCTTCAAAACTTGTCTCCCAAACCCTTGTACTTGCTGGCTAAACTGTCTTGATGTTTGCTAGTTGTAACATGCTGATCTGCACACCCACATACCAGGCACATAATCTGGTCTCTCCGGGTGTAGACATCCCAGACACATGGACCCCTGTGTCCCACTTGAGTTACTGGTATTTAGATCTCTGCAGAAACACATGCACACAATGTGCAGTCCTTCACCCAAGAAAATAGAAATAGAGTTTAAACAGGGTAGACTGAAATGATTAGGTATAGGGAATGGTGAGACAGAGGAATAGCAGCCTGTTTACACATAACCAAGACTTTTATCCCCTTTTTTTTTCAGTATTTTGCCATACACGTTGGTGTGTATGGTCCTTCTCATATTTTTGGTCCTTCTCCCCATAATAAGTCTTGTATAATCCTCAAATGTTCTTCCCATAACAACTTCAAACCCCACTCCTCAGACTGTATGGTGATCAAGGGAGCCTATCCTGCTGTCTCAGGCTGGTGAGTGTCACACTAGGGACTTGGGCCAAGGGTCTCCTGAGATCACGTGAGAACAACCCTGTTTAGGGACTCCCTTTGCTCTCATGACATTGTTGGGACCCACTCCAGTTGCTGTTCCTCTGGACCCACTCCAGTTGCTGTTCCTCCGGGTTTCTTTGTATTCATAGAGATGAGCCCTAAACCAAGGACAGTCAAACCTCATACTTTCTATTTGTACAGGAACAGAAGAGACAGAATGTTTCAGGGCACCCTGTCTGTGGAATTTCAGGATTCCTTTTCAGGGACCTATTCGTGCAGCCAGAATCATATGTCATGCTTGCTTATAGGAATAAAGATGCATAGTCATCCTGGCTCTTGACATGAACTACCGTTTTCTAAACTGGTTTATTCTTTTATTTCTCTCTCTTACAGCTACCTATAGGGGCATAGATGTATATCTATATCTGCAAATGTGTACAATTATATATATATATTTATACAGCTGGACATATAGATATATATACACAGACATATATACACTTAAAACATACATGTATACACAAGTCAGATGTGGCATGACTTTAACTGTCTCTGAACAATCTACAGAAAATGATACTGGCATTTCTTGATGCTGTAGAATGGGTGATAAAACAAATCCACATTATTCTGCAAATGTAACTAGCCATCTACAAGTGTAGGAAGGGAGATTAAGGCAGTTGGATTGGAAAGAGTCTGGTATGTTGAAAAAAAGTGATGAGATTAGGTCTGGAGCATGATAACAAAATGATAGCCATTCTGTGGTAGTGAAACCCATTTAGGTTGAGATGACTTCTCGTTTTCTTCTTTTCTCTCTTTTTTCTTCTGAGTGGTAAAAATACCAACCAGCATTACAAGAAAGAGACATGTTTTGGTCACTGATCCATTTTCCCAAGTTATAAATTAAACAAACAAACAAAACAACAACAACAAAAAACAAAACCAAAATAAAGTTATAATAAAACGTTTCTACCTTATTCAAATCAAAAATTTCAACTTGAACTCCATCTTTTTTTTTTTTTTTTTTTTTTTTTTTTTTCCCTAGGGAGCCAGGAGAGAGTTAGGTATACCACCAACTTCTAGCTAAGTGAATTACCTCACAACCTCTGAACTGGAGATCACATCAATTTAAAAGTCATACTGTGGTTCTTTCTCCTTTGCTGACACTAGTCTTTTTGCATAAAACACCTGATTGCAATACAGTCAATACTGGAAATGTAATACAATGGAGAAAAGAGAGACTGAGTTTAGAACCCAGATGTTCTACATCCTGAGTGGCTTAACCAACAAGCTTGCTGCCCAGATCAGACACACACACACACACACAAAAAAAAAAAAAAAAAAAAAAAAAAAGACAGACATGAGCTAGCAGTGTTTCCTTTGTATGCTCTCTCCTGGTGTTTCCAGGTGATTGCACTCTCATTTTTGCTTTTATGTGGCTTGTCATAGGGTGGACTACCTGATATACTTTCCTAGCTTGACTGTAATTGGGTACATATCTTTACATTGTGAGTACTTTTTCTTACAATATTTTGAATTTTCTCTTTCATTAATTCTATTCTAGGATTTCTCAAGTTCTAGTTTACCTACACTTAATTTTGCATCACCCAATAATGATATCTCATGTCACTCATATCATTCCTGATCACACATTTTAATTGCTCTACTTCTTCACTCTCACTAAATACTTTAATTTTCATTATTCCTGGTATTTTAAGCAGTCTAGGAGTTGTTGTGGCTTCTAAATGTTTGAAATAAATCCTCTTCACTGAACACAGGGGAAAACACAACATAGATTTCTGATTCCTCTTTGTAGTTGTTCGGTCTCCAAGCTAA
The DNA here is from genome assembly GCA_011076525.1 of Nettapus auritus. Taxonomy (NCBI): domain Eukaryota; kingdom Metazoa; phylum Chordata; class Aves; order Anseriformes; family Anatidae; genus Nettapus; species Nettapus auritus. The sequence goes on from CM021765.1 coordinate 22,265,044, forward strand.
GCCACTAGAAATGCAGTTCCCTATACTTACCTGGAAAACATTAAAAACAAAAGTCATCTGTCCTGATCTAGATATCTTCACGTGAGTGAATCATGGTAAAAGAATAGAAAAAAGCCTGATTTCAGGAAGTGACTTCTCTGTTCTTAAAACAGACATTTAAGAACCATTTTAAAAGGTTCTATTTCTATCGACTGTTAAAGGAGCCTGGACAGCTAGTTAAAGAGTCTAGATTCCACAGTATAGGTGAGATCAAATAGTAAAATACTCTGAAACTAAACTGAGGACAGGAAAATGGTGGAGTCCCTGTCTCTGGAGGTACTTAAGAAACATGTGGATACAGCACTAAGGGACATGGTTTAAAAATTGGACTTAGTAGGTCAGGTTGATTGTTGAACATGATGATCTTGAAGGTCTTTTTCAACCTAGAATGCTCTGTAATTCTAAGATTCTAATTTGGTTACATTCTGAAGACTCTAAGTTCTCACCAGGTGTGAACATTTGATGGCTCAAATGTTCACCTATTTAAGATGCTGTCCTACAGATTTCTGTTTATGCCTTCTGATAAAAAGGAAATATTTTCTTCTGACATCAAATTGAGGGTGAAAGAAAGGGAGCTTAACTAGTCAAATGCTGATATATAAAGTATGGTCCAGCAATTTTCCATGGCAGAAATTACTAATACAGTGTCTACTGTAAGTACTTGGGGAATAGATGAGCTTGTAAATAGGGGACAGATCCTGTCAACTGGTGTTGTGTTTCAGAGAATTGAATGAGTCAGCAATGTGGCCTTGCTGCAAAGACAGCTACCAGTATCCTGGGCTGCATTAGGCAAAGTACTCCCAGCAGGTCAAAGGAGGTGATTCCTACCTTCTACTCAGCGTTGGTGAGGCCATACCTGGTGTCCTATGTCCACCTCAGTACAAGAGAGATGTGGAGCTACAGGAGAGAGTCCAGAAAATGGGCATGAAGTTGACTGAGGAGTTGGAGCATCTCACTTATAAGGAAAAGCTGAAAATATATTTTTGTAATTATAAAATTTTAACATAGTTATAGAAATACATACACTTTTATGTACATATTTTTCTGTTATTTATATATTATTTTGTGACATCTCTCAATACATCACTAAATACATTTTAAATAATCTTTAAGAAATAACAGAAGAAATAATAAAGGACAAATTCGGATGGTTACTTATTTGACATATTAGATTTCCTACATCAGACAGTTTTTACTGTTTGATGTACTGAAAGTTGGACTTTACTTAACGATCAAGAAATAATATTTTTTTTAATTATCATATTTTTCATACAATAAGCTGAAAGTACTTTGAGATAGGAAAGATATTTAAGTTAACGTTAAAAATCTGACCTTTACTATTTTTATTTTTATTATTATTTATTATTATTTTATTTTTTTTTATTTTAGCAAATATGTTTGTCCATATAATGCAAAGTTTTATAATATTATAATATCATAGAATCCTAGAATCACAGAACCATAGAATCGTTTTGTTTGGAAGGGACCTGAAAGATCATTTAATTTGGAATCCCCTGGCATGGGCAGGGACACCTTCCACTAGATCAGGCTCAAGCAGCTTGGCCTTCAACAAAAGCTACCATCTTTTAGTTGAAAGTCATTGCCCCTTGCTCTGTTACTACACACCTTTGTAAAACACCTCTCTCCAGCTTTCCTGTAGGCTCCTCTTTAAATCCTGGAAGGCTGCTCCAAGGTCTCCCTGAAGCCTTCTCTTCTCCAGGCTGAACAAACCCAGCTCCCTCAGCCTGTCTTTGTAGAAGAGGTGCTCCAGACTCTTGTTCATCTTCTTGTCCCTCCTCTGGAGATGCTCTAATAGTTTCATGTACATATTGGGGTCCCCAGAGCTGAATGTTGTGCTCCAAATACTATACACTACAACAATTTCTATGTTCTGAGAAATTTGGAGAATGTCTGTTACAGTTCTTAAAAAGAAGAAAAATAAATTTTACAATATTAAAATTTTCCATGTATTGAAAATCTTTACTGTTATCTTGCTCTTTCTGTTTGTAAAAATAAGTTAGGAACACTTTAGCATTTTTCAATGATAAAATAGGGTGAACTAAAAATATGTCATGTAAGACATCTCTGTACTGATTAATCCACAAATTATTATTTCACTTTTCTATTTTTTTTTCCATACACTTTAAAAATGAATTATATTATCTACTGACACTCCTGAGATAAGGTATCAGGAGAGTAATTTGCATATAAATGTTTAACACAAAAGATGATTTTCCATAGTGTTTCATTCAGGCTCACTGGAAAGTGGGAAGTATAATTTCTGTTTCAGGAAAAAAAAAAAAAGGATGACAGAAAACATTTTTACTCTGTTTTATCCTATGTAATTTATAACATCAGGGCTTATTTTAGTAGTAAAATGACCTGAAATTTCCATATTGTCAATAAAAGGGAGGTTTCCATTTCTCACTTGCTAGTTGAATCACTCCCTGGAGAGTCTGACCTTTCTCCACAAGCTCTCTGGGGATTGCAGGTTGAGCACCAATTATTGACTTAACCTCCTCAGTTAAGTGCTTAACAATTATGTAGTAGGGAAACAGAATGTCTTCTCATTTTTTACACTGTTTTTTGGTTGCAGAATAGTTGTCATTAAACAAACAAACTAACAAACCTTACAACCCTTCCACTTTTTGGGGGGAGGGGCGGGGGGAAGTGTTTTTTGGATAAGGACTAATAATTATAAAATTGCCTGAAGAAGGGAAATGATAAATAAATACTGTATCAAAATTCTCAGACAGTTTGAAGCATCAGTGTAACATCTTTTCCCATTAAGTTATGTGAATAAGATTTTTTTCCCACTTTTGAATAAAGCCTGAGCCAAGTACTAAGAATTTGCAGGATCATGTCCATAACCCATGACTGATGAATTATCTGAGCTAAGAGAAATTGAATTTAAATGGAATCAAAAGGCTAGAGAAATATTATTTTTTAACTGAAGAACGAACAGATGTATATATTGACATATAAATTCTCGTTTCCTTCCTTTCTTCCTTCTTTCCTTTCTTCCTTTCTTCTTTTTTCTTCTCTCTCCTTCCTTCTCTCCTTCTTTCTCACCTTTCTTTCTTTTTTTCTTTCTTTCTTTCTGTCTTTCTGTCTATCTTTCTTTCTTTCTCTTTTTCATTTTTTCTTTTTCTTTCTTTCTTTCTTTCTTTCTTTCTTTCTTTCTTTCTTTCTCTTTTTCATTTTCTTTCTTTCTTTCTTTCTTTCTTTCTTTCTTTCTTTCTTTCTTTCTTTCTTTCTTTCTTTCTTTCTTTCTTTCTCTTTCATTTCCTTCTTTCCTTCCTTTCTCCCTTCCTCTCTCTCTCTCTCTCTCTTTCTTTCTTTCATTTTTTCTCCTTTCTCTCTCTCTCTCTCTCTCAATGGTTGTCAATTTCAATGTTTGTCAAACTAGTCAACTGCTTTTTATTTTGACATCTTTCACAAAATGTGGTAAGTAATGTCTCTCAGGGACTTTATCAATGAGTGTCCACATCAAATGCATTAGAAATAGAAGTAAAATCAAAAAACTCAGACATGCAACACAAAGCATAACCTACACATTCCTAGATTTTTGAACTGACTGTAAATTGAACAGTAGTATCCAATAAGCTGGAAAAGATAAAGGCATAAAGGCAGGAAAGAAAGAAGGAAAGAAAGAAAGAAAGAAAGAAAGAAAGAAAGAAAGAAAGAAAGAAAGAAAGAAAGAAAGAAAGAAAGAAAGAAGGAAGGAAGGAAGGAAGGAAAGAAAGAAAGAAAGAAAGAAAGAAAGAAAGAAAGAAAGAAAGAAAGAAAGAAAGAAAGAAAGAAAGAAAGAAAGGGAGAGAATAACCTAAATATTTTTTTCTTCTGCAGAAAAATAAATAAATAAATAGAATCACTTAACATGAAAGATATGACTGTGGTCATCATGCTCCATTTGCATGTTCTAATGGCCACAGAGAGTAAAACATTTATTTAACTGCAATAGCAGCTAAGCCGGTAAATGATACCAGAAATTACAACAGTCTGTATTTAAAACACTTAGTTTGATCCATCTTACTGTATTTGTTAAGAATTTGCAGGCAGATTGGTTTTTATGGTCACCACAAGGGAAAGCTCCATGCTCAAATAGTCATTGTGTTTGTTGGTGCATAATTTCTGAAAATATTTGTGAATTTTATTGCTCACCTAAACTTGTTCTAAATCCAGACTTCTTAATTTGCTGTAAAGTGGTAGTCAATTGATATGCTTTACTGGTCAAGTAAAGATTGACAGGGTATTCATAGCGACCTTTTCTGTAAAAACAAGAAAAACAACAATCTTTCTATCATATTTTATATTTCTCTAATGGTAATATTATCAATATTAAAATACAAACATCAGAAAACTTCTCTAAAGGAAGGAAAATCTACCTACACAAACTTCAATGAAAAATCATACTCAATAATTACAACACATTTAAATATACATGCCCCAAAACCAGAGACTTTGTAAGAGTGACTACCTGGTGAGATCTATCCACCTTCCTAATTCCTGAACTTTTATGAGACTTTTATGAATAAATAAATAAATAAAATTACAACATGAGATTACAACTAAGATTAAAAATTAAAAAATAAATAAATAAATAAAAAATTAAAAGACTGAAAGTTCTTTTCCAATGGAAGCCTTTTCTCCTTTACAATCACTTCTTCCCAATTGCACATAAAAGACATTGGCCACACAATAAACAGCACTGAAATACATTTTATAGGCTACTTTTCTAGTGTACTGCTTTGCATTTGGTAAATGAGATTATCAAATAGAATTTGTAGAGTTCAAAAAATACAGCAATGACAGAATGGAACATTATTACTTGAGTAATTACTTGAGTAATGAGCCCATTATTACTTGAGGGCTCATTGAGAGGGCTTTAAACTAGGTAAGAAGGGGGATGGGGATGAAACAAAGCTTGTTGGAGGTGTGCCAGGGGGAGCAGTGGCTAGGCTGGGGGAGAAGGCTCAGCTGAAGTGCTTCTACACTAATGCACGCAGCATGGGCAATAAGCAGGAGGAGCTGGAAGCCATTGTGCAGCACACAGGCTATGACTTGGTTGCCATCACGGAAACGTGGTGGGACCACTCCCAATGCTGGAGTGCTGCAATGTCTGGCTATAGGCTCTTCAGAAGGGACAGGCAGCACAGAAGGGGTGGTGGAGTGGCTGTCTATATTAGAGAGTGTTTTGATGTCGAACTTGAGGCTGGGAATGAAAAGGTTGAGTCGCTATGGGTTAGGATCAGCAGAGAGGCCAACAAGGCAAGCATCCTGATGGGGGTCCATTATAGACCGCCAAACCAGGATGAGGGGGTGGACGAGGAGTTCTACAGACAGCTGACAGAGGTTGCGAAATCGTCAGTGCTTGTTCTTGTGGGGGACTTTAACTTCCCAGACATATCCTGGAAGCACAACACAGCCCAGAGAAAGCAGTCTAGGAGGTTTCTGGAAAGCATGGAAGATAACTTCCTGACACAGCTGTCTGGCGAGCCTACCAGAGGAGGTGCCCCGCTAGACCTTCTGTTCACTAACAGAGAAGGACTGGTGGGAGATGTGGTGGTCGGGGGCTGTCTTGGGCAGAGTGACCACAAAATGGTAGAGTTCTTGATACTTGGCAAAGTCAGGAAGGGGACCAGTAAAACCTCTCTCTTGGACTTCCGGAGGGCTAACTTTGAGCTGTTCAAGACACTGGTTGGCAGAGTCCCTTGGGAGGCGGTTTTGAAGGACAGAGGAGCCCAGGAAGGCTGGGCACTCTTCAAGAAAGAAATCCTAATGGCTCAGGAACGGTCTGTCCCCACATGTCCAAAGACGAGCTGGCGAGGAAGAAGACCGGCCTGGATGAATAGAGAGTTGTGGCTTGAGCTTAGGAGAAAAAAGAGGGTTTATAATCATTGGAAAAGATGGCGGGCCACTCAAGGGGTCTACAAGGATGTTACGAGGCGGTGCAGGGACAAAATTAGAAAGGCCAAAGCTCATCTGGAGCTCGATCTGGCTACTGCTGTTAAAGACAACAAAAAAAGTTTTTATAAATAAATCAGTACAAAAAGGAGGACTAAGGAGAATCTCCACCCTTTACTGAACGTGGGGGGAAACTTAGTTACCAGAGATGAGGATAAAGCCGAGGTGCTTAACGCCTTCTTTGCCTCAGTCTTTAACAGCAAAACCAGTTCTCTCTGGACGCCCAGTACCCTGAGCTGGTGGAAGGGGATGGGGAGCAGAAGGTGGCCCCCACAATCCACGAGGAGAAAGTTGGCGACCTGCTACAGCACTTGGATGTACGCTAGTCGATGGGGCTGGATGGGATCCACCCGAGGGTACTGAGAGAACTGGCGGAAGAGCTGGCCAAGCCGCTTTCCATCATTTATTGGCAGTCCTGGCTATCGGGGGAGGTCCCACTTGACTGGCGGATAGCCAACGTGATGCCCATCTACAAGAAGGGCCAGAGGGTAGACCCGGGAAACTACAGGCCTGTTAGTTTAACATCAGTGCCAGGGAAGCTCATGGAGCAGATTATCTTGAGCATCATCATGCGGCAGTTGCAGGGCAAGCAGGCGATCAGGCCTAGTCAGCATGGGTTTATGAAGGGTAGGTCCTGCTTGACGAACCTGATCTCCTTCTATGACAAGGTGACGCGCTGGGTGGATGAGGGAAAGCCTGTGGATGTGGTCTACCTTGACTTCAGTAAGGCATTTGACACCGTTCCCCACAGCATTCTCCTCAGGAAACTGGCTGCCCATGGCTTGGACTGGCGCACGCTTCGTTGGGTTAAGAGCTGGCTGGATGGCCGGGCCCAGAGAGTCTTAGTGAATGGAGTCAAATCCAGCTGGAGGTCGGTCACTAGTGGAGTCCTCCAGGGCTCGGTACTGGGGCCAGTCCTCTTTAACATCTTAATTGATGATCTGGATGATGGGATCGAGTGCACCCTCAGTAAGTTTGCAGATGACACCAAGTTAGGTGCGTGTGTCGACCTGCTCAAGGGTAGGAAGGCTCTGCAAGATGATCTGGATAGGCTGGACCGATTGGCCGAGGCCAACGGTATGAAGTTCAACAAGGCCAAGTGCCAGGTCCTGCACCTGGGCCACAACAACCCCAAACAGAGCTACAGGCTGGGAGATGTGTGGTTAGAAAGCTGCCTGTCAGAGAAGGACCTGGGAGTTTTGGTTGACAGTCGGCTGAATATGAGCCAGCAGTGTGCTCATGCAGCCAAGAAGGCCAACCGCATCCTGGCTTGCATAAGGAACAGTGTGGCCAGCAGGTCCAGGGATATGATTATCCCCTTGTACTCGGCTCTGGTGAGGCCACACCTCGAGTACTGTGTTCAGTTTTGGACCGCCCACTGCAAGAAGGTCATGGAGGTGCTTGAGTGAGTCCAGAGAAGGGCTACAAAGCTGGTGAAGGGTCTGGAGAAGAAGTTTTACAAGGAGTAGCTGAGGGAGCTGGGACTATTTAGCCTGGAGAAGAGGAGGCTCAGAGGTGACCTTATTGCACTCTACAGGTACCTGAAAGGAGGCTGTAGCGAGGTGGCAGGTGGTCTGTTCTCCCACGTGCCTAGTGACAGGATGAGAGGGAATGGGCTAAAGTTGTTCCAGGGGAGGTTTAGGTTGGATATTAGGAAGAACTTCTTTACAGAAAGGGTTGTTAGTCACTGGAATAGGCTGCTCAGGAAAGTGGTTGAGTCCCCATCCCTGGAGGTCTTTAAAAGACATTTAGATGTAGAGCTTAGGGATATGGTTTAGGGGATGATTTGTTAGTGTTAGGTCAGAGGTTGGACTCAGCGATCTTGTAGGTCTCTTCCAACCTAGACTTTCTGTGATTCTGTGATTCTGTATTTGGTGTAAACATTCAAACAAGTATGTGGTATATCAGAAGTAATAAGGCTGCTGCTTTGCATATAACATACAAAGGAATTTAATTTTATTCATATTGGGGAGGAGAAACATTTTTATTTTGTAAATTAAAAATATTTATTTCAAAGGGTGAAAAATTATGGGATTAATTGTGAGTAAAACTCTGCATATGTCAGAGTACTCCTCTGTTGCAGCATGGATGGGTTTCCTCTAAAATGTTCTGGGATTTTTTAGAGGACTGGGGGAGAATTTAGGAAATCTGTTTTAGATCTGCAATGTACTCTGAACCTGGGGAGTTGTTTTGAAGCAGACAGTGTTATTGCTGCCTATAACACAAGAGTGAAAATACTGCCCCAAACTTGAGCTACTCACAAACAGTGATGAGAAGGGTGTAGGTAAATACAAATAACTGTCATAGGCCAAGAGGAAAAAAATGAGCTTCCTACTGTGTTTTTTGAAAGAACTTTCATTGACTTCCCATGGACATAAGAAGACAATCTACCATGGACTTTCCCTCAGGTTCTTCCTTTTAACTGTATATTGTCTGTACAGCACAAAAGAGTTCCCTTTAAGAGATGGAGTTATGACCTAACATAAAACTCTGCTGACTTGTTCGAACAATAAGATTATCAAGCAAGGGTGTGAATGAGCAGTTGGCTATCAATTACTGATGTTCAAGTCAGCTTTCTTGCAGTTTATTAAATCTTCATTACAGACTGGAACCCAAATTCCAAACATTAATATTCTTAAGTAGTAAGAAAAAAAAAAAAAAAAAAAAAAAAAAAAGTTGTTTGTTTGTTTCCTCTTTTTCTTTAAGAACAGCTGAGCAGTTCATTGTTCATTACAAGACCTATACAAAGCCATTAAAAATTCTGAAAATCAGATCCTTTGCCCATATATCACTGTTCCATGTAAGACAGATAAATGTTAAACATATTCTTAATTCTTATTTCTCTGGGCAAGTAGAAGCTCATTTGTTCTTATATTCCCAATTTCCTAGGTATAATAAAAGAACTAAATGAACATCAGCATTTAGGTTTATTACGGTTTCTCTAACAGCTATCTGAAAGCACGTAGAAGTGATTCTATAGCTTGCTGTTCAAGAGATAAGATGGTTTCCATTTGTTGTGCTAATAATCCAAAACACCTAACACAGATTTCATTTTTGTGTGAAAAATTGGCAGTGTGGAAGTCTGGCACTATAAGTGCGGAGGAGAAAGTGATACTGGGAGACACGCATGTATTTGTGATGGTGGACTGCAGTTTCTTTTTGAGAAGAAGCTGCAGTTTTTTCTTGTGGTTTTCACTGGGAAAACACAATATCATTACTTTGATATAGTAACAGCTGACTAAACTGTGTTTCCTCTTCTCTGTCCCTGAATTCTGTTGCAGATGAATTATACCTGTGAGGAAGGAGGTTCAAATTTGAATCATGATCGTTGTGTGTTTGTGTATGTTTGAATTTTCAGAGAAATGGTCTGTTACTTTTTTATTACTAAAAAGTTCATAAATGTTATACAGCACTTGTTTGATTTTTCCAAAAAAGCTTTCCCAAGATGGTTCAGGGAACCCATCTAGCATTGCACTATGCATTATACAAAAAAATACAAGAGGTAAATTCGTTCTGGGTTAAAAACACCTATTATTGTTGCAAAAGCTTTCTAGATCACGATATGACAGGTGAAGTAGGAGCTTTTCAGAATGATTTACCATCAGCTGAAAAGCCAGCTTTTGAATCTCAGCCAGTCTGCTATGAGTTCCTTTGAGGGATGAAGGGAAAACATGTTTCTAAACCTATTTTGCCCACTGAAAGAAAACAAAATCTGTAGCATCATAATCAGTGCATCTCTGTGTTCAGCAGTGGTGAGGCCTGCAGTTTATCAGCTCTGCTCACATGAATAAGTATCACTTCAGTCCATATAAAGGCAATCTGCAGGTTTGGAGATAAATCTAGCAGCTAAAGAGGCATTAAAAATGTGCAAGGATTGCAGAAGAATACAAGCAGTTTAGAATCTATTTAGCTAGCAGATAAAAGAACAGAGCGTGAAGCTGGCATAGTTAAATGTAATGAATGCTGCAAATATCCCTCTTATACCATCACCTCAGTGATATGGACAGGTGTAGGAAAATTTGAAAAATGGTTTTGAAAATAAAAAGCTTTAGATCTTTTTATTTTGTTAAAGCTGCTGTTGTCATTTATGAGATGGCAGGTAAAGCATAGACAGTTATTAAAAATATAAGCTATCCTCTTGTCCTCTTCAAGTGGATTTTGACAGCAGTCTCATTGTTAGAAATGTATAAGAACTGTGATGTTATTACAAGCATAACCATCAAAAATAAAACTCCTAAAACTAAATCATTAAATCAGTGATTTTTCTTTAGTCTATTATCCAATGGGAAAAAATGGGGAAAAAAAAAATATATTTAAGAATAATTGAATAATTTACCACATGAGTACCTAAACAGCAGCATTTATTTTACATGCACTGTGATTGCTATATATCCTTTCATTGTACTTAATGTTAATGTTTCTTAGTTATTTTCAAGCATTTTCATATTAAAACACTGCCAGAAAACAAAGAGTTATTCAAACAAGTTGTTGCTCCTTATTCCCAGCATATCCTTAGTCTAACTAGAAATGAAACATAAATACCAGAGAAGAGGAGGATTTTTTTTTCACATTGAAGTTTATTTGTTGAAGATTGTGTTCAGAGACAAGGTGAATAAGATGATTAGACCCCAGAGGGTTATAGAGGGTTTCCAAATGTCCCAAATAAATAAAGGCATTGGAGGATTCTAGTCTATCTTCAATAACAACATCATGGAAAACCCGATGCACAGTTTAAATAACTGGAAAGTGGTGTAAAATGAAAACTGATTGAATGGCCATGCTCTGATCAGCTTCATAATGTCCCATTGTCGGTCACTAGTCGTGTACCCAAGAGTCAATACTGGGACTAAAGCTGTTCAACATCTCTATTAATGAGCTGGATCATGGGACAGGGTGTACTTTCAGCAGTTGTGTAAATGATACAAAACTGGAAGGAATAGTAGATGCAACAGAAGCCTGTGCTTCCATTCAGAGGGACCTCAGCAGTCAGGAGAAATAAGATAACAGGAATAATCCCAGGTACTGGTAGAAGCTGGGAGAGGAAAGGAGCTCTAGGAATCAGAGAAGGATCTGTGGGTCCTGGGAAACAGTTTGAACATGAGCCAGCAGTGTACCCTTGTAACAAAGGCAAACAACAATATCCTGCATTGCACTGGGAAGAGAACTGCCAGCAGGTCAAAGGAAGTGATCCTTTCCTTCTGCTCAAAGCTAATGAAAAACATATGGAGTGCTGTGTCCAACGCTGGTCTTCTCAGTACAAGAAAGAAACAAACATACTGGAAAACATCCACAGAAGGGTCATGAATAAAAGATTGGAGCATCTGAGCTAGATGGAAGGACTGAAAGCTGGGATTGTTCAGTCTGGTGAACAGAAGGTTCACGGTGAGTATATAAACATGTTATTGGGAATAATAAAGACAGAGACTCTTCATTTACACCCGGTGACATGAGAAGAGGCAATGGGCAGAAATTGAAATACAATTTCCTTTAAACATAAGAAAAAATATTTTCACCATGAGGGTGTATGGCCACTAGAACAATTTGCCCAGAGAGACAGTAGAGTCTCCATCCTTGGAGCTATTTAATATCCAACTGGACCTGGTCCTGCAAAACATGCTCTAGCTGGCCATGCTTTGAACAGGGGATTGGACTAAAGAATCCCCAGAGGTACCTGCCAAGCTCAACTTTTCTGTGATTTGGTGTCTGTGAAATGTGTTAATTTGATTTGTGTCAGTATGGAATAATACTAGGGCTGCATATAACTTCTACCAAAGAAAAACAGAGTGATTAGTGTACAGAGTTCTTGTATCATGTAAGGGAAGAGTCCAGCAATTTGTGTAGGTAGAGGATTTGAAGGCCGAACATTGAGACTGAGACTCAAGTCTGGGAGATAAGAGAACAAAGGTGGTTCAAAATAATTGCTAACTTTTGCATGGGACGCTGTGCAAGTCTCTCGTATCTGGCCAAGAGATTACTGAATAAGGAGAAAGGGGGAGCTGAAGGACGATTGAAGGACAAAGCCTGGGAGGAAGAGTATGAGTCTTCAGCATGAGCGACCCCCAGAGAGACCACCAGAGACTAATACACATGTGTCCGTTAGAAATTTTGGACTCCAGAAACTAATTATACTAACCCTGCCTTTTCTGGGAATAGTGATGAATATGTATTAGTTTAATAACATAAAAACCAGCTAACTAATGTAACAGGTGTGTGTCCTGGTAGAGCAGAGACTCCCGGTGCACCCAGCACTGTTTGCTTGCCTCTATTCATTTAATAAATTGTAAACTTTGATTGAAATCCTATTTGAGACCCGATTATTTATCACAGTGTCCACTCTGAGAGAAACCCTTTCTTGTAGTCTTGTAGAACATTTTTTCCTGTTACTAGCAAGCCTTTGAATACACTTTGCAGTGTGTACAGTCCAGTGTTTTTTCTTTTTTGTTGTTGTTGTTCCTGTTTTCCAGCTATAAGTGATCAGCCTCTACTGAGACTTTTGAAGAATAAATGAGCCTTTTTAGAAGGTAGGGATGAGTATTTCCTCCTAGTATCATTGATAAGTCTTCTCTAGGAAGAGACTTAGATCTTCTCTATGTACTCTCTTATATTCATGTGAAAGCATCACGGGTAACAGAAGTATATGCAGTTTTGCAGCCCACTGGCTATTCTGACATGACACTGGTCCAAATCACATGAATAGGATGAAAAAGAAGTAAGAGTCCTCATTATTGCTCTGTCTAACAGGTAAATTTCACAAACAGCAGATTTTCTCTTCGATGTTCTCTAAGAAGTCCATTCAGATAAGGTTTGCTGAGAGTAAATTCTGAATAGGTGGCAGAAATTAGTAAACACTGGCAACTGTTCACTCAGTGGGAGGACGAAAAGGTGCTGAGAGGTACTTAGCATGTACTACTTTAATGCAAATGGACTTAAATGAATAGATGTTAATTTGTCCATTCCTATAATCATTAAATAAAATCTAACCTGAAGAAACTACTTGATCCATTTCAAAATATTATGCTACTTTAAATTACTTTTCTCTTTGGTTCTTGTGCTTGGCAAAGCAAAATAAATTCCCTCATAAAAAGTAAATTATGAAAAAGAAATTTAAACTTCTTTACAGTTTTAGAACATTTAGTTTTCTCCATGAATGGACAACAGTTGAATAATGTCTACCAATGTGAATATTATCCTGCAGTAAAGTCAGCCACAAAGGAAGTCAAGATATAAATTATAAATAAATTACAGACCTACTCTAAAAGCATGTTCTTGGATTTTTTATTTTTTTTTCAGGGAAATGGGGTGTTTATCAGGTGTTTCTGTCTCATATATGCATTATTTCACATTTATAATGCCTACCTGATATATAGAGAAATTTATGTTAAAACAAACTAAAACTCATGAATACATTGTTGTCACACTCAAAGATCGATAAAATCTATTAGAGTGCTATGTAGAGGATTTTGTATTAATTTCAAAATATTTCTTCTTTCTTCTCTTTATAAAATAAAATTAATACAAACATACATGCACCAAAAATGGAAATGTTCAGTTCACTAAAGCAGTTTTAGAATTACAGCTGTTCTTAATTTCCTTTCAGCTGTTATCTTATCCCTCCCAGTGCCCAAATTCCTACCTTTCTTCCTTTGCATCCACAGTTTCACTCCAGTAACTGCAGCCCCTACCTATTCTCTCAGTCATGATAGACCCCAGGAATAGAATGCATGAGGTATGTGACATTATACCATTTAAAGTGGTAAGAAAGAAAAAAAAATCAGAAAGGCTAAAGTCCAGCATGAGCTCAACCTGGCAACTACAGTTAAGGATAACAACAACAACAACAAAAAAAAAAGATTTCACAAATGCATTAATGATAAGAACAGGGCCAAGGAGAATCTTCACCTATTACTGGATGCAAGGGGGAACATGACTACTGAGGATAAGGAAAAGGATGACGTTCTTAATACCTTCTTGACGTCTGTCTTTACTAGCCAGACCACTTATCCTTGGGGTCGTCAGCCTCCTGACCTGGAAGTCCGGGATGGGGAGCGGAAGAAACCCCTCACAGTTCAATTGGAAACAGAGATCTGCTGCTCCACCTGGACTATCACAAGTCCATGGGCCAGATGGGACCTCCCAAGGGTGCTAAGGGAGTTGGAAGATGTGATTGCTGGGCCTCTTTCCATCATTTATTGGCAGTCATGGTCATACAGAGAGGTCCTGGATGACTGGAGACTTGCTATTGTGATGCTCACCTCTAAGAATGGTCGTAAGGAGGACCTGGGGAACGACAGGCCTGTCAGCCTGACCTCAGTGCCTAGAAATGTGATGGAACAGGTCATCTTGAATGCAATCACACAGCATATGTGTGACAACTGGGAGATCAGGCCCAGGCAGCATGGGTTCATGAAAGGCAAGTCCTACCTGATCAGTATCGTCTCTTTCTTTCTATGATCAGGTGACCTGCCTGGTGGACGAGGGCAAGACTGTTGACATAGTCTACTTATACTTCAGCAAGGCCTTTGGCACGGACTCCCACAATGTTCTCCCGGAGAAGCCAACAGCCCATGGCTTAGACAGGTACACACTTTGCTAGGTTCATAACTGTCTGGATGGCTGGGCCCAGAGAGTAGTGGTGAATGGAGTAAAATCTAGCTGGAGACTGGTCACGAGTGGTGTTCCCCAGGGGTTGGTGCTGGGGCCCATCCTCTTTAATATCTTTATGGATGATTTGGATGAGGGAATTGAGTGCACCCTCAGTAAGTTTGCAGATGACATCAGCTTGGGGGGGAAGTGTTGATCTGGCAGAGGATTCTTCTCAGAAAGAGTAGTCAGGCACTGGAACAGGTTCCCCAGGAAGGTGGTGAAGTTACCATCCCTGGGGGCGTTTAAGGAAAGGTTGGACATAGTGCTTAGGAAAATGGTTAAGTGGGTGATATTGGTGGTAGGGGGATGGTTGGACAAGATGATCTAAGAGGTCTTTTCCAACTTTAATGATTCTATGATTCTTACTAGCCACTTTTGATCAGTATTTGTATTTCTTTCTCTTCAAGAATGGACATTAGAGATGACAGTTATAACTATTAATCTTTTGCAATAGTAATTGGGGGGGGGGAGGGGGCACATGTCCAACTGTTACAATACTGTTAAACTTGCAGTCATTATAGCTTTGGAGGTCTGAATAGAACTTCCCCAGCTATATTGTTCTTCCTAGGAAACAGACCTCCCTGGGGGACTTCATTTCATAGCTGACTTCAACATCCTAAACTGATGTTGAGGCTCCCTCTTTCTCTACATTCATCTTTAGATGCTGCAGTCTTTTAGCTGCACAGCATCCCTGTTCGCTTCCCTGTCTCTTGGGATGAAGTTCAATACAGAGATTATTGCTTAGAGAGAGGATTGGTAGCAGCTGACAGAGGTGATGTACCCTAATTTTTCATATTGTCACCAATATGAAAAAATATTTCAGAAATGCCTGTACTCTCTGAGATTAAGTCTGAGGATTGTCCTCCCCTTTCCTCTTCCACACAGATGCTTCTGGCCTTCAGGGAATCACCTCTCTCCCTCGTGCAGGCTTCTTTCCAGAAACCACTCAGCTGCCATTTCCCCTGCTCCCTAATGAATATTCATCTTTCTCTCTCTTTCTACAACAGCCAGCTCCAAGCTCATCCTTGAACAGCTATTGGGAAGTTACAGCACGGAAAAACTGCAGCCAGCTGCTGCTGCTGGAACCAAGGTTGTCCAGGCACTGAAACAATGAAAGATGGAAAATACTATCTTGGTTTAGGGCAGCTGCTGCTTGTTGGCATACAGTGTCTTAGGACCAAGGCATATTATACATTCCATGATTCTGGAAAACCGAGTGTATCCAAGCCAAAGCCAAACTAGCCTTTTGACAGCAGTTAACACTATTGAAGTTTTTTAGTCTGTGAACAAAGTTAAAGAACATTGTCTTTTTTTTTTTTTCATCCTCCTACACTATGTTTTACTGTCATATGGAACAAATATCCCTTCCTACCCCCTTTCCTTTTACGATGAAAAAGCACATAAGCATTTTTCAGTAAGTTCTCTCAACCCTCTTCCCACCTACCCCATCTCTATATTCAAGTTTATTTGTTGCATTTATTCCAAATATTATCCACAACCTCTTAAAATTTCCCTGTGAGCAGGGCTGCCCCCTTAAGTTCTCAATTTTTTATGCTAGAGCATAGATGTTCTAACCTGAAGATTTTCAGTAGAGTTCAGTATGTTTCTGTGTTACTCCTTATGTGGTTTTCATACACATTTGTGCATATCTATGGGAATAAGAAACATTTCAATGTAATCACTAGGTCAAGGTGGAGAACGATTTCAAAAGGAAAGTAAAATACAGTTTACATCTACAGATATTCAATATTAATGCAGCAAACAGTGTTAAATAACATAAAAGAAATGCATAAGAACATAAAAAATAAATAAACTGTTTTCTGAATCTGGTGAAGAGTGATTTAAAACATTATATTTAGGCTAATAATAGCAAAAGTGTAAAAAAAAAAAAAAAAACAAACAAACAAACAAAAAAAAACATAGACTAAATTTGAGATATATAATATGCTGCATTCATTTTTGCTGTTCAGTGCCTGTAATGGTAGAATGTTGCAGATCACGTTCCAAACTTCACAGAATCACAGAATCACAGAATTTCTAGGTTGGAAGAGACCTCAAGATCATCGAGTCCAACCTCTGACCTAACACTAACAGTCCCCACTAAACCATATCCCTAAGCTCTACATCTAAACGTCTTTTAAAGACCTCCAGGGATGGTGACTCCACCGCTTCCCTGGGCAGCGCGTTCCAATGTCTAACAACCCTTTCGGTAAAGAAGTTCTTCATAAGATCCAACCTAAAATTCCCCTGGCGCAACTTAAGCCCATTCCCCCTCGTCCTGTCACCAGGCACATGGGAGAACAGACCAACCCCCACCTCGCTACAGCCTCCTTTCAGGTACCTGTAGAGAGCGATAAGGTCACCCCTGAGCCTCCTTTTCTCCAGGCTGAACAATCCCAGCTCCCTCAGCCGCTCCTCGTAGG
Organism: Nettapus auritus; assembly: GCA_011076525.1. Classification (NCBI taxonomy): domain Eukaryota; kingdom Metazoa; phylum Chordata; class Aves; order Anseriformes; family Anatidae; genus Nettapus; species Nettapus auritus. Next base: position 22,282,116 of record CM021765.1, read on the forward strand.
GCTTGTTCTCCAGGCCCCTCACCAGCTTCGTCGCTCTTCTCTGAACTCGCTCAAGCACCTCCATGTCCTTCTTGTAGCGAGGGGCCCAAAACTGAACACAGTATTCGAGGTGCGGCCTCACCAGAGCCGAGTACAGGGGGACGATCACCTCCCTAGCCCTGCTGGTCACACTGCTTCTTATACAGGCCAGGATGCTGTTGGCCTTCATGGCCACCTGAGCACACTGCTGGCTCATATTCAGCCGACTGTCAACCATCACTCCCAGGTCCTTCTCTGACAGGCAGCTCTCCAACCACTCATCTCCCAGCCTGTAGCTCTGCTTGGGGTTATTGCGTCCCAGGTGGAGGACCCGGCACTTGGCCTTGTTGAACTTCATACCGTTGACCTCAGTCCATCAGTGCAGCCTATCCAGATCTTGAGCTTTGGCTTTTCTAATTTTGTCCCTGCACAGCTTCGCAACATCCTTATAGTCCTCCTTAGTGGCCTGCCCACTTTTCCAAAGATTATAAACCCTCCTTTTCCTCCTAAGCTCAAGCCACAATTCTCTGTTTAGCCAGGCTGGTCTTCTGCCCCGCCAGCTCGTCTTTGGGCACATGGGGACAGACCGTTCCTGCGCCATTAAGATTTCCCTCTTGAAGAGCGCCCAGCCTTCCTGGACTCCTCTGCCCTTCAGTACCGCCTCCCAAGGGACACTGCCAACCAGTGTCCTCAGCAGCTCAAAGTCAGCCCTCCGGAAGTCCAATACAGCGGTTTTACTGGTCCCCTTCCTGGCCTCGCCAAGAATAGAGAACTCCACCATTTCGTGGTCACTCTGCCCAAGACAGCCCCCGACAATCACATCCTCCACCAGTCCTTCTCTGTTTGTGAAGAGAAGGTCTAGCGGGGCGCCACCCCTGGTGGGCTCACTAACCAGCTGCGTCAGGAAGCTATCTTCCACGCTCTCTAGAAACCTCCTAGACTGCTTTCTCTGGGCTGTGTTGTGCTCCTAGGATATGTCAGGGAAGTTGAAGTCCCCCACGAGAACAAGGGCTGACGATTTTGCAACTTCTGTCAGCTGCCTGTAGAACTCCTCATCCGTCTCCTCATCCTGGTTCGGTGGTCTATAACAGACCCCGACCAGGACGCTAACCTTGTTGGCCCTGCCGATCCTAACCCAGAGGGACTCGACCTTGTCATTCCCAGCCTCGAGTTCTACAACATCGAGAGACTCTCTAATATAGAGAGCCACACCACCACCCCTTCTGTGCTGCCTGTCCCTTCTGAAGAGTTTATAGCCAGTCATTGCAGCACTCCAGTCATGAGAGTGGTCCCACCACGTCTCCGTGATGGCAACCAAGTCATAGCCTGCCTGTTGCACGATGGCTTCCAGCTCCTCCTGTTTGTTACCCATGCTGCGTGCATTGGTGTAGATGCACTTCAGCTGGGCCATTGCCTTATCCCCCGGCCTTGCTATTGTTCCCCCTGGCACAGCTCTAACAACCCTTGCTTCAGCCCCGTCCCCCTTCTTACCTAGTTTAAAGCCCTCTCAACGAGCCCTGCCAGCTCCTGGCCCAGGATCCGTTTTCCCCTAAAAGATAGGGACCCGTCTGCAGCCATCAGGCCGAGTGTCGAGTAAAGTGCCCCATGGTCGAAAAACCCAAGATTTCTGTGTTGGCACCAGCCCCTGAGCCACGTGTTTAACAGGTGGGCTTTCTGTGTCCACTTTGTACCCCTCCCTGCCACCATAGGGATGGACGAAAACACCACCTGCACTCCTGCTCCATCCACTAACCGTCCCAGTCCCCTAAAGTCTCGTTTGATAGCCCTCAGGCTTCTCTCTTCAATGTCATCACTACCTGCCTGGACTATCAAAAGAGGATAATAGTCAGAGGGGCGAACCAGGTTGGGAAGCTTCTTGGCAACATCCCTTCCATTCTTTGATTTTATGAGTCTGAAGGAGAATTGTATTGAGTGCAAATAAAATATTCTGAAATGCTGTTAGAATTGTCTTGTCTCTTCCTCTTCAGGTTCTTTTATTTTTACATGAAGTCCAACCAAATAACATGGAGCTAAATGCCTCCAAATCTAAATTGGGAATTTCTCCCACAAATGATCAGCACTGGCCATAATGATCCCTTCTTTTCACAGAATCTCAGAATGGCCAAGGTTGGAAGGGACTGATGATCTGGATGAGGGGATCAAGTGCACCCCCAGTAAGTTTGCAGACAACACCAAGTGCATGTGTTGGTCTGCTCAAGGGTAGGAAGGCTCTTCAAGATGATCTGGATAGGCTGGACTGATGGGCTGACGTGTATGAAGTTCAACAAGGCCAAGTGTCAGGTCCTGCACCTGGGGCACAACAATCCCAAACAGAGCTACAGGTTGGGATATGAGTGGTTGGAAAGGTGCCTGTCAGAGAAGGACCTGGGAGTTTTAGTTGACAGTCGGCTGAATATGAGCCAGCAGTGTGCTCAGGCAGCCAAGAAGGCCAACAGCATCCTGGCTTGCATAAGAAACAGTGTGGCCAGCAGGTCTAGGGAAGTGATTGTCCCCCTGTACTCGGCTCTGGTGAGGCCGCACCTCGAGTACTGTGTTCAGTTTTGGGCCGCTCACTGCAAGAAGGACCTGGAGGTGCTTGAATGAGTTCAGAGAAGGGCAAAGAAGCTGGTGAGGGATCTGGAGAACAAGTCTTAGGAGGAGTGGCTGAGGGAGCTGGGGTTGTTTAGCCTGGAGAAGAGGCTCAGGGGCGACCTTATCACTCTATAGAGGTACCTTAAAGGAGGCTGTAGTGAGGTGGGAACTAGTCTATTCTCCCATGTGCCTGGTGACAGGACGAGGGGGAATGGGCTAAAGTTGCTCCAGGGGAGGTTTAGATTGGATATTAGGAAAAACTTCTTTACTGAAAGGGTTGTTAGGCACTGGAATAGGCTGCCCAGGGAAGTGGTTGAGTCCCCATCCCTGGAGGTCTTTAAAAGACATTTAGATGTAGAGCTTAGGGATATGGTTTAGTGGAAGACTTGTTAGCGTTAGGTCAGAGGTTGGACTTGGTGATCTTGTAGGTCTCTTCCAACCTAGATTATTCTGTGATTCTGTGATTTATTCTTTATATTTTTGATTATAAAACATCTAATATTTTTTTCTGTATTGTTGATTACAGATAGAACAGGAAGAAGGACAGATGTAAAGGGATGACAACATGATGCCGGTGTAAGATAACTTAGATGGCTACATCATGCGGGAATAGGAGATATACTGACAGGAACTTAAATCAGTTATGAAGTATAAAAGCATATATAGCATGCCACAGCAATGTATTCATTTCAATTTAGCACAGCATTGCCTCTCTCTTGCTATTACAGCCAAAAAAAAAAAAAAAAAAAGGCAACTGCTATCTGATTTGTTCAGGCCTTTATCAATACCTATGAAGTCCAGCTTCCATGGCCTTTGGAGGAATTCCTTTTATAAAGTCCCACGCAGAGAATGCTGAGGCTTCTAATATCCATTATCCATTTAAATTTAATATCCACACAAGAGGAGTGCAACCTCCTCTTGTACTCAGCCATTTTCACTCAGGCTTGCTTTAAGATCTTAGTAGTTTCCACATGTATCGGCCTTTCCATGTCAATACAACAGTATCAACTCCTTTATCAGTCCATTAGATAATGAAGATATCTTCTTCCAAAATGATTACACTGAACCATCTGAGAAAGTGATCAGTTTTAATTCCTATATAGTTTTCTGTCTGGTGATTGTGGTCTTATGTAAAGTAATCACTCCTTTTTTTTTTTTCTTTTTCTTTTTTTTCTTTTGTGTGTGTGTGTGTGTATTAAGTTTTGGCATTCATTGTAACTTGATTCTATAATTAAAGATAATACTTCTATGAAATAAAATCCTAGAGTCATATCAATTTCTTAATGCTTAGATTTATTTACCTCTATTTCTCGTTCCCAACTTTTTATTTTAAATAATATTAATATTAATAAACACCTTGTAACTGAATATCAACTTTAAATAAAACAGAAGTTATATAGGGCACTTGATGTTAATGATTTTTAAATATAAAGGGTAGGATAACAATAAGATAGCAAATGGTCTGAGGATCTCAAGAGACCATGTTTGAACAATATAGAATAAGTGAGAAGTCTGGCTTTTAACAGATGACAAATCTGTTGCTAGTAAGAATAATTTCATGTTCATCTCCCAAAGGAGAGAAGCTACTTTCTCCTGATCATGCTCCAGAAATGTTCATGTCCAATCCAAGTGCTCATGTAACCAAGCTGTTCACATCCTCCCTTAAGGAGACTTTGACTTGAAGACCTTTGCCCTTGAATCAACCAGCTGGCTGTAGAACAGAGAATTCTGGTCAGCTATGTATGGTTTCATGGTTAATGGTTTAACACATTTAGGTCTAATTCATGGTTAGTTAGTTTAGCAGTTTATTAAAGAAAAAAAAAATAATAAAATAAAAAATTAAAAATCTTGGGGTGCCAAAAGCATGTTACTCACTTCCTCCCAATATAAGATGTTTTAATGTGAACCCATTACAGTGACATCCAGCAGACAAGCCTAAAATTAATATTGAATTGTGCAGAGAAAACCTACATGAAAGAGATATCCTTGGTATAATTTGCTGGAAATGCTCTCTCCTACTAAAATATGCCCTTTCTGAAAACTACAAATTTTGTGATATGGGGGAGGGTATAAATTTTCAAAACACAAAGAAAATATAGAAATTGATTTTTCACAGGGAAGAATCAACATAACTGCACTGAGACTACACTCTTGGAAGGTTATTGGTGAAGAATATCCTACATTCTTTGCAGTTGTTCCCCAAATCTAGTATCTGAAGGATAATTCTGCTCCTGATTTACATCAGGCAGAAGTAGATGAGGGTCTGCAGGACTGATAACAAACCAAAATACTCTTGTTAAGGTCATTATCTTTAAAAAGAGTTTTCTGTGTGTGTGTGTGTTGTTGTCGTTTTTGTCTTTTTGTTTTGTTTATATTTTCATTAAAAATCCATTCCAAGAAGAAAAATGTCAAATCAGCTATTTTGATTTTGCTTATTCATGGTGAAAATATATTTTTTAAGGAGAGCTAGGGGAAGTGGAGAGGGAGGGGAGGGGGAGGCAAGGGGGGCGGGGCAGGGCAAAGCGGAGAGGGCAAGAAATAATGAATCTTGTGTTCTGTTTTTTGAAATCACTCTATAGTCATTAGAACCACAGCCTTATGCCTTTCTGCGTGATCTGATAAAGGCCATTTTCACTGGTAAAATTAGCATTCTGAATTAAATGTATTTGGGATTTGATCCTTATGTTAATTCCTGGGTATTAATTTTTCAGTTCCATGCATATTTTTCCCCCTGAAGACAAGATCTAAACATATAAACATTAAACTAGGAAATTCTTTTTGAAGTAGTCATTTGAATCCATAAAAAGAGTTTCAGAACTCTATGGACAGAATATGAGTATAAAGTATATCACACCACTGTCATAAAAACTGTATTCAGAGTGGCAAAACTTTGCCTTTCTGCCTTGATGGCAGGTGAATGCAAGGATGGTGACACAAAGGAAAGTGATTAAAAGGAAATAGCACTTCTTCACATTATTCTTCACATGTTGATATGTATTCATTCATCACTGAAGTTGCCAGCCTAGAAAATTCCTATTCCAGACATTGCGCTGCCAGTGGCTTTAATACCAACACCCTGACATTACCATTTCACCTCCATATTTCATTGCTGAGATCTGGTGCAGGGGAAGAGCTGAATAATACCATAATAACTATGTGGTCTCATATGTACAGAAATGTGACTTTGTAAGTTGCAGATTCACAGACTTGCAATGCACCTTTAGCACAATTTCACTGAACAGTCTTTTTCCAACTTCAAGTAGTATTAGACTAGAAGGTTTGGACATGAACAATATCCATTCAAGCCTTAGGTGACTAACTGAAAATGTACACTGTCAGAACTCTGTCCCTGGAGTTAGCACAAGATACTACATCTACTTATTTCAGTGTTAATTTTAATTACTCTTTGTTATAGCCTTTTAGTTAGATTTCAGTCCATTGACTGTGTTCTCTGAGGGATAATTTATATGAATTTTTCAAGAGATATGTGATAAAGTCAGAGTATCTTCTATTGCAGAAGTTTATCTCCACAGAAGCTCTTCTAAGATCAACATATACTAGCAAATCAAATCTACCTCAATGTGTCAAACACTTCATTCTGATTAAAAATGAAGAAATACATGTATATGGTATTAAAATCATAACATAATTAAAATATTATTGAAATGGGATGCCTAATTTTTATGAGTTCATTTCTTTCCAGTCATTGGTCCTGTAGATACTAAGATTCCTCAGCCTGAATTAATTTCCATAGAACTGACAGTGCTGAGCACCCCATTTATGCATCTAATGATTTTTCTTTAAGATTTTACTGTAGGAATTCACTTAACTATGTGTGAAATGAAAGAAGCAGCCAAGAAATGAAAGTACCATCCAAGCAATGTCACTAAAGTTAAGATTTCTGCTTATGAGTATTTTTACACATAAGGGTTAAACTCCTGGTATTCACCTAAGGTAAAACAGTATAGCTCCATTTAATTCAATAGAACTAAGACTTCATCTAATGATCTGCCAGGTCATGCTTTTTATTAAGGATATGATATAGACCTACTTTGAGAATCATGTCTTTCTTCTTTTTGAAAAATGGGTTAATATATTTACAAGTTTTTTGACAGCATTTTGGATTTTTCAAAATGTATTTTTTTTTCCTCTTGCAAGTACAGTCTTATGCAGTAAATGTTTACCTATATATATATATGTAATTATGTATATTAGTTGTATGTATTATCATTTGTTTGATACATACACTGGGTTTAATCCTAACACACAACATATATCATTTAGCCATAATGTGGGACTTTGATCTGGATAGATTTCTAATAAAATTAGAACACACAGATGCAAGAGTGTCAGCTGGGAGATGATTCAATATTTAGCTTGCAGTTATCTCCTGTTTTATCCACCTAACAATTTTGCTAATACAGAGCGCTAAGCTAAAACATTTAGTTTTGAACTGGAATAGTTTAGCTTTGAACTGAGAAAGTTTCACAATCAGTGTTGCTCTTGACATACTAATTAACATAACTGTGTCCCACCCATATATGCAAGTATTTTACCATTAAAAAAAAAAAAAAAAAAAAAAAAAAAAAAAAAAAAA
>CM021765.1:22289422-22301372 GCA_011076525.1 Nettapus auritus
AATAAAAAAAAAAAAAAAAAAAAAAAAAAAAAAAAAAAAAAAGTTGAATATCTGTGGTTATTATGGGATTTTAAGCTAAATTATGCTATGACATCCTGCGAGCAAAGCTGAGAAAGAATGGGATAGAGGAGTGGACAGTAAGGTGGGTTGAGAACTGGCTGACTGGCCGAGCTCAGAGGGTGGTGATCAGCAGTGTAGAGTCTGGCTGGAGACCTGTGACTAGTGGTGTTCCCCACGGGTCAGTGCTGGGTCTGGCCTTGTTCAACATCTTCATCAACGACCTTGATGAGGGAATAGTATCCACCTTCAGCAAGTACTCCAGTGACACAAAGCTGGGAGGAGTGGCTTACATGCCAGAAGGCTGTGCTGCCATTCAGTGAGACCTGGACAAGCTGGAGAGGTGGGCAGGAAGAAACCAAAAGAGCAAATGTAGAATCCTGCACCTGGAAAGAAACAACCGGACATTTAAGTACAGGCTGGGGGATGACCTGCTGGAGAGGAGCTCTGAGGAGAAGGACCTGGAGGTCCTGGTAGATGACAGGTTGTCCATGAGCCAGCAGTGTGCCGTGGTGGCCAAGAGGGCCAATGGGATCCTGGCGTGCATTAAAAGGAGCATGGCCACCAGGTCAAGGGAGGTGATTCTCCCCCTCCCCCTTGTCAGGCCTCACCTGGAGTACTGTGTCCAGTTCTGGGATCCCTGGTACCAAAAAGACGGGGATCTCTTGGAAAGAGTCCAGCAGAGTGCCACAAAGACGATACGGGGCCTGGAGCATCTTGGAGGTCTTTTCCGAACCTTAATCATGTTATGATTCTAAATTCTGCTAGGAAACTCATGAAAATATTTGCCTTTTGGTTTTTTTTGTATACAACCAATAGCACAACAGTCTCATTCCAATTCAAAACAAGTACAACAAAAATCCATAAAACAGTACCTATTTCATTTGTGCAGCTCATTATCTGAGTAAATTATTTAGATTGGAAGCCATTAGTTACTTGTCCCCACTTTAATTTAACTACACAGGGGTAAATGTCTTGACAAGCTGCAAAACACAAGAGTATCAAACAGCTTCCATTTCAAAGTATACTCTTCTTTCTTTCTTTCTTTCTTTCTTTCTTTCTTTCTTTCTTTCTTTCTTTCTCTTTCTTTCTTTCTTTCTTTCTTTCTTTCTTTCTTTCTTTCTTTCTTTCTTTCTTTCTTTCTTTTTCTTTCTTTCTTTCTTCCTTTGTCTCTTTCTTTCGTTTTTTCTTTCCCTTTGATTCCCCTTTTATTTTACCCAGTGCTCTTCAGACCATTGGCCATTTACCATATCAGAAAGTGTTTTTAGGAAATGTTTGAAAATGTATTAGAAAAAACATTTCCTTATTATCCCATATGTTCCTACAGCTCAGAGAAATGTATGGATACATTTGCACAAACACCAAGAATATTAATCCAAAAACTAGTATGTTAGGAGTAAGAAAGTTAGTTGGAATTATTTTGATTTATTTTATGCCAGGAAGTGAACAACAAACTCCACAGAACTGGAACTAATTCAAACAAAAGAGTTTCATTGATATATGAAGCTGATGGATATTGCTTGCTCTGTATATTACGATTTATAGTTAGCTAGTATAAATATATTTTGAATGTTGAATTTACACTGTTCAAAAATAATCTTCAGCTATTTTAGTTGGGAATGCAAATCAAATAAGGTTGCAATCTAACCAAATGACTGTGAAACAATAATGTCTATGTAATACAGCACCCAGAAATCAAAATCTGCAATTTTGCTCTATATACTGCCAGATTTTAAGAGCTCCTAAACAAACATCATTTTGGCACATGAGAATGAGGAAAAAAGGAGATACTTTCAGTACTCAGTTTTGACATCAAATACTTATCTTGCCTTTTAGATATTGCCATTTTTTATACTTGATTTTTCTCTCAATTTGCATGACAACAAGCATTTGTGCATATGCAATTCCATGGCATATTTAGCCATCAACAAGGCTTATTTGGATCCATCTACAGAGAAGTGATGTTGCTGTGAGAGCACTAAAGACAGTGTGGAAGCATTTAAATGAAAAATATACTTCAGAAGCTACAAAAAATGCTCCCTCGTGTCTAGTAGCTTTTATGAGCTCTTACAAATAGGCAGCAGGACTGTTCACAGACCATTATGATATGAGAAACATGTTATAGAATATAATTATTTTATATTAAAACATTGTTATGATTCATTTTAATAAGGAAACATAATACAATGTTAATTGATAGTGCATTATCTTTTATGGGATGTGGGATAAAGAAGTAATGGGAACAAATAGTCACTGGAATAGGCTGCCCAGGGAAGTGGTTGAGTCACCATCCCTGGAGGTCTTTAAAAGCCGTTTAGATGTAGAGCTTAGGGATATGGTTTAGTGGATGATTCGTTAGTGTTAGGTCAGAGGTTGGACTCAGTGATCCTGTAGGTCTCTTCGAACCTAGACTATTCTGTGATTCTGTGATTCTGTGAAATAAGTATATGCTCTTCTGTTATATACTAACTTCTGCCTAACATGCAGGGAAGTATATAAATAAAAGCTTTAAATTACAGTAAAATTGTCAATACTGCTTCTGCAAAGGTTGTGAAATGTAAAGTATCTTTTCAGCTCATCTGTTTTTTGTATAATTTTAAAAATATGGTATTCATTCAGAAGTTCTTGAAATACTTTTATAGGTATTATAAATAGTTAATCCTTCTTCTGCACTGAGGAAGTGTATAGCTATACTATTAATAAGGGTATGTGCTCAAAAGAAGGACTGCAAAGTAAGTCAGACTTGCATTATGTATAGCCCAGACTTTTTAAAGTTAAAGTTTATGGCATCAAGTGTCTTGAACCAATATAAAGTATAGTAAAATGACTCACTCATTTGAAATAACCACCTCTAAAATACCGATTTGTCTGTCAAATTTTAGTTTTAATAACCAAGTACAATCTTTACATATCAAGCCAGATAAATTAATATGTAGAAAAATATAACAAACATTATGGAAACAAAATTGTAGCTGCCTCTATAGCTCAATGAACCACTCTTACAAGTCTTTAATCTTTCTAAAATAAAGCCAATGATCTTGCGTCTTTATTTGGTACTGAAAGAAGTGAGAGAGCTGGGAAATGAATGGTTCTGCAACAACTTGTCCTTGAAGTTACCAGAGTTTACGTGTCCTTCCATTTTCTAGACCCTCTTCAACTTAGTATAGTTGATTTTAGGCACTATGACTCCTCTTATGTAGTCATACGGGCCATACAAGTATAGCTTCTGACCGTCACTTGCATTTGAATACTTTCAGCCTGCTCTCCTGTGCAAAGCAGGGAGATGTCATGATAGACATTTCCACACAAGGAAATTCAGTAAAGAGACTGAGACAGGCTGAAATAGGGCTTTTAGCATAGCTTTGCCGTGCAGAGGTGACTTGTGTGATTCAGTGACCGTCTTTTCATTGCACTCCTCCTATCTCCTTTTTTGATGATTATCGCAAACAAAACCCACTAGAATGCTTCTGTGTCCAGCCCTGTGGCACTGCCCAGAAACCAGCCTAAGGTATTGTTTAGTGCTTTTTAATAATTAGTAAGGTAATCAGGTTCATGTATACTTAAGTCTGTAAATGAATGGTGGCACAGTTCAGCACAGAACAGACTTTACTAGCAAAAGATTAAAAATATTATCTACATTATCCTGGTAGCAGTGTGATGTTTCTTTTCAATTAAAAAGTCCTGGATTTCTGTTTAGTAGCTTGAATGCACTATGGCATTCATATGGCTAGACTGCAACTGTAGCTGAGGTGTTAAAATTTGCACCCTAGAGTCATAAGGATTACTTTGAGGTGCTTTCTCTCCTTATATGTCTGCCTCCTGAAAATACAGAATCAGTTTTATGGGCTATGAAGATAAAAATTAAGTTGTCTATGCTCACTTGACATTGCATCTAAAATAGAATTTTCAGGGTTACAGCTTCTGATTTAAACACAGAATTCATCTAAGTGTCAATTTAGTAGTCTGATTTTTTTTTTTTAATGTTTGGCCTTAGGAGAGTATATAATGTAGAGCTTACAAGAAAGTTAGTGTAATTATTGATGGACACAAGTTGCTAATTTTCCTTGATGTAAGCCTGATGCACAACATCAAAGACAGCAGCAACCAAATGAAAAAGCTGAAAAGAGAGATGAATGAGGATGTCACTGCATCAGTCTTGTTTGCAGCCTACAGAGTGTCACACAGACAGGAAAACTTGTTTTAGGTCTTAGTTTATGTGATCCATCTATTCATTTGGATCACAAATGAGAATCTGCAATTTGCCACTTCATCTGATTCCTACTTTGGGGGAAATTATTAGATTTTTACAACCTTTCCTGCCAGAGCTTAATTGTATGGGTGCTAGATAGATAAATGTGGTCTGCTGTCCTCATTTCCTTCTTTCCTTCCTCCTGTTCTGCTTAATCAAATTTTAACTCTGGCTTAATTATTTTGCTACCCATTTTGGCAATACTTCAACCAAAAAGAATAAAAATATACATATTCCTTAAATAAATCATATTCTTAGTCTGCCTTAGTAAATACTATTAATTCAAAATTTAGCCACTTTGAAAATTGCAGTTTGGCTAGTTTTTGAACATTTTAACATTTGCTAGTTTTGAAAATTGCAGTTTGGCTAGTTTTTGAACATTTTAACATTTGCTAGTTTTTGAAGACATACTGTCACACCTTCCTATTTTATTTTTATTCTTCCAGTGGCAGAGCCTTGAAGCTCACCCTCCCACACTCAATACACCAAGTACAGCTTGACTATACATATGTGCTAACTGGTTGTAAGACTGCTTGGTATGATCTGCCTGCCTTACAAAACAGATTCATGCTATTGCTACAACTGAGTCCCTGCAAGTCAGGGTGTTTATATAAAGCAGTTGCAGGGAACATATAATTGAGAAGAATAACATGAAGATTGAAAGAGATACCCACTTTATTGTTGTTATTATTATTTGCTTAATCAGATATTGATGTAAAACTCTGTTTTAAAATGAGGATACAAGTATCCAGCGAAAAGTAGGTAATGCATTTTTAAGTTTACCTCTGTTTCCATAGATTCAGAAATTGTTTATTGACATTTTGAGAATAGCCCTTTGACATTCTTTTTATACTGATGCTAATCACATTTCTTCATGTTGAAGGAATGGGGTCAAGTCAACTATAAGTATGACTGTACAGTAAGAGTGGTTGCAAACTCAGATTCCAAGAATAAAGTCATTTCGTTTGCTGTGTAGAGGAAAAGACTGAACCAAAGCTCCAGCTAGGAAAGGAAGATTACATGTTCTCACATGACCAGCTAACATCTGACAGACAGAAAGGCACAGCTTCCTAGAGCACACCTCAGCCCATAACATGGGCATTTCCAAGGAAATGGAGTTAAATTAGTTAAAAACATGACTTATTAGAAGTATAAAATTCCTGTATTTGTCTGGATTCTGAAATGAAGATTCTCAGTTTCCTGTTTAGGAATCCTTTTTTGCTGCTTCACCACTGCTATAATCCAACTGCTAGCTAAGACCCAGGGACCTCCAGTATGGGTGCTCTGTCTCATGTGTTTCAGCAGAGGCAGAGAGCGCTCACTATCTGAACTACAATTTGTCAGCATTAATTTGCTTTTTCCCTCCTAACACTCTAACGTAAGGACAACTTTTTCTTTTGCTCTTGCAATGTAGGCTGTTGTCAGAGTAGTGATAAGCACTTCCCCACATATATAATTCATCTTAACAGGAAGGTGGCAATATGCAGTAACAGTAGTATTTGGCTGTTCCTACTGCCTTTTATCTGGGATTAATGTCTGTCTTCATGGTTTAGCCTGGGAAAGAACTAAGTATAGTAAGTAAGCATAGTAAGGATACCTGAACTGGTGCCTGAAGCACCAAAACTTTTTTAGAAATGCTCTCTACCACGCCTCTGCTCTTGGATACTGCATCACAGCCTAATTATAGGACAGGCTTGCTGTGTGTTAACTTGCTGAATGTAGAGGAACTTCTGACACATCAGGAACTGTTCTAGAACATCAGTTCATTATCTCAGACCCAGAACTGTGTTCCCATCTTGGAGAAGATGTCTTGAATGCTATCATGCTTTAATGTTGATGTGAGTTCTTCTGCATTGCATATAAAAATAACTTGTGCCACTAATCTTGTATCTGACATAGCTGGTATATTTAGGTGTACAGGTGATAAAAGAAAAGAATCATTGACATTGTGCAACGTTTTGTATGAGAAAAAAAAAAAATGGGGAAGAAATATTTGACACAAATATATGAGGCCTTGAAATAACTGCCTAACAAAATAACCAACTTCTTCCTGATATGCGATGGGTCTTTTAGTCAGCATTTTAGGCTTTCTCAGATATTACCCACAGGAAAATCCCAGTATCCTCATATAATGCACTTCTGCTATGGTATTAAAAATTTTTAAACTCTGCTGAGTTCAGTGGTTTAGCACTCAAATTAATCTTAAACATCATCTCAAACGTCTGCTTGCCAACTTCTCAGTGGCATAAGCCACATATCTGTATCTTGTTGAAGATCTCTTTATTAACCTCATTGTGGATTGATACAATGCATGACACATTGTAAATGCTGAGAAGATATGATGAAGTACTTGACTATTTCACAGTTCTTGATAAAAAGGTTGTCTGTTCCAATTAGACCTGCCTAGAGATTGCTGTTTCAATTTAGGTTGATGCCCAGTCTCACAACCACGAATAAACAACTGTTCTGATGAGGCATAATTTGGACCATTTCATCAACAAGCACTCTTATTTATAAAGCATTAATATATTCAAATTCTGCAAGTGTTTTTGTGTTAACCTTTCCATGTAATTCAACAGGTGGGATAGTGAGTGATAACAAGGCAGAACCAATTATTAAAGAAAAATCAAACAACAGGGAAAAAAAAAAAAAAAAAAAAAAAAAAGGAAAAAAGAAAACTAGAGAGCATTCAGTAGCAAGTACTTGAGTACTTAGAAAAAAAAAAAAAGAGCACTGATGAGGATTAATAAATATTTAGTGAACCATTTGCAGATTTTTTATTTTACCTAAAGAACTGAAAATATATTCTGTTTTGATAGCAGGTAGCATCTAAATTTAAGTTTAGATGACCAATTTTATTTCTAATCTTGTCAATGTTCTAATCCAGAAAAAGTTTTAAATACTTTATTTTTGTAATTCTGTGGTTTATACTCAAATTTAAACATCTATTTTGCTCTCTTATGCTCTCTTACACATCTCTACAGTTTTTCTTCTTCCTTCCCCTTCATATTCTTTTATTCAGCTTCCCAGTTCAGCAGTTTTCTGTCTCTTTTACTGAAGAATCCTGACTTAGCCTCCTTAGCAAATGAAATCATTACTTTACCACCTATTTTTCACAGCCATTTTTCTTAGCTGTTTTTCTTCTTCTGTGGTGGGTGGACTGTTGTATAGAACCTCAAATCCACAGCAAGTAAAACAACTTTTAGGACTGCACAGCAAAATGTGCTGGAACCTAAATTCTTGTATGGTTCTGAGATGTTTATGAGATAAGGCAAAGCTGATGAACTCATGTTCACAAAACTCATAAACTCTTGTAAACTCATAATCATAAAACTCATTCATAAAACTGATAAAACTTCAACAGAAACTTTTTCCCTAAGTTCTTGTGCACTCTGAAATCTAAAGATTTCTAATCTAAAAAAACTATATATAACATTTCATAAGTATGTACAATTTCATATGCATATGAACATGTGTTTTAGCAAACATTAATGAAGATGAAACTTCAAATCACAATATGAAATTATAAATGAAAAAGTGATTACAATTTATAGTTGTAAGACTGGAAGCAGATGGACTAACATGTGCTATATTTCACATTGTTCAGTGCAACATATTTCCTACCAGCCTTTGTTTTGGCAGCAGCACAGATGACACACTAACAAGATTTTGAATATTTCACAATAAGTGAAATATTTCACTTGATGATAACTTCTTGGTTTAAATGCCAAGAGAGCCAACTAGGAATGGTGCCCTCCTAGACCTGTTACTTGTAAACAGGGAGGGTCTTGTGGTGAAGAGGTGATAGGTGGCCATCTTGGCCACAGTGACCATGAGGTAGTTGAATTCAAAATATTTGGTAATAGGAGAAACACTGATACCTAAACTTCAACCCTGTATTTGGGGAGAGCAGACTTCAGACTGCTCAGAGAACTAGTTAGTAAGGCCCATTGGGAAACTACTTTTAAAGACATTAGGGTCCATCAGCACCAGTTGGTTTTTAAGCACCACCTCCTAAGAGCACAAGAACAGGCAATTCCAAAATGTTGGAAGTCAAGCAGGAGGGGCACAAGGCCAGCTTGGCTAAGCAGAGATCCTCAAGCGTTTAGGTGGAAAAAGAAAGTGTATGTCTGCTGGAAGCAAGCTCAGGTGACATGGGAGGATTACAGAGACGCTGCTCACCTTTGTTGGGAGAGAATTCATGCAGCCAAGGCTCAATTTGAGTTGAAGCTGGCCAGCAGTTTGGGGGACAATTAAAAAGGTTTTTTTTTAAGTATGTTAATGGGAAAAGGACTAAAGAAACATTAGTTTGATGAGGATGGGTCACCTCACAAACAGGGACATAGTCAAGGAAAAACGTTTAATGCATTTTTTGCCTCTGTCTTCAACACCGATGATGGGCTCTGGGACCCCAGATGTTCCTGTGACTGCAGGAACAATAAACTCCCAGTTAACCACAAACTCCAAGCCTGTGTGGGATTTTCTGCTCACCTGGATGCCTATAAGTCCATTAAGCCTGATGGAGTTAATTCCAGAGTACTCAGAGAGCTGGTTGACGTCATCACGGGACCTCTCTCAAGTATTTTTCAATGCTCTTGGGAATCCAGAAAGGTTCCAATTGACTGGAAGCTGGCAAACGTGATCCCAGTTTTCAATAAAGGAAAGAAAGAAGATTCTGGCAATTACAGACCTGTCAGTCTCATTTCAGTGCCTGGTAAAAGTATGGAGATGGTTATTCTGGGAGTTCTTGAAAAACACCTAAAGGACAATGCAGTCATTGATCAGAGCCAACATGGGTTCACTAGGGGAAAGTCATGTGTAACAAACTTTCCTTCTATGACAAGATCATCCAGCTAGTTGACCAAAGAAAGCCAGTTGATGTAACCTTTCTGGATGTCAGTAAAGCTTTCAAAATTGTCTCTCATGGTAACCTTTTGGATAAAATGACCAGAATATGGTTGGACAAAAGCCTAATAAGATGGGTGAACAATTGGATGACAGGTTGGGCTCAGAAGGTTCTTGTAAATGGGGTTACATCAGGTTGGTCCATTCCCCAGGGCCCCATTTTAGGACCAGTCCTCCTCAATGTTTTCATAAATTATTTGGAAGGACTTGAAGATTTTTGGAGTAAGTTCATGGATGATACCAAATTGGGCAGAGCTGTTAACTCCACAGAGTGTAGTGAGATATGGACAAATTAGAGAGCAGGGTAATCACCAAATATATGAATTTTAACAATAGCAAGTGCCATATTCCGCACCTGAGAAGGGGCAACCCTGGTTATACATACAGACTGGGGGATCAGACACTGGAGAGCAGCCCTGTGGAAAGGGATCTGGGGACTTTGATTGACAGCAAGCTGAACATGAGCCAGCAGTGTGCCTTGGCAGCCAGGAGGGCCAACCATATCCTGGGGTGCACCAAGCATGGCATTGCTGGCTTGTAAAGGGAAGTGATTGTCACACTCTACTCTGAGCTGGTGTGGCCTCACTTTGAATACTGTGTGCAGTTTTGAGTACCACAGTATAAGATAGATATAAAATTGTTAGAGAGTGCCCAAAGGAGGGCAACAAAAAACATAAAGGGTCTATAGGAGAAGACACATGAGGAGAGGCAGAAGTCACATGGATTGTTCATCCTGGAGGAGGCTGAGGGGAGACCACATCATGGTCTACAGCTTCCTCATGAGTGGGAGTGGAGAGGCTGGTTCTGCTCTCTTTTCTCTGGTGACCAGCAATAGGATCTGAGGGGACTGCTTGAAGCTGCAACAGAGGAACTCAGACTGAGTATCAGGAAAAGGTTTTTCACCAAGAGGGTGGTCAGGCACTGAAACAGGGTCCCCAGGGAAATGGTTATGGCACCAACCCCACTGGAGTTCAAGAAACATTTGGACAACACTCTCAGACACGTGATCTAATTTTATTTTTATTTTTTGGGTTGTCCTTTGGGTACTCAGGAGTTGGACTCAGTGATCCTTATGGGTCCCCTCTAACTTGGTTATTTTATGATTCTATGATTCTATGTGCAAGCAAAGGTTTAATGTGTATGTGAAAACAAAACTGTCCTTCACATATTATCATAGAGATCTTAATATTCCTTTCCTAAATATGTCATGACATCTAAGAGTAGACATCCTTCCTTCCTACTTGGTTATTTTGATTATTACTGTGTCCATAATTCATTTTATGAAGTTCTTTGGGGTTGTTTTCTTAAGCTTGGCTTCAAAGCTTGAAGGGGAAAAAAAAAAATGAAGAGCAGCTAGTTCTGTACATCTTCCCAGTGGAATTTCCTGCCCTGACCAGCTGAATCATCTGCCTTAGTTATATAAAATGTACCTTTTGTTTTGCACTGAGCTCTCTAAATATATCAGTATATAGGTCCAGAAATGGCAGAATAAATGGTATGCTGCTTACCCAGGAGTAGGAAACAGAAGTGGGAAATCAAAAGAGTTAGTCAACTGACAGACTGAGCTGGTCTGGGATCTAAGGGTAAGTATTTGTCACTTGTAGTTGTAGTTGTCATGTTCACTGCTAAAGTAAAACAGAGGGAGAGAAGAAGATGCTTCTGGGATAGAGTAAAAATGCACCACAAGCTGCAATTTTTGTTCTTATCTATAGGTTGATATATCTAAAGCCCACAATTTAAAATGTTTTATACATAAAAAAGTCAATAGCCTTGTCACAGGGTGAAACCTATCTGAAAGCACAGCTCAGATAAAATGAGGACTCTATCTGCCCAGCTCCAAGTGATTCAGTGAGTCTGGTATGCTCTGGAAAGACAAAGCAGCACAGATAATTATCGTGACAGAGGACTACCTGAAACCACTGCTCAATGAGATCTGAACTACATCTGTCCTCCTGTAGTGTTTTAGGTATGCATTGAAAAGAATCAGAGACAAGTTTTAATCACTTTACATCCTGGTAACACATTTCAGGCAGGACACCAGAAGGCAGCGGTACCCCAGGGAACCACTGCTGATTGACTTTAGACAAGGTGCAAGTCAAAGAGACGAAAGATATATGACCAATGAGGGCATTGGCAGGTGCTGCCAACTGCATAATTTAAAAAGCAATAATGCAAACACTAGTAGTCCCTTGGTGAGGACATGTCACAGAGTTCCTTCACCCCGCAGCAGGCCAAGCCTGGGGTGGGACAGGCAGCCAGGCAGCCAGGCCCCCACCATTCCCACACCCAGAGGTTCATAGCCTTGACTGGTTAGAATGCATTCTGTCTGTGCCATTAGGACAGATCTCCAATCAGAAATCAATAGCCCCATGCTATAAATACACCACTTAGATAATTACCTTTAGATTTTATGTCACTAAGTGGAGTGGTTCCCACACTTACCCAACCCCACCTCCCATGACAAGCCTGCATAATAACAAAGTGTCTATTGATAAATATGATTTTGTTGAGTGGGGGATTTGTTTTATTTTACTTTACTTCCCATAATCCTTTACCTGGAGAGGCAGAAGGAAAGAGGAGAGGAGAGGAGAGGAGAGGAGAGGAGAGGAGAGGAGAGGAGAGGAGAGGAGAGGAGAGGAAAGGAAAGGAGAGGAAAGGAAAGGAGAGGAAAGGAAAGGAGAGGAAAGGAAAGGAGAGGAAAGGAAAGGAGAGGAAAGGAAAGGAGAGGAAAGGAAAGGA
>CM021765.1:22301772-22329088 GCA_011076525.1 Nettapus auritus
AAAAGAAAAGAAAAGAAAAGAAAAGAAAAGAAAAGAAAAGAAAAGAAAAGAAAAGAAAAGAAAAGAAAAGAAAAGAAAAGAAAAGAAAAGAAAAGAAAAGAAAAAAAGAAAAGAAAACTTGAGTGGGATTTTTAATATATTGCCATCCTGACTGAGAGTTCAGTGCTGGAAACAGGGTCACTAGCCTCTCCTAGCTGAGGACTCAGTGTCATGTCCTACACATTTTTATCCAGAAGAAAGGACACAGAGGTTACTGAAGTTTCTACAATATCTTTTTACCAAGAGAATATTTCCCAATTCTTATATGGTGGAAAGGATTCACCAGAAGAGGATGAAAGATGCTATCTTCATAATATTGAAGAATTCAGTGATTTGGAGACCTGAGTTGGCAGCTGTGTGAGATGATGCATCAATAGTGTGAGATGTTACATTCCTTGATGACTGCTGCACACAAAGATTATATGTCCTATATCTATGAAAAAAAAGCACTTTATCAACACTCTCCAAGCCTAAGCAATCCAAACAAATCTAAACATTCCAGATATGAGAAGATGGCACTGGTAAGACAAAACACAGAAAGATATTTATACCCACAGAGGAAGAAATAAAATCTGAGAACATTTAAATGTTGCTTTTAGGAGAACAGCACTGGAATGTCTGCATAGCTCAAAACTGAAAGCAAATAGTTTGATGTTGTATTTGGGCTAAAATTTGGGTGACCCATATTACTTGCAGAAGTAAGCAATGGTCCAGCTTGAACCATTCTCTATTGTTCTTTATTGCTTGGTATAGATATGTCCTTAGGAGCATTATTGAAATGGGAAAAAGGATGTTTCACATAATAAATATACAATATAATAAGCACAGATCTGCATAGCTGTCATGTACAATCTTTTTCACTAGATTATAAAAGTGTATCAAGTTAAGACATACAGCAGCATTTAGAGGCTGCAACATGGCACTTACTATAGTACTTCACAGATTTCCATCTAACTGTCTAAAAATGTTTCGGTATCCACCATCAACTTAGTTTCAGACAGATAATTAGATAAAAAGATAATTAGATATTACCACCAAACATAACATTTCAGGCAAGTAAGTCATTAAAGAATAGAACTCTCCCTGCAAATAGGCTGCACTTTGGTTATAATAATAGTGGATTCTTTCACTTTCTGAAAGACTTGCATTTTCTGACACACCAGAAAAAAGGAGAAAAGATAGATTTATTCATTCTTCTCCCACCTTGTGGAAAACTCTGATCCCATGAAACCTACTCTCCACTCTCTTCCTTGACGTTGTGGTCTATCTAAATCTATCTTAATCTACAGTGTTATAAAGGCAGTCACAGTCCTGATTGCAAGTCCCAGTTCATTCCCTAGATTTAGGTAAGAAATATGGGTGTTACTGGCTCCTGTTGTAATGAAAGGAGAGAGGCAGACTCTTCTGAAGGCAATTCATCCTGCCTAAAATCAGAATCATATTCATTAAGTGCCAGAACAGCACCTCAGACATATATATTTCTAGCAATTGCATGACTGAAATCGGTTTTGATTAATTTGATTCTTGAAATGAAGTTTGTCTGGTCTGAATTAAAAAATCTTTTGGAGCTAAAGGAAAAACCCCAGATAAAATGATCTGAAACTCAGAATTTGTGTTCCAATACAAAATTTAGACTCTTAAAACACATTTCTTTGTGCATTGGAACAACAACAACAAGATTCTCCCTTCTAATTTAATTACATGCAAACAATTATCCCTAATTTCTTCAGTCAAATTTACTATTGTCATGTTTTTTTGTTTTGTTTTATTTTGTTTTTCACACTCTTCATCTGCTCACTACAAGCAATTCATGTCTATATTATGTTTTACATTACTTGTTCCATTAAGAAGTTGAGACAATAAACTCCCTGGGATAGTAGCTTTGTCATTTTGTTTCAGGAAGCAGATGGTGAAATTGTCAGATTGTTGCTTACTCTGCACCGCTGATGATGTTTCTTTACAGTGAGAACCATTAAAAGAGGGAATTTACTGCCTACCGGAGGTGACTCACTGTGACTGTGTAGCATTTTCCATTTTTATATGCCATGGTTTTGGCTGAGATAGAGTTAATTTTCTTCGTAGAAACTCACACAATGCTTTGTTTTGGATTTTTGAGGAAAATAGTGGTAATAACGCAACAGTGTTTTTTAGTTGTTGCAGAGCAGGCCTTATACAGAGCCAAGGACTTTTCTGCCAGAAAAAAAGCCACAAATAGTGTAATTTAAATTTATCAACTTCTAAAATAAAAGCAGATATTTGGAATTTAAATATTTGAAATATATACTTATGATGCCTTGGATTTATGTATGATGTAATCATAGTTTGAATACAATTATGCTATTATACTTGCTTTACTTGATTATTGCCTGAGACAAAATTTGTCACATGAATATATATTTGGCTTATGCAAATATTTTCATTTGCTGATGTAAACATTTGTTGTTTTTTTAACTGCTACACAAATTTGTTTATACGATTAGATTTCAAATCAAATTGCGATAGAAGGGAATCAAAAATACATCAAAATATGTAGCCCATTTAAACATTTAAAAAATATGTAAAGAGGAGAGTTTAAATTCAAGTATTTTCTTCCATATTCCATTCTGTGCATCAGACAGGATCTTACATTCTGTTTCCTACTTGTTTTGTCTATTATAATTCAATTGATTATTTGGAACATTTAGTTTTCTAACTGTTCAAAATATGAGAAAATGTGATTTTTTCCCCTGATCTTTCAGAACTCGCACCGGTTTTAAGATGAGTGCATAAACACAGGCTCAGTCTGTCTTTTTATAAAAATGAAAAAATAAAAACAGGCTGTAGGAGCAGGACAGTTAAAAGACAGAACAATACTTCCCTCTGTATCTCAACCTTGGAAATATAGTAGGATACGTTATCTTTAAAAGGACAAATAGCAAGGTGGTGGTGATAGTGGGTAAATTTCAAGGAAACGTGTTTATGTGAATTTAAATTAAATTCCTCAGTTTTCAGTTCTATAAATAAGGAGACCCTGAGTAATTTTGCTTGTTAAGCTTCCATTTTACCACATGAATCTGTTTTAATATGCAAAGCATCAAAGCCCAGTGAGACAATTCTCTAGTAGAGAAAGAAATCTGTTTCACGAAGTTCCTGCTAGAGTTGGAGGAGCTGTTAGAAGTAGCTGAGACAGTTTTTTGGAGGGAGCCAGACGCCAGATCCTTCCTTGTACTGCAAACAATATTTTGATAGTGGAAAATTTAAACACACCCCAATGTAACCATTGTGAAGGTATCACCCCAGAGTTAATGGAAGATAAAGCATATAATCCCTGAGATCATTTTTAAGCATGAAGACCTAATTCGCAATTAAAGTCATTCAACTGTAGACAAGACCTATTGTTCTATCAGGACTCACTAAGTCATTTACAAGAGAATGACTGTTGGAAGTCAGAACACCTGTCTTTGGAGAATTGCAATGAACCCAAAGCCTCTAATTTAACAACCAAGAAGCAACAGACTCTCAGATATGACTCTGGATTACATGGATAAGAAGACTTCATGATGAGAAGGAATGAGGGAATTTAACAGATGGAGTAGATACAGCAAAACAGGTTTGTTGCTATTTTTCTGAGGTTTCTTTAAAAGGAAACTTTCAATTTTTGTTTCTAATCTTGAAATCATTGTTTTTATAAAAATAATGCTCTTCCACAAGATCATCATTCTAACCTGCCACAGTTGTTGTGGCTCCACATCTGTCCAGCATAAAAATGTGCAGGTCAGTTGTCTGCTTTCTGGAAAGTAAGTAAATAGTGATTCTGCACTGCAGTGTATTCAAAACCAATTCTATCTTCCGTTCTCAGCTACCTAGATATACAACAACCATGAATGACTGGTTTTCTTAGTGATTTGTCCCAAGATCACTGGACATATCAACTATGTAAATACAAAGATTTGAGAAAGCCACTAGTCTACCTGCTATGAATATATTCAATCTTTTTTTTTTTAATGTTTGGCCTTCTAAACATCTTGTGGTGCTAAACATCCTCTGTTGATGAATATAAAGTGCAGAGATATGCACTTGAACTGGCTATCCAGACTCTCACAATAGTCATACAATCTAGGATGCAATTCACCTCAATCCAAACTAGGTTTCTAAAACAGATCCAAAGAATCCATTCTAGGAAATGCTTATTTCTCTACACTGAGGGCAAAGGAAGTATAGATCAATAAATCATGGGTTATTTTTGTGAGATACTGAGGTATCTCAAATGGCACAAAGTGCTTATCATCACACAGCAGAGGACTGCAATTCTTTGAAATGGCCATAAATTAGGCTAGCCTGCATGAACACATCATCCCTTTCTGATCCTTTGGTTTTCATAGCAGCATGCAATGGTTTATTCCACAAATTAATTACTGGAAAAAAAAAAAAAAAAAAAAAAAAAAAAGCAGACAAAAAATAAAACAAACATTCAAACAGACAAACAAAAAGCAAAAGCTCCTCACTTAAACAGTCTTCCCTTTTTTATGAGAGCTTGTGACCTAGTAATGTCACTTGGTGCTTTCACTGCCTGTATTAGGAGAAATTAAGAATGGTCATTTTCCACTCACATTTTCCAAATCTTTCATAATTTTATAGAACCCAAGTAGATGTCACAGACTTCACTCATATTTTAGTATGTCTGTATCTGACCTTTTTTTTTTCTTGTCCTGTGACCCTTGGAATTCCATTCTAATGATTTTCAACAGAGTGACCAGAACTTCACAGTGTTATGTTAGCTGCGGGTGCTTCCAGGATTTAAGCAATAAAATAACACAAGCTGTTTTGTCTCCTTTTCTTTTCTAATAATTTAAAACATATCTGCCACTTTCAACTGCTAGTGTCCAGAGAATAGATGTTTTCAGAGAAGAATTCACAAAGGCTCAAAGACTGTGTTCTGCAATGGATTTATGTGGCAAGATTTTGGTAGCAGGGAGGCTACAGGGGTGGCCTCTGTGAGATGAATCCAGAAGCTGCCCCATGTCAGATAACAACCAGATCCAGCCAGCTCCAGAGACACGCTGCTGACCAGGGCCAAGCCATTAAGCAATGTTGTTTGCTCCCCTGTGAGAGCATATTTAAGAAAGGAGGAGAAAAGGAGAGAAAAGAATAGGAAAGGAAAAGGACAACAAAAACTGCTGCACAACAGCAGCTGGGACAGTGAGGATTGAGAAGCAGCCCTGCAGACCCCAAAGTCAGTGCAGAAGGAGGGCAGGAGGCACGCAGCAGCAGTTCCCCTGTGGCCTGTGGAGAGGCCCCTGGTGGAGCAGGCTGTCCCCCTGCAGCCCACGGCTTCCACATGGAGCAGATCTCCATGCTGCAGGCCATGGAGGAACCCCCAGTGAAGCAGCTGGATGTACCCTGGAGGAGGCTGCGGCCCATGGAGAGCCCCCACAGAAGCAGCCTCGGGCCAAAGCTCCACCCCGTGGAGAGGAGCCCACGCAGGAGCAGGGGGTCTGGGGGGAGTTGCTGCCTGTGCAGGACCCTTGGTGGAGCAGTTTGCTTCTGATTTTTACTCAGAAGGTCAAAGGTGGCCACAGAAGAAGTGATTTACTGTATAGAATAGCTGCAGCCTTACTTCAACTCTGTTTTTATACCACTATAATTCTTAGAGGGATTTAGCTCTTCTGGGACTCTCATAGAGTTATCCAGAGCCCAATGAGGTAATATAACATTACTCCATGTATATATTTTATTATCTGCTTCTTTCTCTTAGGATCCCTTGTTCCATTAAACATATTCTCAGGATTCCAAGTCAGTGCTGCTTTGGTATTTACTGACTTGTGTTTTTTTTTTCATTCTGTTATATAGAGAGGTGGAGACAATAACAGATAGGTAAATTTCAAGAGCATATTCGAGGTCTTTTATTTATCATTTTTATTTATAATTTATTATATTAATATTAATGAGAAACAACATCTTGAGAACTATTAACATATACTTCTTCCTATTGGTACCAGTGAGGTAGCTAAACACAAAATTAAATATATAAAAAAAAAGGCGGGGGGGGATAAAACAAATAAAAGCTCTATATACTGTGCCTGAACTTATGTAAAGTACCAATTACTATAGATTTTTGATGTTTATATATATATATATAAATGCTTACTAAACAACAACAACAACAACAACAACAAAAAATTTTCAAGATAAGTAAGTATGTGGCCTCCAAGATTTGATAGAGAGAGTCTGCAAAAATAAAATTAATTAAATCAACCGTGGGATAAATACTCTTACTACTTAGACACAACTATAAAAACTATACACAACTATAAAAATTGTGTGCTTAGAGAGTGATCTTAAGAAAAAGCCAATCATATTCGATGATGGCCCATCATCAAATTCAGGTACAGTTTGAACAATCAAGAGATAAAATGGAAAGCTGTTTGATCCACAGTTTTGATGAGAATCCAATAGCAAAATGTCATCTGCTAACCAATCTGTAATATAATGGTTTTTGGAAGTCAGTAAAATCCTACTTAGAAATGGAGATTTTTAATTATTGAATATCTTCCCAGAGGGTCAAGTATCTTAAATTATTTTAATTCAGAAACTTAGGAGAATCTGAAATGTCTATTAACTATAAGACATGAAGCGATGATATGAGTCATCAAGGGATATTATGCCAGTTTTAACCCTTTGGAAACATCAAATTGCTAATAATGAGACATGCAGAAGGAGAAATGTTCAAAAATATATAGTCTTTATTTTTTAAAAAAATCCGTTATATACCAGCACCATGTGAAAAATCATTAAATATCTCCTATAGCTAAGGATACTGGGCAGTATTTACTAAGGCAAAATATTTTAAAATCAGTAGGCCCAGAGAACTTGTACATAAATCTGCAAAACAAGTACTTTTTAGATTTTGTTGTTTTCTTTTTAAGAAGCTGATATATATCATTTAAAAACCACTCCCAATTGTCCCCTTACTAGAGAAAGAAACATTTTTCACTATTCCAGAATACTTCAAAGCTTAAGGCCTTACCTCACAAATACCTTAATTTATCATCTCAAAATTTTCTGACATGTTCCTTCAGGCAGCCTGAAGCTTACTCCTCCCTTTCTGAGGTTGCAATGTTTTTTGAAATCCTGAATATTATTCACCTTCCTAGATGCATTACACATACTCTTATTAATTCCCAACTATTTTGTCCCAGATGTGAGTCAATCTCTGTTTAGTCCTTGTTTCTTTACCAAATAAGGTAAAATACAAGAAGGAACTCTACTGCTAGAGTTTAAAGTTACATTTTTTCCTCTCTGTGGTCTTAAAACTGTGTTGCTTTAGGATACTGACTCATGGGATTTCCCCACATTCACCCACAGGAACTAATCCTTTCCTAAACTACTTCCTCATCCGATTACACCTACTACCTGTCAGACCTCTGCCTTCCTAAGCCTTCTGCCCTCTCTTTCACTCTCCTTGCCAGCTATCCTGATTCCTTTACCTCCTTCTTTTGATTTGTTATATTTGGTAACCCTTTCATCCACATTACCTCTCCTATTTTTTTTTTTTTTTTTCTATTCTCTTTTGAAATCTGACAATTCTTACCAGCCCAGTTCTAGAGTTTCCATTTTGTTTGAATGGTATATGCTTTTAAACAGTCATGGAGAAAGCATACCATAATTCTAAATGTGAATTTAACACCCTACTTCCCCATGAACAAAGTTGCTTATATGCCCATACTTTCTGATATTCTGAAACTAAAGAACAAATGTGAAAATTTAGATGTTATTAAAATACAGTTTATTAAGATAGTTTATTTGCATTTGAATTACAAACACAAATGCCATTACGACCATTTAGGCCTTTGTTCGTGGTCAGAATATAGCAATTCAAAGTGTTTCCTAAACAGATGACCATCCTTAATCAGAATGAGTATTTATTTCAGCATTCTTTACTGTATGCAAATCCAACATGCTGATAACAGTAGATATTGATGTGGCTTTCTGTTCATTGCCTTCAAAATCAGTGCTTATGGAGAGATGTAAATTTTGCCAATCAGTGCTGATTAATACTGCACTATTGTCTATATGCTGTCTGTAATCAAAAGCCAAAGTACACTTGGACTGGAAAATTGGTTGTTTTCTGTTTCTATCCGTACTCTAAAGGCTTTTAAGGAATTGAAAAAGCTTCAGGGATGCTTTAATCTGTTCCCACAGATAACAGCTGACATGAAATTACTGTGCCAGACAGTATCAGCAGTGTAAATTTGAAAACTGGACAAGAAATATCCCAAGGAATTCAAGATAGCACATTATTAGACTATAAGCCGCACAAATAAAGTAAACAGAGTATTTCTGCATCTCCAAAACCTTTTTGTTCTTAGAACTGTCACCCTTAAAATTTGGAAGTTAAACAAGAAGATCATCTTTACTTCAGGATTATTATTGTTGTTGCTACTGTGATGAAAAAAAGTATAGGAATTTTAATCATTAAAAAAAAAAATTAAGTATTTGTAAATGCTTTGGTGTAGAAATAGACAGGGCTTTTGTGGTGTGTAATATTCTTTAATTGGTTGTATTTGTCAAACTAGCAATAAGCTATTTAATTAGGAAACAAACAAATAAACACCCCCCCCCCCCCCCTAAGAGAAAAAGGGGGGCCAAGCAATTAAAAATGTGTTCAGTTCAGAAGTAGGGAAAGAAAAAGATACCTCTTCAGCACAGTCTTCACAGGATGTAGCTGGAAGATCTATTCCTCTGCAAACCTTTCTTTGGAGAGTGTAACATTGATGTTCCATCAAGCCACAAATAACAAGAAACAAGAGATACCAAGAAGCCCAGGCCTGACTTCTTTTCACCCCTAATTCAGGAGAATTCGGAAGGGAACTGAATCTTAAATTAAATAAAAGTAGCTGGTATTTGATTTGAGTTTCTTCTGTGTATACTCTACACCCATATTCTCATGTGCCTAGAGCTGACTCTTTACCCTGGTAGATGTAACAGAAGGGAAAAAGAAAAAAAAAAAAAAAAAAAAAAAAAGTTATTGCATTAGCAAGATAAATTCTATTCATCTACCTCCAGAGTTTTCTTAAAAGTGAAGGCAACATATTTCCCAGTGTCACAAAATCTGCATTCTGATCCCTAGAGTGAGCACATCAAATCAATAATTGCTTAAGCATATGCTTAATTACCCTAAAAAGCATATGCATTTTGAAACTACTGCATCAATTCTTAAAAATAATTTAGTGGTTTCTAGAGCATTACCTCCCTCCTGTCTTTCCTGTGCACTATTTACTGAAGCACAAAAAATTTTCACCTTAAAACTAACCCATGGATCTGAGTCTAAACATATTCATTATTTGGATCATGGCATATTTTTCTCTGTGGCAAAAAATAGTGTTTTTTTGTTTTATTTTCCCTTTTTGTGTGTGCTTATATAACACCTAATACAACACCAAATGAGATTTGAGATTTTCTATGATCTGGAGGTTAAATCCATTATGATATATTTCAGAAAAGACTATAAAGGGATTAATTGCTGGACACCTTTTTCCAATAAAAGAAAAGCAACCAAAATACAAACAAAGAAAAGAAAGTGGATATTCATGCAAAGACTTTTATGGAATAGTTATAAATTCAATATTTAACACCAGCTATTTATATCCTCCATCATCAACTAGAATTAGAAAAATGAAAAAAATAATAATTTAGATATATAAATTAAAAATAAAATTCAAAAAATAGCATAAAATTTGCAAATCACTTAAGAAACATTGTTCCTAAAGCATGATCTGAATTATATATGTTGACTTTTTTTCTTCTTTTGTCCCATGGCTGTAAAATATAGAAACTAGTCTGAGTTGATCTCTAGCCCTTCATCATGTCATTTCATAATATTTCGTATTTTCTGTAGGGTATGGCTTTCTTTTGGGGGGAGGTAGGGGGTTTTAGGGTAAGAATCAGGTATTTTTTCTTCTAGATCCTATTGTTTTATGGTTGATACTGTAATTTATTTGCCCTTGACCTCTGTCTTCAAATTTAGGGCTATCGCATCTTTACTGGCCATGGTTTTAATATTGGCAATTGGGAAGATGCTAGGGGATACTAAGCAGAACACTGCCTGCTACTTATCAGCTTGAACCAATCTTCAGTTATTTGTTGACCAAAACTGTTGTATCCACTTTTTATAGACAATCTTTAGCAAAATTAATAATTTTTAATTTCTGCCCTGTGTGTCATGTTGAATCTAATGCCTTTGTTAAATGAATAAAGCAACAGATGATCTTACAATATGTTGCACTCAGTCTGGACTGTAGTCAGCCTTACATGCTGGATTTGCTGAACCATATCACTGTCTTTGCAGAAAGCAATTCTTTTTCCAGAAAGCAATTCTTTTTCTTTTTTCTATTTTTTTTTTCCTCAGCTCATTCTTCAAGTAACTATCCAGTTAGTTAAATACAGTAGTAAAATACAGTTATATTGATAAAGCAAACTCTGCTATAGCTTCCAATTGCTCTGAAATCCATTCTTAATTCACTTTCAGTGAAAGACAGTTTAATAAAAGGCAATAATGTATCTGGAAAGTATCCCTTGAGAGCAATAACGAATATCCTGTTTATATATATTATATATTAACATCTCCATACTTACACACAACCTTTGAAATATATGGATTGACAACAATGAAGTTGCGTGCTAAGTTGATTTCAGATAGAGATGCAAGAAAACTTAACTCCCAGTTTTGACCATCATATCCCTGTATTGAATCTAACTTAGAAATTGACCCTGATTTGAGCAGGAACTTTGGTCAAGTGACCTCCGGAGGTCTTTTCAGACTTAAATTATTCTGTTATTCTGTATTGTCTTTGTAGAGCTTCTAGACAAGACTTCCATGAATCATCTTTTTGAACGAACTGTCACAGAAGACATAAGCAGTCTTCTGTTGTAGAGAGGTAAAAATGCCAAAAAATATCTCCAGCAAAAGATACTTGACGTTGGAACATATATGCAAATAATGTTAAAAATCTTTTCAGGATATTACATGGGGACGTTTTCAAAAGCCTTCTCAACAGATATAAAATCATTCTGGTTGGCTGGTCTTGTGAATAGGTTTATTCATTTGATTCTTCAGGTTGAACCTTTTTCCAATATCTGAGGAAAATATCTATCCCTGTATTTTGTGCCTCAGAGGAACCACATTTGTGCAGCTCTCAAGAAAGGACACAGTATCTTTGAAGGAGAAATAATAATTTATAATCATAATTGACATTCCACTCTCCACCGACTAGAAGACGTAGGACACAAAGCATTTCATTGTATCAGGAAATCTGATTGATGCAGCAGTATACTAACTTGAACTGAACAAAACGTTTTTCATCTGAAAATGCCAATTTATCAAGTACAAAGTATTTTAGAGGCATCAGTCTTTGAAGAGACTGTATTTTGGAATTCACCACAACATTTATGGTGAAAAACAGATATATTTTTTTCTTTTTTAAAAAATCTGGTTACTGGGCATTCCTTGGCAGCAAGTAAATCCAAGCTTATCCAATCCATTTTCCATTGCAGAATAGAAAGAACAGTGATTCCCATTGGAATATTCACATTCCAGTTACATGACCTTAGAACAAACCGGAACTCCCTTTTTCCCACTCCCTCAGGAAAATAATAAAAATTAAAAAGAGGAGTATAAATTTGGTTTATGTCAAAATGAAAGAAAATTCTGAAATTATAGCATCAAGAAAAAAAAAAAAAAAAAAGAAAGAAATAAAAAAGAAGATAGCTTTCAGCTAATCTGTTTTTTCCTTTGTCTTCTATCACCCTCTTCTCATTTTCTTTTACATAAATTTTAATTTTTCATAAAATTTTCTTGTAAGCCCTAGATATTAGTTTGAACATGGTCTTAATTATCACTCTATGAGGAAATAAAATAAAAATATTTTCTTTTAACCAAGGAAAGTAAATTGAATGCAGTAATTCATTTTACCTAATCCCTACTCCAAAGATTAGACATAAAACTGTCAGATGTGACTGTCACACAATCAATTTATGCATTCATTCAAAAATGTTCAAAAGTTTATTCATTTTTTCCCTTGATAAGAAGCAAAACCTGAATTTGATCTTCCCCAAACACAGCTGTCTCTAGTCCAGAGAGATATCAGACTTGGTTTGCATATGCACACAAATACCAGACAGACTGCAGAACCATTGGCAGTATGCTAGCAAAATGTTTAGGATTTATTGTATTTTGTTTTATTTTATTTGTAATATCATTATAGAATTTAAACAAAGCATTGAAACATGTACTGGTATTTTGATTTAACAATTATAGATGAAAAATGTAAACAATAGTAAAAATCTTTTCAAGAGTCTAACAATATATTTTTCCTTAATGTCAGAGATACATGTTTTTGGTGTTTGGTTTTTTTTGTTGTTGTTATTGTTGCTGTTGTTTTTGTTTGTTTCTTTCTTATGTTACCTGTGGTATTAATTACAGTACTGTTAATTATTCATGGCATTTCCTTTGTTGTCAATCTTTCTATATATAATAAACAAGAAACATACATTGATGACAAGCCTGAGAGAAATTCTTCATCCTTCTTGTTTGATGAAAATATATTTTCACTGATTTTACTGTCTTTGAAGTTTATCATAAGTGTCCTGCAGCCAATGGGAAGCTTTTCCATTTCACAGAGTCATAGAATCACAGAATAGTCTAGGTTGGAAGAGACCTACAAGATCACCAAGTCCAACCTCTGACCTAACACTGACAAGTCCTCCACTAAACCATATCCTTAAGCTCTACATCTAAATGTCTTTTAAAGACCTCCAGGGATGATGACTCCACCACTTCCCTGGGCAGCCTATTCCAGTGACTAACAACCCTTTCAGTAAAGAAGCTCTTCCTAATATCCAACCTAAACCTTCCCTGGCACAACTTCAGCCCATTCCCCCTCATCCTGTCACCAGGCACATGGGAGAATAGACCAACCACTACCTCACTACAGCCTCCTTTCAGGTACCTGTAGAGTGTGATAAGGTTGCCCCTGAGCCTCCAGGCTAAATAGTCCCAGCTCCCTCAGCCACTCCTCATAAGACTTGTTCTCCAGAAGCTTCATCAGCTTCGTTGCCCTTCTATTTATTTCAGCTGTGATCAGACCAAACTCTTCTTTGCAGTGGTAAATCTCAGGGCACTAGATGTTATTTTCTATTGCTGTTTCAAATTTGTGCTCAACTGGGAAAAATTTTCATATGTAATTTTTATTTTCCTTTCCAAATAGCCAATC
This sequence comes from Nettapus auritus, assembly GCA_011076525.1. Classification (NCBI taxonomy): domain Eukaryota; kingdom Metazoa; phylum Chordata; class Aves; order Anseriformes; family Anatidae; genus Nettapus; species Nettapus auritus. The sequence goes on from CM021765.1 coordinate 22,315,062, forward strand.
CTGAAACCCTTTTCAGAGGAGGACTGAGTCTGAACAATTAACTCATAATGGTTTGGACCTTGGTTTTTCAAGCTGAAATATTTTCATAATGGAAGCCCCATTTTTCACAAAAACATCTGTCTGTGAACAGCAGCCCCTTCATAGAACATGTCCCTAGGATCTTTAAAACTTAGTGCAATTCAGCAGACTACTCTTCACACAGATTTGCTGCTACTGATAACATGGAAAATAATTCTATATGCAAGATTTTCAGACAAGCTGGGAGTGATTCATTTGTATATTAGCTTGCTCATTGTTTCTTCAGATAAAAGTTAAAAGAAAGGCTAAGTGATTTCCTCTGTATATATAACTACTGTTATGCCAAAGTTTTTGAAGAAAGCAAAAACTCTCCAGTGTTCTGTACATGAGACAGCAGAATCCATGTGAGAATTATTTTTGCTTCTCCATTAACTTATTTTTAGTGTGCTTTAGACCGACCATTGCCAAACAGAAGTGGAAATAAACTAATGGGAAGCATTTGATTGTCATTAGGTTTATATTATTATTTATATTATGTATATCATATGCTGCAGTAGATCTTTAATAATGTTATCTGTAAATTTTTTGAATCTGTTACATTTATACTTCCAGTGCAAAAAAAATTTTTAGTCTTTCATCCTTATGTCACTAACAGTTCACTGGTACAGAGTACTTTTTACCCCAAAGAATATGTAAAAATAATCGATTTTTCCAGGTAAACCACCACTTAACCTCTTTACTCCAAGCAGTGAGGGAAATAATATATTTTATATAATATTTCAAAGAGCTTTACTATAAACGTGTTGGTAGTGTCATGCTTGATGTGTGACAATGAGTTCCCGAACTCCACTGTGCATTTTAAATAAAACAGATGTCATTGTAATAAGAGGTATATGTATTCCAGACTTGGTTTTAAACTATTTGTGTTTATAATAGATAATATAAAATTAGCAAAGAGCTAACTATTAACTCAAGAAGACAGAGTTCCTATTGAATAAATTATGTTTTATAAAAGAACACAACCTACCAACATAACAAGAAGTACATGAAAGGTTCGTTTTGTTCAAGACACTGTTTCAGTGAATGTATTGGAAAAGCTATGTATTTACATGTTTTCACATTAGTTTTGCCAGGCTTTATTTTTGCTGTTATTCCTTGGTTATCTATTTTTCCCTTCAAATGAATTGCATACTTGCTTTCAAACTGCTAGAATCACAGACAAAAAGATAAGAGCTTCTTCATATTCCATCAAAAAGTTTTTCTCCAAACCTTTTAGTATCCTTTTGGATGTCTTTTTATTTCTCTATTCATTCCTCAGTGGATAACTGTGTAGCTATGTTCTCTTTTAGTCCACAAGTCCCATGATTTAAATTGGACTAATGTTTCAAAAAATAATTCATTCCAAGTAAAATTTGTTTGGTGAATTGTATATCAAAACATTGCCTATGGGAGCAGGGGAGAGGTAGTGGGGAGAGATCAAGTAAGTAACAACTCTGAAGTTATTAAAAAAAAAAAAAAAAAGGATGCATTTAAGTGTATGCAAATACCAGACAATAACAGTTTTCAAACTTAAAATAATTCATAGTGCAAAAATAAATGTCTTACTGACATCAAGTATACTGGAAACACATTCTACATATCAACTAATATATTAATCTGCGTATCAATTCCTTCCCTGTTTTAATGAATGAGAGGCCAAAGAGAATCCTGGAGAGAAGATCATGATCAACAAATAATGATAATTTCTTTGGTATCAGGACAAGGCTGCCTTGTCCTATTAATCAGGAATCAAACATTAGGAACATAAATTTGGAACATAAGCTTTTTTTTGAAGTGTCAGCAAATAAATGGAAAGCCTTAATAGTTTGTGAAATATTATGCATTGGCATAAATTTGATTAGAGGATTCAAGATACTGAATAAGTCCTTTAATATTAAAAACTTTTCAAGTACGAATAGACTTTTTTACATTATGTATTCAATTAATTATATTTTTATTATTATTATTGCACAATTTTTAGTTGTCTTCAGCTCCCCAGGACATTTAAACAGATTAGGAAATTAATCCACAGCGCAAACCTCTTTAAAGATCTCACAGTGAATCTGAGGCTGAGTTGAGAAGAGAAGTTATATCTATGCTTGTATGTCATTATCCAAAAACTCCAAAATCCTCAGACAAATCCTGAATTAGAGAACTGAGGAAATAATGTAAGGGAAATATATTTTTATATTTTCTTAAATAAAATTATTATATACCTACAGGAATTGGTCTTTCTTGCTGGTGTCTAGTGAGTAAAAGGAAGGGTTTATTTTTTTGTTTAAAAATAGTAACAATAAAATAAGCTTAACCTTGAATATGAAGTAATAATTTAAAATTAATCCTTTGATATTTTAATATAAATCCATTGGAAAGAAAAATAGTATTGCATTTCAAAAGTTAGATGACTGGAAATACTTTACCATTTGTTCTGAAAATTGACAAAATTACCAACAGATATTGAACAGCACCAAGTTCTTAATAACAAAGTTTTCTAAATTAGTCTCTGTTATTACTTAGAGAATTATTATTTTTTTGATGTTTTAAAAATCAAATGTATTTGAGTTTCTGATGAAAATCTCTGTGTGCTCTAAGGCATATATAGGAAAGAATTAGCTTTTAAAAAACTGCATGTGTTAGTGTCATTCCTATAGAATTATAATTTATTGTATATTTATTACATTTTAGATGTTCTAAAATGCTTTTGTTATTTTTTCCTTTGTGTGAATAAAGAAATAATGAAATAACTGTTCTGGAACACATTTTCTGAATCACCGGATTTCTGTTTTTTTCCCTCCTCCTAAAGTTTTTTAACCCATAATTCTGCTTCATGAGTGAATAGATGTAAAAACAAGGAAGATTTTATTTTACTTTTTTCTCCTCTTGATATAAAATTTCTTTCTCAATTTTAAGTTTCTTTTGCCTTCCTTTGAAGTAAAATTCTGAAAGAATACTATTGAAGCAATCAAGACTAGCAAGACTAAAAGCAGAAAATATAAAACTACTTGGCAAATGTCAATGAAGAAAATTAACCCCATCTGAGGGCAGCAGTTTCCACAGATCACAGAGCTCTTAAAAGGGGATGAATTTTAGGCATTTGGATGCTTTTTATTATTATTATTTTCCTCCAATGCTTAAAAAAAAAGATCCTAAATGACTTGCTTAGTCACCCCACACTAAATGAGGTATTTAAAGTGATACAATGAAAAGGAAAAAAAAAAAAAAAAAAAAAAAAAAAAAAAAAGGGGGGGTGGGGGGGAGAAACTCCCAATTAAGGATCTTTGATTTGTTGATTTGTGAGGGACTATTCTGCTTCATCTACAAAGAGGAAGGCAATGGACCTGTAGCTATACCTCCTTCTGCTCTTTGTGTAGCCTGGCTAGAAACACTTGTGTTTATTGAATTTATTTGTACTTAAATTCACAGAACCATTGTGATTGTACCACTGTTTTCAATAAACACTGGAAATTTATTGAAATACAATATAAAATTGATATGCAATTGTTTCTAGAAGAAATTGTTTTCCAGAGGAAACAATTACATAGCAGAAATGCAGTTAATTTGGGGGTTTAGGGAGGAGGGGTGCTCTCTAAGAAACTGCAGAATGATCTTCCAATGAAGATTTCCAATTGCAGAGTATACTCATTTTCATTGTCTTGAAAAGGACAAATATTTCCTTCATGCCAAATTTTGGTTACCCATTGTCCTCTCATCCATCAGCCAACCATTTTGTCTTCATCGCAAAAGAAAGTATCAAAAATGTTGATGTAAGGAAAGAAAAATGTTGATCAGTGATATCTAAAAAGTAACAAAAAAGACAATAACAACAAAGTCAGACTTTTTTCTTCACCAGAGACTAGTAAACCATCTTTACAAAATGTACAAGAACATCTTGTAAAGATGTACATCATAGGTATTCTATGCAAGAACACGGGTTCTACCAGCTATTAAGGTGCCTGACTTCCATAGAGGGTGTGGGAACCTTCACAGGCAGCAATTGTTTTGAAAGTAAATATCAAACCCCTCTGAAATACAGCACTACAACTATAAGAATGTTCTGATGACATGAACTACAAGGATTAAGTTTCAAACTGCTTTTCAAAGTCATCAAATTACTTTCAGTAAATTCTTCCTATTGATACTGAAAACATGTTTGCTGGATTTTCATAAATATGATACATCACCTAACAGGCCTTTTATACTTTACTAATGATTTGATATATAACATATGTATATAATGATGAATTATTTTACTCTACCTAAGAGAAACTGTTACTATTTGAAGTTATTATTGAGAGTAGGGACAGAGTAAAGGAAGTCCTGAAGCACTGGAAATAGTAATTATCTTTAAAATAGGAAGAGGAGATATAGGGCAACACAAGACAGTTAGCTTAATTTTCACTCCCAAATAAAGAACTAGAATAAATGAACATTTTGTAAGTGTCTGAAAGAATAAAAGGAGATGAGCAAAATGAACATGAATTTGTGAAAAATAAATTGATTCAGATAAATCCAATTTACTCCTATGAAAGAGTAACAATCCTTGCTGATAAGGCTGAAACAGCAACTGTCATGTATCTTGATTTTATTTGATACTGTCACATACATTTATTTGAAAATTAGAAAAATGTGGATGAGATTAATTGTTTTCACTAAGTAAATGGGGCAAGACAAGCAGAGAAATGTGCTAAAGGAAAAGGTTTTTTTGTTTGTTTGTTTTGGTTTTTTGTTTGTTTGTTTACTTTCACACTGAATGGATATATGAACAGGAATTTTGTGAGGATACTGGACTTTTCTAGTGTTATTCAAAATTATACTAATGGTGGGTATGTAAAAGAGAGGTTGCTTTCTTATCGGGTAGGACAACAAAAACAAACAAACAAAAACTCTGAAGAGCTGCAACTCTATCAGGGAACAGGATGATAATTAAAATAACCTTATAAACCAAAGAAAGGTTTGGGGGAAAGTTTTACAGTTCAGTAAGAGCAAATGCAACGTTCTCATAATCTTGTAGGAACAATCAACAGATAGAAGACACAAAATGACTGTCTAAAGCAGCCTATGAAAATTACCTAGAGAGCATAGATTTTTGAACTGAAAAAGAGTCAATAACATCATGCAACTTTGAAAAAAAGGCCGATACCATTCCAGGACATTCAATTGGATTTCTGTAAGATCCAAACAGTTATTTTCTGCTTGAAATGATAGGGCCTCCAATACCCAGTTTTGGAGCATGTTAGCCCTCAGTATTTGAAGTAACTATAGAAAGTCCACAGAAAGCAACAACAGTGATAACATGGGTTGTGAAAGAAATGTTGAGATTGCTCTGATTGCTTAATATGAAGATCAAAAACCTCGGGAAAATGTATTTCTGAAGTATAAACTGAGAAAGAATAAATTCTTTATGTCAGTGGTAGAAGTAATTTACAAAGCAGCCATTATTAAAGCAATAGAGATTTCTATTAAGCTATATTAAGCTAGCAAAGCCATTGCAGCCATTGCAGCACTAGGGCAAACAGCTTGGGGGGGGGGGGGGGGGGCCGGGAGGGGGAAGCCATCATCATAGGTTTTGAAAAACAGATTTATCTGTCATTTCTTTTTACATTATTAATGGACAAAAGAACCTCCCAACTTTTCCAGATCTTCGTTGTTTGACTGGTTGCTTGTGTTGTATAGGTGTCATCAAAGGTTATGGCAGGAAATTTGTTAATTCCGGTGTAACTAAAGCACATATCAAGGCATGATTAAAAAAACATGGGACAGACTCATAGCTCAAATAAATTAAAACAATTCCTCAAGACCAACCAAAATAGAAGTATTCTCTGATGGAGTAGCATCTTGTTATACGAAAAGGACTGATATAAAATGTGTGTGCGGAGAATTGTATCAGCTCAGATCAAATGAAAATCCAGTTAAGTCCCTGTTCTATGTATAAAATGTTCCCATATTTTTTTCTTGCCTGAAGTGTATGAAAATATTTTAATTAATAAATAACACTTTTAAATTTTTACAATTAGAATATTTACTTATAATTATATTTCCTAGTAGACAAATCTCATTTTTCCTCACTTTCATTTCCTATGGAAAATAAAAATAACGATAATATTTTTTTTAAAATAAACCAGCTATAAGCATTGGTTTCTTCTCTGCCTGTTTCTATAATTCCACTTACACATTATTTTGAATTTAATATTTGATCACTGCTTAAAAGAGTATGAATTTACAAATTCAGATGACAAGTAATGAAATACTTATTGACTTTATGTTTCAAATACAGGTAAGTTCACACATGAGAACAGGCTGTTAATAACCTGTAAGTAGCCATTACAAATTAATCACTTAATAGATGTCATATTGGTAACATTATTTTCAGTTCTTAAGCTACAGGGAATATTACACTATGTTTAGAAAACCGTAAGTACTGAGTTGCACTAGTGAGCAAATTCTAAGCAAAACAAAGTGCAAGAAGGGAATTTATTTTTACGTTAGAATTCTATAATAAAAATGCCTATACATACCTATGTTAGCTGCAAAACTCCTTTTATAGCTAACAAAATGAGATGGACACTTTCACAGTGTGACTTAAGGTAGACAAGAGGAATCACTCTGGAAGAATCACAGAATCACAGAATCACAGAATTTCTAGGTTGGAAGAGACCTCAAGATCATCGAGTCCAACCTCTGACCTAACACTAACAGTCCCCACTAAACCATATCCCTAAGCTCTACATCTAAACGTCTTTTAAAGACCTCCAGGGATGGTGACTCCACCACTTCCCTGGGCAGCCCGTTCCAATGTCTAACAACCCTTTCGGTAAAGAAGTTCTTCCTAAGATCCAACCTAAAATTCCCCTGGCGCAACTTAAGCCCATTCCCCCTCGTCCTGTCACCAGGCACGTGGGAGAACAGACCAACCCCCACCTCGCTACAGCCTCCTTTCAGGTACCTGTAGAGAGCGATAAGATCACCCCTGAGCCTCCTTTTCTCCAGGCTGAACAATCCCGGCTCCCTCAGCCGCTCCTCGTAGGGCTTGTTCTCCAGGCCCCTCACCAGCTTCGTCGCTCTTCTCTGAACTCGCTCAAGCACCTCGATGTCCTTCTTGTAGCGAGGGGCCCAAAACTGAACACAGTATTCGAGGTGCGGCCTCACCAGAGCCGAGTACAGGGGGACGATCACCTCCCTAGCCCTGCTGGTCACACTGCTTCTTATACAGGCCAGGATGCTGTTGGCCTTCATGGCCACCTGAGCACACTGCTGGCTCATATTCAGCCGACTGTCAACCATCACTCCCAGGTCCTTCTCTGACAGGCAGCTCTCCAACCACTCATCTCCCAGCCTGTAGCTCTGCTTGGGGTTATTGCGTCCCAGGTGGAGGACCCGGCACTTGGCCTTGTTGAACTTCATACCGTTGACCTCAGTCCATCAGTGCAGCCTATCCAGATCTTGAGCTTTGGCTTTTCTAATTTTGTCCCTGCACAGCTTCGCAACATCCTTATAGTCCTCCTTAGTGGCCTGCCCACTTTTCCAAAGATTATAAACCCTCCTTTTCCTCCTAAGCTCAAGCCACAATTCTCTGTTTAGCCAGGCTGGTCTTCTGCCCCGCCAGCTCGTCTTTGGGCACATGGGGACAGACCGTTCCTGCGCCATTAAGATTTCCCTCTTGAAGAGCGCCCAGCCTTCCTGGACTCCTCTGCCCTTCAGTACCGCCTCCCAAGGGACACTGCCAACCAGTGTCCTCAGCAGCTCAAAGTCAGCCCTCCGGAAGTCCAATACAGCGGTTTTACTGGTCCCCTTCCTGGCCTCGCCAAGAATAGAGAACTCCACCATTTCGTGGTCACTCTGCCCAAGACAGCCCCCGACAATCACATCCTCCACCAGTCCTTCTCTGTTTGTGAAGAGAAGGTCTAGCGGGGCGCCACCCCTGGTGGGCTCACTAACCAGCTGCGTCAGGAAGCTATCTTCCACGCTCTCTAGAAACCTCCTAGACTGCTTTCTCTGGGCTGTGTTGTGCTCCCAGGATATGTCAGGGAAGTTGAAGTCCCCCACGAGAACAAGGGCTGACGATTTCGCAACTTCTGTCAGCTGCCTGTAGAACTCCTCATCCGTCTCCTCATCCTGGTTCGGTGGTCTATAACAGACCCCGACCAGGACGCTAGCCTTGTTGGCCCTGCCGATCCTAACCCAGAGGGACTCGACCTTGTCATTCCCAGCCTCGAGTTCTACAACATCGAGAGACTCTCTAATATAGAGAGCCACACCACCACCCCTTCTGTGCTGCCTGTCCCTTCTGAAGAGTTTATAGCCAGTCATTGCAGCACTCCAGTCATGAGAGTGGTCCCACCACGTCTCCGTGATGGCAACCAAGTCATAGCCTGCCTGTTGCACGATGGCTTCCAGCTCCTCCTGTTTGTTACCCATGCTGCGTGCATTGGTGTAGATGCACTTCAGCTGGGCCATTGCCTTATCCCCCGGCCTTGCTATTGTTCCCCCTGGCACAGCTCTAACAACCCTTGCTTCAGCCCCGTCCCCCTTCTTACCTAGTTTAAAGCCCTCTCAACGAGCCCTGCCAGCTCCTGGCCCAGGATCCGTTTTCCCCTAAAAGATAGGGACCCGTCTGCAGCCATCAGGCCGAGTGTCGAGTATAGTGCCCCATGGTCGAAAAACCCAAGATTTCTGTGTTGGCACCAGCCCCTGAGCCACGTGTTTAACAGGTGGGCTTTCTGTGTCCACTTTGTACCCCTCCCTGCCACCATAGGGATGGATGAAAACACCACCTGCACTCCTGCTCCATCCACTAACCGTCCCAGTCCCCTAAAGTCTCGTTTGATAGCCCTGAGGCTTCTCTCTTCAATGTCATCACTACCTGCCTGGACTATCAAAAGAGGATAATAGTCAGAGGGGCGAACCAGGTTGGGAAGCTTCTTGGCAACATCCCTGACCCTGGCCCCAGGGAGGCAGCAGACTTCCCTACGGGTAGGGTCAGGCCGACAAATAGGGCCCTCTGTTCCCCTGAGGAGAGAGTCTCCCACAACAATAACCCTTCTGTCTTTCTTGGTGGAGGCAGTCCTGAGGCGTGGAGTCGACCTCCTCGCCCTAGGCATCCTCCTGTGTACTCTTGCTACCTCTTCCTCACCCACCGGTCTCTCAAGCTCCAGGGCCTCAAACCTGTTATGTAAGGGCACCTGGGAAGGTGGGGGCGGAAGGGGAGGGCATCGCCTGCGATGTCGAGCAGGGACCTGTTTCCATTCCTCCTCAACTCCCAGATCCCCTCCCTCTGCCTGACGGCGACAGGGCAAGGGGTCCACCCCCGTTTGAGATGTCTCACCCCGGTACTTCTCCTTGAGGCCCTGCAGGGAGTTGCTCCACCAGTCTATCTCCCGCTCACACTCCCTGATATCCCTCAACCTCTCCACCTCCTCCTTGAGTTCCGCCACCATGCGGACCAGGTCATCCACCTGCTCGCACCTCACGCACCCAGTTTCTCTGCCTCCCGCCGATGGCAGCAACAGGCTCAGACACTCCCTGCATCCGGTGACCTGAACTGCTGCATTTTTTAACGGGTAGTCGGTCTGGGTGTGTACCGACTTCCTGGAGAGCGCACCGTGTCTGGTGGAGACCATTATCACCTAGCTAATCGGCTGTCGTTACAGGAGGTGTTACGTATGGGCGGGGGAGATCGCCCTGCCCTTCCTGCGCGAACTGCCGCGCTAACTGCCACACCACTCCCTTCTGACGCGCCACGTGCTGTTTGCCCGTCCTGGTCGCTCGCGCTCCCTAGGGGCAGCTTTTGAACGGCTGGGGAGGGGGCGCTGCTGGCTCCGCCTACGCCTCGTCAGCGTCCCTCACGAGGGCTGCCGGGTCGTGGCGGCTCCCTCAAGTAGGCTCGAATACAAGAATACAGTTCTCTCCACTGACTTCAAAGGAAATACAAGGTAGCTGAAGAGACTTTGATATGTTCAATTTTCAGCTGTGTAATGTGAGGTGAAAAGGATCTCTAAGCTGTTTCTGTAATCGTGAAAACAGTACAGCCCTGGAAAATAATTGGATCAACAGTGGTGGCCTTATAGTGAATTGAAAGTGAATTAAAAAAAAAAAAAAAAAAAAAAAAAAAAAAAAAAAAAAAAAAGGCAATAACAGCAATACTTAGAGCTATTTGGGTACACTTCTTTTCTCATCTAAACTGAAGAACTTCATGATTTAATATTTATACCACTCCCTGATACAATAGTGACACCATTTCTGTACTAATCAATCCCTCAAACTTACTACAATTTAAAAGGTAGATTCCTTACAGTCATTTGGTCTAGATCAAGTCCGTGGAAGAGAAAAAAATCAAGTGTTTATTTCTTCTTAAGTAATATAAATAAAGAGGTATGGAAGGATAGAGAATAAGAGTGAAATGAGTTTCAGTGAAGGCCTCATCTTTTTAAGTTCTCAGGTAGCTAGTTACTCCTGGGAGATGGCTCTTAGAGGGGTTATGGGTCCATTACAGGAAATCACTTTTCAAGAACCACCTTTTAAAAGCCCAGGAGCAAACAATCCCATTGTGCTGCAGGTCAAGCAAGGCAGGTGAGGCAGGTGAGGCTGAACAGGGAACTTCTCTTGGAACCACAACAGAAAATGTATGATCTCTGGGGGAGGGGAAAAAAAAAAAAAAAAATACTGATACTTCAAGAAGATAGTCACCTAACAAGTAATGCTGAGCCATTACCGATGCAAATTACAAATACTATGCAGAGGTATTTAAGAAATTGAGAGAAGATGCCAATTTCTTCTTCCTGGTAACCAATAATAGAATGTGGGAAAATTGCATAAAGCTGCAGCAGGGGAAGCTTAGATTGTACATTAGGAAAAATTCTTTTAACATGAGGGTGGTCAAACACTGAAATAGTCTTTCTAGAGAGCTGGTTGATGCCCTGTGGCTGTCACTGTTCAAGAAGCATTTGGATGATGCTCTGCTTAATATGCTTTAACTTTTAATTATCTAAAATTTCTTTAGGTTTTAAAACATAGCATATGGTTAAAAGCAAAAAAATGTACATATGTACGTATATGTTATAAAATGTTATGAATTTTTTTTTAAACCATAGATACTATATACATCTTTAATTAACAAATAACCTTTTGAGTGTTTCCTTTAGGGATCAGTTGGGTTGGGTTTGGTTTTTGGTGGGAGGTTTTATTCCTTTGAGGGGGGGGAAGGAGGAGGAGTTAATTTTTTTCTTTTTTGCTTTTTTTTTTTTTTTGCTTTTTTTCATCCATTTTCCCCCACCTCCATCTCCTCTGTGAATGTCATAAAGTCAGGCAGTTGGACTAGATGATTTTTGAAGGTCCCTTACAACCGAACTATGCTATGCTATGCTATGCTATGCATTCTTCTGCCTGAGGTAACCAAGCTCTTTAGTACAGTTTAGAGCCTACATGGTTTCTTCCATTGTTCTCATTTCTTAGTTCTTTTCACAGTTTTGCTATTTGCTTTAATGATTAAATAGGAGTTCTGCAATCCAGTTCTTGAATTTTTGATAATTAAAAAATTATTATTAGCAAGAATAAGAACAAACAAACAAGAAAAATAAAGATATTAATGATTAATGATAGAAGTTACAAGGAATATTTTTTTACAAGAACAGTGTGACTTAAGGACATTGTTTTCCTAGATGTTTCTACTTGGTTTAAATGCATATGTTCTAGTTTCTTTGCAAGATATACTAGATATACTAGATGTAATAGATAACTTAATTCCTGAGATTCTACTGAGGTAAAATACATTTTCATAGGCTGGAGGTTGTTACTGATGAGCTAACAAGTGTCTAACCAGCATATATTCCTTCCAATTAATTACAGTGTTCTCTCAAAATCCTTCTCTTTCTGTGGCTACACTTAATTCCTTAGTGTAATCATACTTTTCCAGAATCTCTGCTTCTAGAAATGAAATCACAGTATCATCCAGCTAGCAAGGAGCTTTTATTTTATGTTTCTTAATCAAAATTTAATTAGAGGAAAAAAAAAAAAAAAAATCTTATTTTAATATCATTCACAATACACAAATTGTAAAGACATAAATGTGATTAGTGCATACATTATCAAGCTCCCATTCACAAAGGCATGCAAAATGAATCTAGCTTTCTGTGTTCTTTCTTCATGTTCTAATAATCTACTATAAGCAAAAGCTGTTTATGGCATACATGATAACAAAAGGGTTTATCATTCATGGAAAGAGAAGTATGCTGTACTGATTCCTACACCTATCCAAGGTGTATGACATCAAAAAATGTGGTAATAGTATGAGGCTTCAAATTAACTTTAAGGCAAAAAGTAAAGTACCACACCAAAGTTTAAAAAAAAAAAAAAAAAAAGATTCTGGATTTGTATTACTGTAAATGATATCAGAATATTTTTCATCATGTCTTTGTCTTTCCCAAATAAGAAAATATGATTTTAACATAAATTGAATTGGATACAAAGCTTGAGCAAAGTGAATGAACTGTTTCCTTTATTTTAAATATTAACAGTACCAGGAAGCCACAACACTACAGCATGTTCAAACATCTTGTTGCTTTTATAGCAGAATAACCTTAATTTATGAAAGTGCCCTCCCCTTCTTACACTGAAACATTTAGGGATAACCAGAAGAGCCAGGCTTCTTTCTATCTTTTCTATTTTTTCAGGGGGTCTTCGTATTTAGGTGTGTTAAATAAGGGATAATGTTTTATATTCAAAAACTCAGAAAGTAATGTCTTGTATAGGAAAGAGAAAAAAATTGAACTAGCTACAGGACATGAATTATGTTCTGCTTCAGGTTAACAATGAAGATTGAGAACAAATGCCGTATTTCTTACATTTAATGAAATATAATGGTTCTATATTTTAACTCAAATATTTATTCATTTTTACTATATTTTATTTCAATAAAAACATCAAATTATTAAATAAAAATATATATATTGGTTACTCTCTGTTAAAAGATGAAAGAAGATTTTTGTATCATCTAAATAATGTCACCCTTTTATTCTCATTTTTCCAATCTGTCATTTTTTTCTGTGAAGATGCTAGTAGCTTTTGGGGTCACATGGGATGTCCTAAGACTTATTTTGAACATTACCAACTTTAAAATGGTATTAGTCTTTCCAGATCTTTACTTAGTTTCTACTTTTGACGGTCTCACCTGCTGTGTCATTTCACCAGCATAATTTTTATGACTATCCTTGCAAAATGATTAACAAGACATGATTACTACTTGATTGTACTACTGGAAATATTCAGGGCCTGTCTGCACACCCACCTGTGCAATCTGCCCTAGGGAACCTGCTTTGCCAGGGGGGGTTGGACCTGATGATCTCTGAAGGTCACTTCCAACCCCTAAAATTCTGTGATTCTGTGAAATTGCTAGAGGTTTAATTATCCATCTGTCTCATGATTCTGTCTTAAGTGCTTCTGAGGAGCCAACATCCATGGTATTCAAGCATCATACAAGTGTTTATTATAGGGCATCCGTACTTTCAAAGAAATTGTAAATGAAGGCAAGGCTTTCTTGGCTCTTTTTTGTAAATCTAGGAATCCATGGTTCTAATAGATCTGACAGCAGATATTTCACACATTAGAAGCCCAGTCAGAGCTTCTTTACACTCCCACTACAAACTTAGCAGGCTTTTACTGTGGTTCTTTTTTTTGTTTGCTTGTTTGTTTGTTTTTTTGTTTTGTTTTGGTTTTTTTGTATGTTTGGTAATCTTGTCCTTAGAAACTGACCCTTCTTTGGAGCCCAACCACATCTTAATACAGACTATAATTTAGCACATGCTGTATCAAGTACTTAGCAAGCAAACTACCAGCAATCAATTCTGGATAATTACACTATATTCAGTAACTACTTTTCTGCCCAACATTTTTTGGAGCTGGTAGTTGTTATTCACCATATGTAATTTATCATGAAATTTCATATCATTCTTTATTTGTGTAGTCTGTTTACATGGCAA